>VZSC01005839.1:0-57155 GCA_013398225.1 Steatornis caripensis
GTTGGGATCCCCCCGGGACGCTGCGGCTCCGGGCCCCCGGCAGTAAATGGCAGCGTGGGCAAAAGGAGGAGGTGTTGAATTCAATAGATTGGAAGGAAAGAAGGAAATAAATGACTTGGCTCAGGCAGCCGAGCGGTTTATTTTCCTGAAGGCTGCAGTCTGCACCTCTGAAGCTGCTTCTCTGTGCCCTCAGGCATCGAGCGCGTGTCTCTGCAGCTGGACCTGGACCAGACGTTCCAACTTGGCAGCATCCTACTTCACTTCAGGGTTTGTGCACGGCATCTCTGCTCGCGAGGAGGGTGCTGGTGACAGTGGATGGGCCCCGGTGGCGCTCTGCGGGGCATGGGGATCTCTGCATGGCTCCCTTTGGGCTCCTGATAGGAAGCATGCCAGGGTCTCCATCGCTCCTTTTTCACAGCCCTTCCCCAGGTGTTTGGGAGGAGCAGAGCAGGGTGGTGCATTCCCATCCCACGAATGTCTGCTGAAAAGTCTCCTTGGTGCAGATGTGTACTTTGTGGGTGCAGCAGGGCTGGCCAAGCGGAGGGGGGCACTCGGAGGTTGTCGGTAGCCTGCGGAGGAGGGGATTGCTCCAGCAGCCGTGGAGACCTGAGCCTGGAGGGAGGAGGAGGAGGAGGGCAGGCGTCCCCAGGGCTGTGCCGTGCCATGTTACGGATGTGCCTCTTTCCCTGCTCTGCAGTCACCGCTGCCCGCCGCAATGCTGATCGAGCGCTCCACCGACTTCGGCAAGACCTGGGAGGTGTACCAGTACCTGGCCTCCGACTGCGCCACCGCCTTCCCCAACGTCCCCCGGGGCGCCCCCGAGAGCTGGCAGGACGCTCGGTGCCAGGCGCTGCAGGGGCACCCTTTGCACGGGGGCAAGGTAGGATCTGCGGGGGTTTGTGGCAGGGGACTCCCACATGCGCCCATTCCCTGTGCTGTGGCCCTGGGCTTGGGGTGGGGGGCCAGTGCGATGCTGCAGAGACACGCGGTGGCCTGGAAGTCTTTTACACATATTACACCTGGCGAGGGACGGAGCCCAGGGACATCCAGCACTGCTGAGGGGAGTCCTCAGGAGGATTCTTGCTACTCTGGGAGGAAAGCCCTCGCCACTTTGTCACAGGCGAGGTGTTACATTTGTTTTCCTGCAAAATCCTCTGCAACCCTGAAGTATTTTTCCTGTGTTAAGTGATGTTCTGCAGAGGCAGGTCGAGAGCACGCGCTGCCCAGAGCGTGAGAAGAAAGCACCTTGTGTTTCCTAATTTTAACTTTTTTTTTTCCTTCTCAGGTGAAATTCAGCATCCAAGACCTGGCATCTACCATCACTACCTCTTACAGCCAGGCAGTTGATAGTAAGCGAACGGCCTGTTTTATATCTGAGAAGGGGAGAGGAGGATGCTGCACCTCGTGGCTCTTCCCACGTGTGATGGAGAGCGCTGAGCTGGGGTAGCCCCGTGGGGGAGCAGGGGCTTGGCAAACAAGGCCTCGAGCTGCAGGTTCAGCTGCTGCCCTGCCACCTCCGATGTGTCAAGGAGCAGCGCTTGGTCCTTGCTGATCTCAGCTGCTGCTCTTTGTGCCGGTGCCTCTGTCTCTTGCTCCGAGTGCTCCACGCAAATCATAATGCGCTTCTGCAGCCGGTGCCTGCGGCCCCTCACACCTCCCCTTGGTCCCCAACAGAGCTGGGCCAGTTCACCAACCTGCGGATCAACTTCACCAAGCTCCCCGACATTGCGCGCCAGGGCTACCACTCGCCCAGCACCTTCTATGCCGTGACAGAGATGCGGGTGCTGGGGAGCTGCTTCTGCCACGGACATGCCGACCACTGCGCCCCTTCGGGAGACCTGCGTGCTGCGGTGAGCTTTGCGGTGAAGTGAAAAGCCTAAGGACAAGCTCTGTGGTATCGGACCATCCCTGAAGCGCGGCGGGGCGCCACTGTGCGCCCAGGAGTGCTCCTCGGGAGAGCTTGGCAGGGATGCCCAGCGGTGGGGTGTGGGAGTCTTTCCCCTGGCCAGAGGCTGCTCGTAATCGAGGCAAACGATGCCCCGTTTTGCCTGCAGCGATGGGGTGGTGGCTGCGAGACAGCGGCCTGTGGTACCCCCACGTACACCCCTTTTTGTGTCAGGAAGGAGGAGTTACAAAGCTTAGTGACTGTGGGAAGTCATGCTCTGGGGGAAACTGCTCCTGCCAGCTCTGGGTCTTTTGGCTGGGTGGGGACACGTAGAAGGTTTCAGCAGGCTCCTTCATGCCCGGGAGGCTGTGCCAGCACAGGTTGTTAGCTGTTGTGGGATTTTGTTGTCCCCAGCTTATGCTTGTTGACTTCGCCTTGAGCATGGTTGTCCTCGGATAGGTGGCTACAGGTGGTGGGAATCGCCCTCCCTGAGCAGCTGACATCCTGGACGGGTAAAACGTTGTCTCTGCAGCAGGTCCACGGTCACTGCGTGTGTCAGCACAACACCGCTGGGCCCAACTGCGATCGCTGCGCCGCCCTCTACAACGACCGGCCGTGGGCGCCTGCGGAGGACGATGATCCCCACGAGTGCCAGAGTAGGGCGAGTGCCTTTCCCCTCTCCTCTTCCTGAGGCTTTTCCTAAACCCTCCCCAGCCACGAGCAGCGGGAGTGGGAGCGAGCTGAGACCTCTTACCAGGACGCTTTGAGGGGCTGGACGTTAACGCGGATGTCTCTGCAAAAGGCACCGCTGACATGTTTGCACGCTGGGCTTTGCTTGGCAGGGCTGCGGCCAAACCATGCCCCTGGGCTGCACCAGCCCTTGGCCGCGCTGTCCGGCTGGGGCCAGCTTGGTCCTGGGGCCGCTGGCCAGTGTCACCGTGTCACGCAGGGGACAGGGGCACCCTCTAGTGCTGGAGCTGCCACTGCTGGGGGGTTTGCATGGCTGCAGCACTACCCGGGTCATTTTGTTGGGTATTTTTTAGGGTGCAACTGCAACGGTCACTCGGCCTTGTGCCGCTTCGACCCGGAGCTGTACCGTGCCAGCGGAGGGGCGAGTGGGGGCATCTGTGATGACTGTCAGCACAACACTGAGGGCAACAACTGTGAGCGCTGCAAAACTAACTATTTTCGCAACCAGCTGCAAGATCTTGCCCATCCCGAAGCCTGTCTGCGTGAGTGCCCGCTTACCCCCCTGCAGCCCCTTCCCCGACTCCCCCCAGCCACCTCTCGCACCCCTCAGCAATGCTGTTTCCTACACGTTTCCAGCCTGTGAGTGCGACCCGGACGGCACCGTGCCGGGCTCCATCTGTGACCCGCTGACAGGGCGCTGCGTCTGCAAGGAGAACGTGCAGGGGGACCGGTGCCATCTCTGCAAGCCGGGGTTCACCCAGCTGGCCAACACCAACCCCATGGGGTGCCGCAGTGAGTACACCCCGAAACAGCCCCCGCTTCCCAGGGTGCTCCCACCTCACCTCTGCGCTCAGCATCCTCAGTAGCTTTGAAAGGGATGCAGTTCCCAGCCAGCTTTGATTTGGTGTTTCCAAGCCAAAGCCCGTTTTGCAAGAGCTTGTAAACCTCCTTGCTCAGTCTCTGGCCTGTCTCACGTGTAAGTTTGGCAAAAAACACAGGGAACGCGGAGTCTGGGGCGTGCGCAGGGCTGTATCTCCTTCCCGGATGCCTCCCCATGTGTGCAGGGCTCGGGAAGCCACAGCGGATGCTGGAGGCGATGCGGTGCGGTGCGGGCGAGCGGGGCTGTGCGCAGCAGAGGGCAGCCGTGGCTCGGGTCAGCGTTGTGCGTGCGGCTGGGCCGGAGGGGTGCTGAGGCCTCTCGGGCTGCTGAGCTCTGCTGCAGCGCTTGAGGGTTTGGCGTGGTGTTAGAGCAGGGGCATGGGTCCCTTGTGCCGAGCTCGAAGGCACAGACAGGAGAGCTCGTCTCTGCGTGGCTGCAAGGTGCTTCTGTGGACCCGGCTTTGCGGGAAGCCGGGCTGGTGCTCTGCATCTGTTTTTAATACAGCAAAACTCTCTCTGTTCCAGGATGCACCTGCAACGTGCTGGGATCGCGGCAGGACATGCCCTGCAATGATGAGACGGGGAGGTGCTTCTGCCTGCCCAACGTGGTGGGGAGCAACTGCGACCGGTGTGCGGCCGAGCACTGGGAGATGGGGAGCGGCCGAGGCTGCCGGCCCTGTGGCTGCCACCCGCATGGCTCCCACAGCCCCCACTGCAACCAGGTACTGCCCAGCCTGCCCCGAGCGTCCTCGGGGCAGGTTCAGTGTATTTCAGCGATGTTTCTTTTTCCTTTCCCTGCCACCTTTCATGCGCACACCTGCAACCTTGCGCTCTCTTTTTCCTTTCCCAACTCCGCGAGCGCTGCCATGAGGGGCTGGCCGGGGGCGGTGCGGGGGACGAGCTGCACAGCCAAGAGTGCCCACGCCAAGAGCCGTGTCCCCGCTGGGCAGCACCGTGCCGGGGATCACTGGGAGCACCAAACCACCTTTTGGGTGGCTCCGTTGTCCCATCCTGTCCATGAGAAGCCTCCACAAGAGCGCTGTGCATTCCGTAGAGCGTCCTGCTCTTATTTTCCTTTTCCTGTTTCCTAGAAAGCTCTGGACAGGCTAGTCAGGAAAATGAAAGTTGGTGGTAATTATCGAGGCAAGATTAAGCCATTTTAAAAGGTGTGATATTTCATAAGGAAGTCCTAATATGAGATCTTCATGTAGGCGAGGCAAGTTAATTATCCTCATGTGTCAATGAAAAGCACGTCTGTCACTTCAGGCTTAAGGGACAACTGGGAAAATTAAAGTTAAATGTAGAAAAACCCCATGACAAATTCTAGGAGCCAAAGGTAGGTCCCAGCTGAGCTCAGGGCTGGGAGGAGACCCAAGATGGCAAACCGGCTGCTTGTTGGGTGATTTCTTCGTCTTTGAAACAAAGCTTAAACCTCTGCTTTGTAATGCTTGGGCTGTTCGGAGACTGTTTGAGGGGCCATGCCTGAGCCTGCAGCCCGGCAGGAGCAGCGCGGGCGCATCCTGGGACACAGGCTGAGGAGAGAAGATTGGCCGTGTGCTGGCTTTAGTGCCCACGAGCAGCCGAGGGAGGGCTTTCCCAGGAAAGCGTCCAGAGCCGCGTCTCCCTGATGTGTTTCTCTTTCCTCAGTTCACAGGACAGTGTCCGTGCAGAGAAGGCTTCACGGGACGGACGTGCTCTGCCACGCAGGAGCAGGTTTGCCCAGACAGGCACTACGGGGATGTCCGGGTGGGGTGCACAGGTAGGGAGCATCCACTTCGTTTTGGCTTGGTGTTTCTTAGCACTGTGAAATCATGAGATCTCTGGGAAAGAGCGCCTGGCCCCGTGTCCTCACATCGGTGTTTCCTGTGCTATTTTGCAAGAGAAACTCCCTCTCTGGAACAGCTTCCTAGTTATTCCCTGCTGCTCTCCCCCACGCCAGGTATCTGCCAGTCCCCTTGTAGCAGCCTTGAGCCGAAACCCTTGGCTGTGCCGGTGTGGCCGTGCAGGCTCAGGGGCCTGGGGGCTCTTGCCCTTCCTCTGCCCGTGCCACCTCCTTCCCACTTACTGCAGGGCTGACGGGGGGGGGGTTGGACTTCAGATTGTGTTGGCAACCCATTAATAGGGTCTGATTTTGTATAGAAATATATAATTTTTTTGCCCCCCTTTGGTGGATTTCACCTCTATCTCTCCACCTTTCCATCCCCCAGAGTGCGACTGTGACTTCCAGGGCACGGAGGACGTGGGGTGCGACAAGACCACGGGTCAGTGCCTCTGCCGCCTGGGTGTCACGGGCCCCCGCTGCGACCAGTGCGAGCGGGGCCACTGCAGCACCTACCCTGGCTGCGAGCTGTGCCACCCCTGCTTCCGTGCCTACGACGGGGACATCCAGCGCCTGCGCCTGCGCCAGGCCGGCCTCAGCAACTCTACCTCGCGGCTGCCCCTGGGGAGCGGGGGGTCCCGCTTCGGCCCCCGCCTCTCGCAGGCGGAGAGCAATGTGCAGCAGGCGCAGGGCATCCTCGGCCGCCCTCCCGCCACAGAGCAGAGCCTGGCCCAGATGAGTAGCGCACTCGCTGCGATCAGGTGAGGGATGGATGCTGCAAACGGGGCGCGTCCCATAGCCGGGAGGGGGATGCTGGCTTTTTTCTGCGTGCTCGTGCCACTTGTCACACCGAGCCACTTGCACATGCTCTGCTTAGTTTCCGTACCTGAAAATCCTCCATTCATGCGGTGACCAGGGATGTGAGAGGACAGCGCTTCCGCGTGTGCCTGTCTTATGTGAAACGTTGCGAAGGCAGGATGCCGGTGGATGGGCTCAGGGCGTATTCAGTGTGCCTGGTGCCTGTGTGGGTGCAGCCCTGCCAGCTGGGAGCATTGTAGCCCAGCCCTGCTCTGCTGCCTCTGCACGCGTGCGAGGCCATCGCGTGTCCTCGGCCATCAGCGCTGCGGGCTCAGAAGTGCCTCTTCACCGGGCGCTGGCAGCGTCTCGGCATGGGAGAGCCCTGCTCTCTGTCTACAGGTGCTTTGTTCTCTACTTGGATTCACGTTTTCTGCTTTTTCTCTCTCCCAGAGAGCAGATCCAAGGCATAAATCCTGACCTTCGTTTTCTGGATGAGACTGCCTCTCTGTCGAGGGAGCTCGAAGCCCTCAACAGCAGCTTGCTTATCACTAACACCCAGTATCAGAGCAAGAAGACCCAGTTTGAAACCAGCCGCAGCACGGATCTGTCAGGTACGGTGCTGCAGCTGTAATATCTCTTAATTTGCAGCCATTAATTTGCCTCAAAGTGACTGTGCCTGGTGGTTTCCCGCCTGCCAGGTGGATGAGATGGAGTTTTTAACCTGCTGTTAGCTTAGGAACACCAAATGTATCTTCCCTCCCCGAGGAGAGGGATGCTTTCTACCCAGCCTCTGGTCTGTGATCCACACTATCGGTTATTTGCTCTGACGTTCTGGGGCTGGGCAGCTCGTTCCGCAGGCACCCCCGGCCGGCACAAACTCTGGTGCCGGAACGCAGTGGGAGCAGTGGGAACGGGGGAGCCCCGCTGGGATCGTGTCAGGGAACCTGGGAGGAAGCTGAGATAATGAAGGTTGTGCACAGATGGAAGGGATGGAGGGGTGGGGAAGAGAGCCAGGCGGCTGTCAGGTGCTTAGGAGAAGAGTTAATTAAGCCCTGTGACGATGCTGGTGGTAGCCTGCTGTTATATCCCTGCTACAGCTAACGCTCTGCCTCCCCGCTGCCGTGCGGCTCAGCCGGCCGGGGACACGTGAGCTGCGGCGAGCGGCCGCTGCCTGGGTGGGTTCGCTCTGCACCTCGCCGTCGGAGCAGGGCTCAGCCGTCCGTGTCGTGACCTCTCTCCTTCCAGGCTGGGCTGGAGGGGAATGGTGGGGTCTGCTCGGGAGCCAGAGAAAGGGCTCTGACGGAGCCCTGTCCCGCCCGGCCACAGCACTTCTGGGCTGCACGGAGCAAAGCCCAGGAGCAGCACGTGCATGTCGTCTTGCTCTGGTTTTATTTCAATCTTTTAGTCCCAGTCCAGAGTTCAGTCCTTCAGGAAAGCTCTGTAGCTCACTGAAGGAATGGCTGCAAGGCATCTGGAAATAAAAGGAGCTTTTTCATTGTGCCGTGGTGACTAATCACTCAGTCTCCCTGCTCGCTGCGCACACATCCACTCGCGGGGTACAGTCAATGCCTTCGTTTAGGTACTTATGCTGCATTTATGAGTCATGGAGACATTTGTGTCATTTATCGGTTTTGCTCCTGCAGGAGCCTTCAAGACAATCAGATCTGCTTATCAGACGTCCGCCAATGCCAGCAGCCTCATCGCCGGCGCCTCGGGGCTGCTGGCCGAGTCCCGGGAGAGCCGCAGGAGTGCCGCGGGGCTGGAGGGGGGGCTCGCAGAGTCCACCTCCAAGCTGCTGACCCTGAAGGGCGAGATAGCCTCATCTCCCAACCTGACCCCTGTCATAAATAAGGTGAAGATACAAAGTGGTTTTATGGGTCTCGCACTGCACGCATCTAGTTTTCAGGAGGGCCCTGTAGTGCTCAGGAGGCAGAAGTCTCGCCCTGCAGTTGCACNTGAAGGGCGAGATAGCCTCATCTCCCAACCTGACACCTGTCATAAATAAGGTGAAGATACAAAGTGGTTTTATGGGTCTCGCACTGCACGCATCTAGTTTTCAGGAGGGCCCTGTAGTGCTCAGGAGGCAGAAGTCTCGCCCTGCAGTTGCACATCTTTCCTCAAGCAGTCTAGCATGGCGCAAGACAAAGTCTTTGTCCAGAAAAACTCGTAAATGGCATCCAAGCAACCTGCTGCTTTGGGACATCCGTGGAGAATTGTCTGAGCATCCCTTGCCTGGGGACCACAGATACCAAAGCATCGCCTGCCACCTCCTCCCAAGCACGCGCTTTTTCCTCCAGGGACTCTCTCATGTGTCACTTCTTGTATCTCAAAGACCCACTCAATTTCTGGATGAGGTTTCTTTTATTTCTCCTTCGCTGCTTTGTTATTGCCATGGAGATCCATTTCAGTGTCTCCTAATGCACGGTTGCTGTGGAGACCACCAGCCTCCCCTCTCCGCTTTTCAGGGCGGCAACACATTCCCAAGCGACCAGCCTGTGCTGGGTTTGCACGTGCCCCTGCTGCAGTGTCCTCCTTTGGTGGGTGGTAACTCTAGAAGATGCCACGCAATTAAAATCACTGATGTCCAGGCAAGAGGGCAGGTTCTTCTCATCCCATTCTCTCTCCCAAAGCAAATTGCACAGGTTGGACAGAGTTCCCCTGCCACGAGGGGAAGAGTTGCTGTCTTGAGAGTCAGTGAGACGTTTGTTCCATGCAGACATGCTCTGTTACTCTTCATGAGCTGCTGGGGTTTAGCTCCTGCTTTGTTCTCGTTTGTGCGTCAGCTTGGGGCGGTGAGGAGGTGCAGACCTTGCCCTGGTGTCTCGGGTGTGGGCATTCAGCACTGCTGTACACGCGTGTGGCTCTGGCTGCCCTTCTCCAATGCCACAAGCATTGCCGTCAGCCCCGTCAGGAGGGCTGGCTCCGTCCCTGTTCCCGTGCGGAGCCCTGAAGCATGAGCACAGCAAGTTCCCCAGCCCCCTTGGTGAGGGTCTGTCAAACTTTGGCCCCTGTGATGAGCTGGTTTGCCTCCCTGAGGGCACTGAGGTCTCACCAGCAAGGCAAGTGCCCTTACTGCCCCACCGCTCTCTCCCTCTCCAGATCTGCGGTGGCTTCCGAGCGGAGACGTGCGTGCCCGCCCGGTGCGAGGGGCTGCTCTGCCCGCGAGACAACAGCACTGCCTGTGGGGCCGGCCGCCCCTGCCACGGCATCTTCCCACTGTCGAGCGGGGCCCTCGCCGCAGCTGCGGAAGCCGCCAGGGAGTTTCGCAGCCTGAGCGCCCGGCTCCGGGAGACGGCGCAGCTGGTGAGTGCGAGCAGCTCTGCCTGTCCTACAGCCAAGCCCCGCGCTCGGTCCTTCGGTGTCGAGCAGCACAGCCTTGGGGGGACAGCTGAGGAAAGAGTGAGCTGTGGTAAAATACCCAATCTCAGATTCTATTTGAGACTTGATCTTTTGGGCAGCTGTAGAAATTGAGGAGTTTTTGAGTGGGAGACTTCCTGCTGCGTGTGTGGGTCCTGCCTGCCGGCAGCACAGGAGCCGCAGAGCTGAAGGCACGTGAGCGGCTCTGAAGTGTCACAAGGAAGCCTGTCCTCCTCCCGGTTTGGGATTAGTATGGCAAAGGGGTGGGGATGGGGAAGCCTCTCTGAATCCACAGGTGCGCCTGCTCTAATGTTTGATGCAATCTAGAGTGTGTGTGTCGGTGCTGTTGCAGCCTCTTGGGTGCTTGCGAAGATAAAGTGAATTTTCAAACTCATTCAAAATCAATTTTGAGGGTGTTTTTAAAAGCTGAGCAGTACTGCCCCTGTTTGAGGGCTTTTTTGCAAACCCAGCCCTCAACCTTTAACGTTTACGATCCTTTAGAGCAGTGGCATATTAAGAATGGGGAATAGCATAATTTCCAAGTGCCTTGCCCAGCTCACTCGGAGTTGAGGTAGGGCTGCTGGGATTCCAGGTCAAGAATTGGCTCCATCATGATGTTGTTGTTTGCAGATTAAAACAACAGAGATGTCTGCAAGTCAGATTCAAAGCGATACTCGGCGGCTTGTGGACCAGATGAGCACAACAAGGACCCAGATCGAAGGAGATGTCCGGCGCATCCAGCAGTTCATCCAGCAAGTCCGAAACTTCTTGTCAGGTAGCGCTCTGCAAGCTGTGAAGTCTATCTGCGGGTTGACTTGTGCATGAAAAAACCTCATTTTTACAGTGACGTTATGTATGAGAATAGTGCAAGGGAGTCCGCTGAATAGCTCACCCCAGGTAAGCTCTCGGACGTCCCGTTTATCTGCACAGGGGTATTTAGTAGCAAAGGTAATGCACATCCTCTGAGATGGCAAGGCAGGCTTGGATAGTGTTTGCTGAAAAACAGGGAAAACACTTCAGCAGCAGAGAAGTCCGGGATTTTGTCAGGAGTTGCAGTTTGGCCGGCTGCCTTGCTCAGCCTTGACCGTGCTGTTCAGATTGACCCAAATTAATCCTGGCTGTTTTATCTGTGTCGGCTTCCTTGGGATGTCACCAGGGCAGGCCCTGCCTGCTTCCTTCTGGGGACGTTTGGGGGCCACGTGTGAGGTCTGTGGGGCAGGAGGTACCGCACGGCCTCGACCTGTGCACCGGGCTTTGTGGAGGGGCCTCGTAACATCCCCCCACGAACTGCTCTCCGATGTTACCTCAAACAATGAACTCGTACTAACGTAAGCAGAAAGCTGTGCAGGGGGCAGTCTTTTGTCTGTGGCACGGACAATGGCTTGCTTTGGGTCCCGCGCTCTGCTGGAAGCCTTGTGCCATCTCTGGGCCTCAAGGACAGACCTGTCCCCGCGGCCGGTGCTTTCTGAGGATTTGCAGTCGGCATTGACCTGATGCAGAAAAGTTTGCCAGCAACACTCACTGACCAGAGATAAACAGACAAATCTTCTGTGGAGCAGACTGTTAATCAGACGACAATTCCTTGTTGTCCTATAAACCAACGGGATGACTTACTGTTCACAGACAGGTTGTAATAACATAATGAGCCTCGTGAGCATTAGCTGAATAAGAGAATCAGGTCATCTGGTGCTGCCTGGTGTTAATGATGAGTGAAGATGTTTCTGAGCTAATCGCTGGGCTAAGGTCCCTTGGGCTTTGCCTGCCTCTGATTCCTTGGTTTTTATTAACTTTTATTTGTGAAATAAAAAAGGCTTGCCTTGAAACACCCTCATCTGCTCAGGGAGGTCCGCCTGACTCTGCTCTGGGCTTAGCCGTGGTGTTCTTGCCACCAAATTAAAGGTATCGTTTCAGTACTTTCCTGAAAGTTTTGTTGATGTGAATGAGAAGTACGTTAAATTCAAAGGGATTAAATGTAGGGTGGATCCTGGCAGCTGTCTGAAATGAAGAGACTGTGTGCGTGAGAGCGTGCACGGCTGGATGCCTGCCCTCGCCCTCCCTTGCGTTCGCGCTGCCACCGTTCCCCTCTCCATTGCTGACACCATCTGTCTGTCTGCTCTGTAGACACGGACACGGACCCTGCCACTGTCCAGGAAATCAGTGAGTCTGTGCTCTCCCTGCGTCTCCCCACGGATGCTGCCGCGGTCCTGAGAAAAATGACCGAGATCCAAAGTTTGGCCACTAAGCTGCAGTGCCCAGAGAGCATACTCGCCCAGACGGCCGAGGACATCGCGAAGGCCAAGCAGCTTCAGCAGGAGGCAGAGCAAGCCAGGTTGGTTTGGGTTCGAGGGCTCTCGGCAGCTGGGGGTCACTCAGCCGGCGTGAGCGTTGTGGTTCTCAGTTGGGTTGAAGTCTCGCTCTACTGGAGCTGTACTGACTTGCACAATCTGAAGCTTTAGCCCAGGATCTTCTATGTCTGCGCAGCGCCTAGAAGAATGAGTCTGCAAGCTCTGCAGACCCTCCCTGCTGCCCCAATACAAGTAAGAAATCTGGCTGCCAAGAGTAGATCTTGTTACGGATACAAGAACAAGAAGGTCTTTACCAAAAGTAATGGAGGTTTTCTCTATCTCTTGAGTCCCTGAGACGGGAGATGACAGGGTTGCCCTGGTATTACTTGATACTGGTGACCTACATCCTAATTGCACAAGAGAGCATGAGGAGATTAAATGGGCTATTTGTTTTCTGGGTGAAAGTTGGGAGGATTATCCCATGGTCCCTTAAAAAGTACTTACAGAGTGTCCTTGCAAATTTGGAGCATCTGCTTTGTCACGTGTTGACTTGCAGCACTATCCCAGCGAGAAGGCTGGTGGGATAAGCATGTAAAGTCCTTGATAGCGTCTGACACCTACTTAACCTGCTAGAAGTGATGAGACAAGGGAGTCTGGCTTTCTGCGGGGAGCTCTGTCACCCAGCCTGAGTAGTCCTGCTGTGAGCAGAAACACATTCATTGAAACCGGTTCAGTGGTTACTGCTTTCCCTTCAGTGCTTTTTCTTGCACTACTTACAAAATAAATGTTCCTAACTAGTTTAAAGGAAGGCTTTTNGGCCACGTGTGAGGTCTGTGGGGCAGGAGGTACCGCACGGCCTCGACCTGTGCACCGGGCTTTGTAGAGGGGCCTCGTAACATCCCCCCACGAACTGCTCTCCGATGTTACCTCAAACAATGAACTCGTACTAACGTAAGCAGAAAGCTGTGCAGGGGGCAGTCTTTTGTCTGTGGCACGGACAATGGCTTGCTTTGGGTCCCGCGCTCTGCTGGAAGCCTTGTGCCATCTCTGGGCCTCAAGGACAGACCTGTCCCCGCGGCCGGTGCTTTCTGAGGATTTGCAGTCGGCATTGACCTGATGCAGAAAAGTTTGCCAGCAACACTCACTGACCAGAGATAAACAGACAAATCTTCTGTGGAGCAGACTGTTAATCAGACGACAATTCCTTGTTGTCCTATAAACCAACGGGATGACTTACTGTTCACAGACAGGTTGTAATAACATAATGAGCCTCGTGAGCATTAGCTGAATAAGAGAATCAGGTCATCTGGTGCTGCCTGGTGTTAATGATGAGTGAAGATGTTTCTGAGCTAATCGCTGGGCTAAGGTCCCTTGGGCTTTGCCTGCCTCTGATTCCTTGGTTTTTATTAACTTTTATTTGTGAAATAAAAAAGGCTTGCCTTGAAACACCCTCATCTGCTCAGGGAGGTCCGCCTGACTCTGCTCTGGGCTTAGCCGTGGTGTTCTTGCCACCAAATTAAAGGTATCGTTTCAGTACTTTCCTGAAAGTTTTGTTGATGTGAATGAGAAGTACGTTAAATTCAAAGGGATTAAATGTAGGGTGGATCCTGGCAGCTGTCTGAAATGAAGAGACTGTGTGCGTGAGAGCGTGCACGGCTGGATGCCTGCCCTCGCCCTCCCTTGCGTTCGCGCTGCCACCGTTCCCCTCTCCATTGCTGACACCATCTGTCTGTCTGCTCTGTAGACACGGACACGGACCCTGCCACTGTCCAGGAAATCAGTGAGTCTGTGCTCTCCCTGCGTCTCCCCACGGATGCTGCCGCGGTCCTGAGAAAAATGACCGAGATCCAAAGTTTGGCCACTAAGCTGCAGTGCCCAGAGAGCATACTCGCCCAGACGGCCGAGGACATCGCGAAGGCCAAGCAGCTTCAGCAGGAGGCAGAGCAAGCCAGGTTGGTTTGGGTTCGAGGGCTCTCGGCAGCTGGGGGTCACTCAGCCGGCGTGAGCGTTGTGGTTCTCAGTTGGGTTGAAGTCTCGCCCTACTGGAGCTGTACTGACTTGCACAATCTGAAGCTTTAGCCCAGGATCTTCTATGTCTGCGCAGCGCCTAGAAGAATGAGTCTGCAAGCTCTGCAGACCCTCCCTGCTGCCCCAATACAAGTAAGAAATCTGGCTGCCAAGAGTAGATCTTGTTACGGATACAAGAACAAGAAGGTCTTTACCAAAAGTAATGGAGGTTTTCTCTATCTCTTGAGTCCCTGAGACGGGAGATGACAGGGTTGCCCTGGTATTACTTGATACTGGTGACCTACATCCTAATTGCACAAGAGAGCATGAGGAGATTAAATGGGCTATTTGTTTTCTGGGTGAAAGTTGGGAGGATTATCCCATGGTCCCTTAAAAAGTACTTACAGAGTGTCCTTGCAAATTTGGAGCATCTGCTTTGTCACGTGTTGACTTGCAGCACTATCCCAGCGAGAAGGCTGGTGGGATAAGCATGTAAAGTCCTTGATAGCGTCTGACACCTACTTAACCTGCTAGAAGTGATGAGACAAGGGAGTCTGGCTTTCTGCGGGGAGCTCTGTCACCCAGCCTGAGTAGTCCTGCTGTGAGCAGAAACACATTCATTGAAACCGGTTCAGTGGTTACTGCTTTCCCTTCAGTGCTTTTTCTTGCACTACTTACAAAATAAATGTTCCTAACTAGTTTAAAGGAAGGCTTTTTTCTCCCCTTCTCAGTTTGTCTCCTCTGCTTGGGGCTATGAAACGGCAGTAACACTCCTCTCGAGAGGAAACCTGCTGGAGTGCAGTGTGTCCTGATGTGTGGGTTTGTGGCTTTTGGAGGAGGGAGGTTGCAACCTTCTCCATAACGCTCCCGTCTTGCTTCTCAAGCTTCCTTATTTAGCCTCTGCAACCTTGACTTCCAGCCCACGCGATTATCTGCATTCACTCCTAGCTGTTTCCCACATTTCCCCAGGAACCGGGCGAATGCCGTGGAGGGCAATGTGGACGAGGTGGTCGGGAATCTGCGACGAGCAAACACGGTGCTCCTGGAGGCCCAGGGTGCTATCAGGGGCTCTGGCTCTTCCCTCCAGTTCATCCAGGAGCGTGTTGACGAAGTGAGTGATGCGCGGTGACTTCCCAAACAAGAGCGCTGCCCCCTGCTCACGGCTCCTTTGAAACTTCCCCACTTGGTAGAGTCCCACACCAGCGCAGCTGGGAAAAGGGATGGATTGAAGCTTTTGCGGTAAAAATCTTTTTTTTTTTTTTTTGCTGTGCCTCGCTCGCGTGCTTCTCCAAACTCCAGTCGCTGCCCTGCCAGAGCCCCTTGAGGCACAAGCCCCGGGGCTGCCACGTTCAGCTGCTCAGGGCGCAGTCCCTGCTCCTGCGGCGTGTCTGTCAAGCAGCGTAGCTGGCCCCTGCGCAGAGGCAAAAACGCATTCGGAGTAGGGTTGGCGTGTGATTTCCTTCTTAACGTGGAGCGCTCTGCTTCTAGATCGAGGCTGTTCTTGGTCCAGCTGAGAAGAACGTGAAGTCCATTGCGGGCCAGCTGGACGGGCTGACGGAGAGACTCTCGCAGCTGCAGCGCGGAGCCGACCAGAACCGCCTGCGGGCCACCGACGCGCAGCAGACGGCCGGGGAGGCGGGCGAGCAGGCCAGGAGCGCGCAGCAGGTACCGAGCTCTGGCATGTCGCCGGCCAGGGCGGTCGCAGCTGTGCTCCGCTTCCCCGCTGTCGTTAGACAGCGAAGCCAGCTGTGTCCTGGCACATTTTCGGATGAGGCGAGGAGGCTTTCCTGTTCAGGCCGTGGCTTGTGCATTGTGTCACTTCTTACTAATCTCATGCAGTATCCCACTGCTGAATTTTTCCAGGACCTTTCTCGGTCCTTATGCTTTTTGCTGGAAACTTCTCTCTGCTGTATCTCCTGCATGAAGCAGAGTAGCTCATACAGCTGTCGGCATCTTTCGGAGTGCGCCCCAAACTGTTACGCATTTGCACGATAACGTTGTGGCAAAGCTCTAGTGCAGTATCCGTTTAATATTTAAAATGGATTCAGCATTGGAAAATCCCCTTTCCCCCAGTCTGTTTGCTTGATCCTACCTGCACTGCTTGTTTGCTTTTCCACAGGCTTTCGAACAAGTGAAACAAATGTACGCTGAGCTGAAGAGAAGGATGGGGCAGAGCCCAGCTCTGGGAGAGCAGGGCAGCAGGGTGCAAAGCATAGACCTGGAGGCACAGGCTCTGTTTGAGGAAACTTTGGCCATGATGCTCAGGATGGAAAGTAAGGCTCTTTGCGAACTCAGTGTAATAATCTCGTGTACTAGGGGAGGGCTTTTGACTCCCAGCGGTGTAAAGGGAAGAGGTTACATCAGAAAACATTTAGCAGTGAGATGGTGCAGATTTGGGCTGCATCTGCTGATGCTGTGCCAGTGAATTCGGAATTTGCAAGGGTGCGTGGCCGTGGAAGGGACGCCCTGCCTGCGGTGCTGACGTGGCCCTGTTTTAGTCCACACGCTCGCTTCCATTTTTAAGCATTCAGAAGTAATGGCTTTGTTTGGAGCAGTCTTTGGGATTTTTTTTGTGGGGGAGAAGGGGGAATGTGGGAGGAGGCCGCGAGATTTGTTGTCCTTGCCACACCAGAGCTGTGCAGCAGGGAGGTGGAGGCTCAGCCCAGCCTGCTGTGGAGAGTAAGGGCCTTGTCCGGTCACCGCGTAACCCTTTTCTGCCCTCTCTCTTCAGCTTTAGAGACAGAAATTCAGGAAAGCAACAAGGCTTTGATGTCCAAGTCAGCCAGGCTGTCAGGCCTGGAGGAGAAGGTGGGAAGGATCCGGGACGCCATCAACAAGCGAGTCGCCTACTATGAGAGCTGCTCCTGAGCGAGCTGCCTGCGCGAGCATTGCCTTCCTCCTCTGCAGACACTGACTTGTGTATTTATTCCCGTTTTCCGGCTGGAGTTCTCATGTGCCTAATGCCTCTATTTTTAGCAAATTGAGTTTCTGTACCTCTGGAAAACAGCTGCACTGAGCCAAAGGAGCAACCCCCTGGAGAGGGCTAACCTTGGCTGGACTGGCTGAAGCTGCCCAGTGGTTAGAGGAAAACGGGGGAGAGACCTCGATCTTCTGTTGCAAATAAAAACATCCCCAAAGCTGTTCTTTCCAGAGGGGTTTATAAACCAAGATGTTATTTTTCTTATTTTAGCCAATTCAAGCTCTTCTTAGCTGAATTTCACTGTTCAGATTAAAAGTCTTACGCGGGGCCTTTTAAAACTTTTTATCTACGCTGCAGTTAATCCTTAAAACTTGCCATGGCTTCAGTATTTCCCTCCTAGATCTTTCTTCAAAGAACCAGATCAGAGAAATGGAGAATTTTATCTCCATCATATCTATACAACATACCTATATTTATACAAAGAAGGGAAATGCGATCTCATGCTCAAAGGTGAAGTCAAATGTCTTGTTTGACTTTCTGCCACGATCCGCTTATTCACCGTGTAACGCTTTGCCAGAAAAATACCAGAGGCAGCAGACCTGCAGATGCGCGGGGAGTGCTTTAGAGGGGACTTAATAGACCGTTTCCACATCAAATTTCTATGAATAATTAACAGGCACTTTACAAAACAAAACTCGGCTTTATTAAGCAAGTATTTATTGTGCAATTACAGACGTGGAAGCAGGGAATTTAGACCTTGCTGTGATTGTTATGAGACATACGGGGGTTGCTAGCGGGCTGTCTCTCCTTTTCTAGCTGAAGTGAGAACCGCACAGCCTGGGCAGCTGCTCGATGCTGAACTTCAGGGTGCCAAAGCCTGGGACTAACCAAAATCTGAGGAGTGGATAGGACGCAGGTTGTAAAAATAACTGAACTGCCACTGAGTAAAACTCTGCATGGCTTTGGTTTGTAGGATTTATGTTGTGCAGTGCACTTATTATGCATTGGACAACTGAACAGTATACAGAAAACAAAAGCTTATAGCGTTGAGCGATGTCGTATGGATAATATACACTGAATATGCTAGCGGTAGCCTCAGACCTTCCCTTGCCGAAGTGCCTTCTCCCAGCTTTAATGATCCAGAAACTCCCCGAGGTCACTGCATTGATGGATTCCTGGGACTAAGGTGCTGCTCGTCACCAGTCGCTCGCTGCTCTGCGACGCTGCTGTTCGCCCGCTCCCGGCAGGCCGCAGCCTCCGTTCTTGCTTGCACTGTTGACGTGTGGCTTTGAAGTGCAGAAAAGAGTAAAACAGCCCTTCTGTTTCTGCAAGAGAGAGAATTTCAACTGAGGATTGAACTTCGTTTGACTAGACTGCTACCTTCAAAATGTGCTCTGTTAATAAGCAGTAGCATGGGGTTAGGAACAGCTTAGATCCCTTTGTGTGCCTGATTTATAAAGGGTTTTTACACAACTGATCATTGGAATGCACCTTTTTGGAGCCTATAGTAGATCTTACTTGCATTTGTGTTTTCTATTAATCCTTTGTACGTTACAGGTCCGTTCGTGTGATCTCATCAGTTCAGCGTCATAAAAGATGATAAGATGTAGCTCACGGTGTAGCTTATGTAGGTCTGGGGAGAGCTATGCTGTACTTTGAGGAACGTTCTTTATTGCAGGATCTAATAGCAACACTTCTTACTGCTCATATATAAGGTGGTGCAAGTGGTAACACTTTAGCTACTCCAGAATTAATCCAAGCTATGGTTAAACAGATCGAAACTTTCAGGACTGTACTTCACTCACCTACAAAACTGACATCTCTCCGTGCTCTGCTCTCTGGTGACAAAGCAATTCAAACTGACCTGCCTGGACCGAATCTGGGACAGGGAAGGGCCCTTCAGGCTGCACGTGTCCTGTCTACGCTTGGCCGTGGGCCGGCACCCTGCTGTCAGCCCTTTGCTCGTGGTCACAGCTGACACCCAGCTGAAAAGCCCTAATCCCAGCTGTTTGGTTCCAGTGCGATTCCCAGGGACCAGCTCTGAATCATTGTAGAGTTTGATAGGACAGGTCCGTGCTTGGCTTGCTTTCACAGGCTCCTTGGGCAGCCCTGTTGTAGTTGTAAAAGTTGGATTCAGAGTCACTGAACTGGACTTAATGGAAGCTGAAAGATGGTTTCTTCCTCGGAAGATGGTTTAGTTAAGTTGTCTTCTGTTGCAAAAAAACCCGTGAGTCAATTTATTTCATGTACAATCACTTTGCTATTTGTGCCTTTCCCTTTTTCATGCCATAATGGGATTAATTAAAAGCAGCTGGTGATGGGGTGGCGGAGCACTTACCGCTGGTGATGTGGGGAGCCCGGCGGCTGCCTCCTCATCACATGATCAAACAAACTCCAGTTTGCCCAGTGCCGCAGTGAGAAGAGTGTTTACTGGTTTTCATTGGAACAAGAACTTCTGATTTGAAATGGCTGATTGGAAGAGGAAGAACCGGAAGAGAAAGAAGAAAAAAGAGAAATAGCGACATTTACGATCAATCTGCAGGGGAATCAAAGTTGTGTTTTTAATATAAAGAACATCAGCTGCTGAAAGCAAAGCAGAGCTGGGTGCAAGTCAACACTGCAGCAAAGGCAGGGTCCAGTCACTCGGCACCAGCTGGCAATCGGCAGCAGCAGCTTTAACCACAGGCAACTGCAGTTTCTGGAAAGCAAACGTGCTCAATTCAATGGCGTGTGGCAGCCGAGCACTGCTGCCGCAGCTCACCGGGAGCTTTGCCATGCGGCACGGGCCGTGTGCCTCACCTGGTGCTCCTTACACGCATGGAAGACACTTGGCTTGGCACCGCTACCCAGCCTGTGAAAACATTTGCATCTGTCCTTATTCCTGCCTTCTTTCTGCCTCTGCCTGGGGCTGGCAACTGAAGTGCCAGGGAACTCCTCCCAGAGACGGTTATTCCCATATACTTTGTTGGAAGTTATGGCTAATGACTTGGATACCTACTGGGATTTTGCAGATTTTTTAAGAAGCGCTGTCTCGGAGCAGAGGGCCGTCTTTGTTTTCATGTGCCCCATGCAGGCTGGACTGCAGCCACAAGAAGTTCTGGTTGGCGGGCTATGGTTATCCGGCAGCACCAGGCTGCTGCCCGCAGGCAGCGATCCGTTCTCAGAGTGGCTTTGCAGCTTTCCCTCTCTCATTCCTGTGTCTTTCTCCAGCTGAGGGGGAGGGCTTGGACAGCTCTGCGTGGGGACCGGAGGGAGGGACGTGTCCTCCTTGTTTGGCGTTGCTGGCTGGGTGGCCACCGTGGGTGTGTTGGGTCTGGACGCCTCTGAGACTTGTATGACGGGAAGGGTGCTTGCAGCCGCTGCGTGACCGTTCATGTGGAGCTTCTTCATGTGGTGCACAACGGCCGCGGCGTTGAAGGCTTGCTGGGGAAGAAGAGAAAAACCCCACAGTGAGCACCTGGTGATGCTAAGCTGGGTGGTGCTGAGGCACCAATGGACCGTGTCCCCCTTCGGCGACGACGGCGTGCGCAGGGCGCGCTGTACTGGTTAGCGCTGTTTGCACAACACGTGGGAAGTGGGATGTGCTTGCCCCTGGCGTAAACACCGTGGTTTCCATTGAGTGCAAACCGCGGATGCTTTTGAAGATTACAGCCACTTCTATGTGAGGAAACTGGGGGGAACAGCTGTAAACTACCCCGCAGTGCGAAACAGAGACTAAAGCTGAATTTTGAGTGTAAGTATTTAAAATGTTATCGTGCGCGTGGTTCCTATGGCATTCCTCTCTCCACCTAAATTCTTACTAAAACTCTTGATATAAAGGAAGTACCAATTTATCTTCAAGGCTGAAAGGAGGACAAGCTGGATTAAGCTCCCCAAAAATCTGCTGATGGAGCGCTAACTTCACTCCCTCAGTATAAAGGCAATAATCCTTTCCCCTCCCCTTTACTTTCTTGGCAAGGCCACTGTAGCGCAATGTTTGCGGTAAGGCTACCAGGATGCGTTGCAGCAGGGAACATTGGGCCAAAGATACTATAAACAGTAACTGCATACAATTTTCAGGCAGCCTTTGGAGGATCTCGGCTTTTGGGTGCTTACCCACACAGCTGAAGCCTTGCTTATTGCTAGATGGCAGCAACTGGCGCTTGTTAGTGAAATGGCTCTGGGCTCCCACCAGCAAACGACTTACCCTCCATTTGCTCTTTGCAAAGTTTTTCTGAATCTGAGCGCTGACAGATGGGTATATGTCACGGTGAAGGGCTGTATTTCCATTAATCCTGCAGATGGGGAGAGAAGCAAATGGGCTCGTAGGCAGATGGCATTTGTAAGGCGTTCCACATTCTGGAAGCAACTAACCGCTTTGTACGTTCAATCAGCAATAATTAAACCCAAAGGAAAAACAGCAACAAAATGTAACACAAACACACGCTTCAAAGCTTGGAAAAGCTCGGGACAGGATTTTTTTCTTTGCCTCTGTTTATGGAGGCAAACACGCACAAATTGCGCCTTTAATTATTTATTGCGTTCTTTGCGTACAAAAAAGAAACGCCCAGGGCCACGCGTATGCAGAGGGTAATGTTAATAACGGGGACCGGGGAGACAGCCCTGTTCTGAGCTGCCACCGAGCATGCGGAGCAAGATGCGTGGGGCTGGTAAATCCCCGTGGCCACCAGCCCGGCCGGGGCCCCGGCCCTCTCACCATGGGTGCCGCAGGGCTTCTTCGCAGGTAAACCTCTTGTTCGGGTTTTTCTCCAGTAAATGTCTGATGAAATCCTTGGCTGTTTGGGAGGGGGGAAGAAGCGGAGAGAAGGTTATTTTCTCCTTGTTCCGCGCTACGATGCTAATAGGGTATGGCGAACGCTAGTGGATAAACAATGCCAAGGTCAGCCCTGAGAAGGAGGTGTTCGCGCCGCTTCGTTACCCTGTTAAAGGGAGAGGTTTGTAGTGGAGGGCTCCACAAGAAAAAACGTTAACTGGGGATGTACCCAACTTCATGCTTAGATTGCGTGAATTTTGGTTGAATTATTCAGCTAAAAAAATAACTCCAAAAAACATCACAAAGTACAACCGAGCAGATTTAGAAGTTGCCCTAAAGAGCACTTACGTCCCTCTCGTATCTTTTTTCTTTTTTTTTGGCAGGGAGGATCGCAGTGTTTGTGCTAACAAACCTCCTGCTAGTTTTGTTTGCACGTGTAAAAGGCTGACGTTCAAAATGTGCTGCTAAGGTGCTGGCTGCAGGAAACTCTGTGCAGGTGAGCGCCGCGAGCAGGTTGGCCGGGTGGAAGGGGGCAGGGGGAGCTGGCACGGCTCGCTGTGTTGCTGCGAGGAAACGTGAGCTGGCGGGAAGCAAAGCAAAGGGGAAAAGAAAAACCCAGAAAAACAAGGTGAAAAAACCCTCTGGAGTTCCCCTGTTTCCAAGGGAGACCTAAGCCCCCTCTGACCTCACTAACAGTTTGTGAAAATCAGAGTTTCGTTAAAGAGGCTTCAGCCGAGGGCGCTGCATGAGCGGCAGCAGGCGAAGTACCCCGAGCTCTGCCCGTGCAGCTCTGCTCTCGGCGTCATCGCCCCTGCTACCACGGTGCCGGCAGCCTCTGCAATCAGTTCCCGCGTCTGGGGGTTTGCTGCTGTGTGACTGACTCAGTTCAACGCTTCCCCCTTTCCCATCCCCGCCGAGGCAAGCGAGGGAATGGGATTAATTAAAAGCAGCTGGTGATGGGGTGGCGGAGCACTTACCGCTGGTGATGTGGGGAGCCCGGCGGCTGCCTCCTCATCACATGATCAAACAAACTCCAGTTTGCCCAGTGCCGCAGTGAGAAGAGTGTTTACTGGTTTTCATTGGAACAAGAACTTCTGATTTGAAATGGCTGATTGGAANCCGCCGGTCGCAGGGCTCTGGGTCACAGCTTGTGGGAAGGGGCGCGATGCTTCCCAGCACCAGAGCTTTACCTGACTCGGAGATATCGTCCCAAAACGGAGACTCAAACTCATAGTAGCCTTCCTTAATCTTTTCAAACAGCTTGGATTCCGTCTCTTCGTAGAAAGGAGGATACCCGCACAGCCTGGAACAGAGCAGAAGGCCAGCGGTCCTTCAGCGCTGCCGTCCGCGCCTGCGCAGGCTCCTCTGCAGCCCGGCCAGGCTGGGCACGCACGAGCAACGCAAGTGAGTAACAAGAGGAGGCTGCCCTATCCGTCCAGGTGTGCCTCACATCTAAGGCTATTGGCAAAGCTGCAGAAAAGAGTTAAAAACTTAACCGCAGCAGCAAAAGGACAAAGCCACAGCTGGTACATAGCTGTACGGTGTGGGAGGAAAAGAAACAAGAAGTACCGAGGAAAATTGAATGGTATTTGTAGGGAACTGAAAAAAACCTGAAGCATAGGATGAGGCATATAATAGAGAAAATGTGGTTCCTTTTATCTCCTCACCAGTACTTGATTCCCCCCATCCCTTTCATTTCTATGGTCTAGTGACTCTGCGCAAAGGCAGAATACACCGCTGCTGTCTTCTCGCGGCAAAATGGGAGGTCTGGGATCGCCTCTGCTTGCACTGCAGCTCTGCAGGGGTGTGTGAAGTGATGGAGGAGCTGGGAACCTTATGGAAAAGTAAGTGGGATGCTGTTTGCTCTTACTCACAGGATATAGGTGATGACTCCAATGGACCAGCAGTCTACAGCTTTGCTGTATGGTTTCTGGGTGAGGACTTCGGGGGCTGCAGAACAGCAAGACCAAATGAAAATTCTAAGCATTAATAAATTACCCAGTACTAGGAAAAGCAATGGTTTCTTGTGCACTTGGCCTCTGAGGTGCCAGTGCAGAGAATCAGCCGGTAGCAGCCCCATTTACCAGCTGGATTGGCCGGTGCTTTTTATGTCTATTTTATGCCATTGAATACAAAGAACCACTGACATCAGCCTGCGTCCTGAGGTTTTAACCAGTAAGCCAGATCAAGCCAATGCAGCCTAGTGGACATTAAACAAAATCCCGTTGTCGTAAAGTTATTTTTGTAATTTTTCAGTAAATACCTGACTAATGCCGAAGTACATTGCTTCTAAAATTATCCTTTTCTTTGCACTTTTAGACATTCTGGGATTGTGCAGTCTCTACACGCGTTTGTAATCTGGTCGTTATGTGGTTCATGCAGTGCGTCTCTGAATAGCATGGTGGTGTTAGCATAATTACGTTTTTTTCCTTTCTGCTAGGTGACGTACTGTGTGTGCACAACCTTTATTCCAGACAGTCCGCCAGCACAAGCCTATTCCTGATCCTTGGCTTACCAACGTATCCCGGAGTCCCACAGGCAGTGGACATGATGCCGTTCTGTTCCATTTTAGACAAGCCAAAGTCCGTGATCATGATTTTGGAGTTCTCTTCAGGAGTAAGGTAAAGAAGGTTTTCAGGCTGTGAACACGGAGTGGTTGAAATTGGTGGTAGGAAACCGGAAAGGAACAACAGAAAGTCACGGGGCAGAGCAGGTGAAGCCTGCAGTCCGCCAGCTCCCCGAGGCCCCGCTGCTGCTGCGGGACAGCTCTCACCTTCAGGTCGCGGTGAACTATTCCGTTTTCGTGGAGGTACTTCACTGCCGTCAAGACCTGGTGGATCACCACGCTTGCGTCTTTCTCAGTGTAAACTCCTCGTTCCAAAATTCGGTCAAATAGCTCTCCCCCAGATACCCTGTGGAAATGGTAGTTCAGAAAGAAAAAGACTGAAAAGAAAATTAAAGAAAGCAAATTAAAGCTAATCATGCTTTCATGTACAAGGCCAAGATAGCTTTCTGGTCCTTTTACAGCTCTACCTACAGCAGAACCATTCCTTGGGTAGCAGTTTTTGTGAGGCCGAGAGGCCAACGGACGCTCTCGAGTGCCATTTCAGGGTACCAGTAAGCATTACTGGTAAACCTAGGAAATCTGGGTAAGGTTACGAGGCAACTCCCGGCAGGTCTGGGCCGCAGGCATCCAGCACCATGGGCCGGACTGCCTCTAGGCTCTGCCACACAAGCAGATACGTGTTTTTCTGTGATTGCTGCCTTTAGCTAAATCTGCAAGTTCGCGGTAGCAGCCGGGTGCTCAGAGCTGATGCCCACAGCGAGCTGCTTTCTCTGCAGCTGACACGTTGCCCATTTTCGTTTCTAGAAACCCTGCGTGGCACAGCTTTAATTAGAAATACTTCTGTCTCTGCCCTGCTAAACTGTGATGAATTAATTTGCATAAATAGATCCTAATCTTAGTTTAAAAACTTGCTGCTAAACTGAGCATGGGCAAAGACAGCATGAGAAATGTCCGGGTTAGTTCAACCCGCGCGGCTCTCGCCTCCTTAGTGAGGGGTGTTTGAACGGCTCTCGTGTGTGCAGCTTCTACGTGTGAGGGACTCGGGTGCGTAGGCACCGGGACACAGCGCATCGCCCCGGTCCTGCCACTCTTCTTCCTCTGTGGCCCACAAAGAAATGGCTCTGCTGGTACTTACAGCTGCATGACCAGGTAGAAGTGGGTCGTGCTCTCGTAAATGTCTTCTAAAGTCACGATGTTTTCATGCTTTATTCTGCAAACATAAACGCGGGTCAGAAACAAACCTGGCGAGGACAAAGTGGCTTTTCAAATGGAAACCCCAGCAGTTGCCTTGCTCTGATCACCAGTGGAAGTTCGCCGGGCTGTTTTGTGGGTGATCTCCCTCGCCCTGCCCTGCCTGGCGGAGGATCGTTGACTGCAAACCCCCTTCGGAGCACGAGGTGTCAACAGCAGAGGACCAGACCCTTTGTTTTTAAGCAGCTGCCTGCTCCGCACCAGGAGGGTTACTTGGACCGCAAAAGCGTCGGCTCTGGTTCTCCTTTCCCCGAGTACTGCTCTGCGTCGTCCATCTCCTGCCACAGATCTGGGGCAGTTCGGCTGCTGGGGCTACAAACCCAGCAGGGGAATGAGAGAAGAAACTTTACTAATCTATTAATTCACAGCAATATTTACATATTCTTTAAAAAGAAATGCCGATTTCTTTATATTGTTCTTCCTGTAGAGCCACACATCTTGGGAAAGGACATTTGTTCTACTTTGCATCACAATGTACGCATACTCACTTTCTCAGCACTGCTATTTCATTCTCCAAGCTGCTATCCCTCGTGAGAGGAGACTTCTTGATGCATTTCAGAGCAAAGAGCTTGCCAGTGCTTCTTTGCTTCACTAGGAACACTTCTGAAAAGGCACCTCTGCAGAGAGGACAAGAAGTTGCAGTTCAGTAGATGCTGCTGCTGTGAACTGGAAGGAGGCTTACAGAGAGAAAGAGGAAAAAGCAGTATGGTAGTAATTTAAGTGGATGCTGATTGTAAAGCTAGAACTACACCTCCAGCAGCCCCAGACTTAGGGTATTCAACGCAAGATTATGCAATATGCGGAAAAAACCCCACAATTTTCTCTGTTTGTAGAGCAAAGGTTATTTTTGCATAGTTCATCATGAAGCTGTGTTGAAGTAATGGACAAAAAAATCTCTGCGATGAAATTAAATCACATTCTTCAGGACTCTCTGTAAAGAGATGCAAGTATTTTACTCCTGTCTGTGCCAGGGTCGGAGCACACCTCCGGGGAGGCAGCGGGCAAATGTGCCGCAGGAGGGAGCGCGGGAGGAGGCAACAGCCGCGGTCTCGGTGCTCGCTGCCTTTCAAGGAACCTTTGCACTTGGATCCATTGGGACTGGGGGGATTTTCCCGGGCTAAGTGCAAGCCCAGCCGAGGTGCTCTGTCAGTGACGGCCTCGCTCACGGGGCAGTCTGCAGCTCGGGCGCTCGTTGGAGTTAACAACTCCCCGTGGAAAAGATCTCAACAGCCTCGACTCTAACGGGGCCAAATTCCTGCTTAGTACAAATTGTGTTTCCTCCAAGCCTCCATCATCTTAAAGTAGTCCTTTCCTTTCCCAGGTCGGCATTGCCCTGAGCACCCAGGTAGCCGAATTGCAGTGAGGAGAGCCCAATGAGGCCGTGGTTTGGGTCTGTCAACCCACACTCTGTATATCTAAAGTGCAAAATAACTGGATAACCTCAGTTAACGTTTTCATTCAGCATATAATGTGTTTTCCTTTCTGCAAAGGGTGTTAATACCTGCGTACCCTTAGTGACAAAGTGGCAGTGTCTTGTACGTTCCCGATCAGGGTTCAGCCCAGTGCAGAGATGAGCGGGTATTTATAACGTGTCTGAAGCTCGCAATCCTGTTAAAGGTTTGTCTTGGGCAACTGAGCATGTGTCTCAGGATAGTGACAGTGCGCACTTTGCCAGGTCAGTCCTCAATAATCCTCATCAAATGAGCAGCAGATTAATTGATGGCGGTTAAATGGAACTCGGCATTGAGTCTGCAAAGCCCTGCGGGGAGCGGGAGGGCAGAGCGAGGAAAGCGAGCGCGGTGGAAGCGCCTTCTTGGTTGGGATGCTACTGCAGCAAACCTAATAAACAAGCGCGGAAAACCTCCTGTAATGCACTAAATGTCTTTGGATGTTTTAAACATCCACCATACTGTGCGGATAGATTGGCCGAGCACGGAGCTGTACCCGTCTGGCATGTGGTGCTTTGCTCATGTGTCTGTGTTAGCGAGCGGCAGCCGGCGATGCCGCAGTGGGGAGCGGGAGCCTGAGGCAGCTCCCTGCCCAGTTCGGCTTCCCTCTCCTCCAGCGGCCCCCGAGCGCTGCCCGAACAACATGTAAGAGCACTGGGGCTGTGAGGAGCTGGGCTCTGCTAGGACCGGTTCCCAGCAAGGATGAGGGATTCCTTTTAAAAAAAACAATGAAAAACCACCCCAAACGAAAACCTCCGTCAGTGTTTGGGAAGGCATCCCAGCAGAGGAATTTGAATCTTTGTTTCACTCAGTAAACTGTATGCAACAGTCTTCTCTTCTCTGACCCAAAAAGCAGCTGGTGTTGGGACCTTTTCCTTGTTTCATGCATTCTTCTCCTTTTATCCGTTTGAGCTCTGAAAGCTGTTTCATGGAAATGCCCTTCACGTTCCTGAGAGCTCTTGGGGAGCCGGCGGGGACACCCTCACTAAGGTGCCTAACCCGACGGCTGTGGGTGCTGGGGGAAGGTGACAGTCAGTTTCCAGGTAGTTTTAGGTCCTAGGTCTCCATTTCTGTTCCTCAGCTAGCCAAAGCAGGGCATGTGGAAAAAATCCCAATTTCTAATGCTAAATTTTCCTATGAATGCAATAGTAGGAAATGAACAACCTACAAATCAGATGCTGGGGCATCTGTTCCATATATCTGTCCCAAACAGTTTATAATAATTATGCCCCTTATTAAAAAATGATGAAACAACAAGTTGGCTAGGAGAGAACAAACCTTTTTCTAACCTCTTTCGTTTAGAGAAAGCTGCTGGATAATGTAACGCATTTCGGAGGCTCACCAGGAAGACGCTAATTTAAAATGTCGCCCAGCTCTGGAGTAGCTGTTTTCTGGGAGCTTTGCCGTGGGTTCTAAAGCCACAGAAAATTTGGCTGTGACGGAACGCGCTGGTGGAGGTAATTCAATTCCTCCTCCACCACCTTGGAAATGTTTTCTTGTCTCATTCGCATGAATAGGCTAATTAAGCCGTTAACTCACAGAGAAGTATCGTACAACTTGAACACCCTTGTTCTTGTTTCATCCCTCAGCTGAGTCAGGGTTTATGAGCTAAGCGTACGACTTATTATCATAACACCTCTCCCAGAGCCATCCCTTAACCTTGCTTGACCTTGCGGCAGCAGCAGACGACCAGCGTGCTCAGCAGGAAAAGAGTAAAAACTGAGCTAAGCTCCCATGCAGGCTCAGAGGGGAAGGAGGACAGGGCAGAGCTGACCCGGAGCCGTGCTGCGGGGCTGGGCGGGAAGGAGCTGCTTTGGTGCCGCTCGGCAAGCGTGAGCCACGAGCCAGAGCACCAGCAGCACCCGTGCAGCAGCGATGGGGACCCCCTCACCTGGAGACGGGTGTCTGTCTCGGAGGGAGCCGTTTTCATGTGACATTGGCCAGGGCCAGGAAGCGAGTCGCTGCCCTGGGCTGGGAAGCTGGGTCTAGAGAGGAGCTGTGGTACTTACGATCCCAGGGCCTCCATGAAAATGAACGTTTTTCGGATGTTGCTAGTCTGCTTCTTCCAGGAGCTGCTCTCATCCTCTTCCATGCGACCCATCACCTCCAGAATGGAAGTGGGGAACGCTGTGAGGAAGAAGAGGAGGAGAGAGGTGACCGACGTGGCGGGCGCTTGCCCGAGGAACGGCACTAACCAGGAGCTAGCTGGGTTCAGGGTGCCGCGAGCGGTGTTTGCGCGGTCAGCGGAGTCGGGCTCTTCAAGCGTGTGAAATTTTGCGCTGCTTTTGCTGCTCACAAATGTTTGTGCTGACCATGCCCCTGCCCTTGCGTCCCGCTCCCGCCGTCAGTGCAGCGTCATACGAGATCAGCTGGGAAGGAGCTGGCGGCCATATGGCGATCCTCTCTTGTCAGCATACTGGTTTAGTGTGTGTTGGCAATTACAAATGTTTATACTGTGCTTCACGTTTACTGGTTAAAAAAGCCCTGCTGAATGGTTGCTAATTTTAAGTAAAGCATCCGTGACTTAATGGATTAAAAGTTAGGTGCAGCTAGTGTGGAGATGGATTATAGTTGAGCTGTTTATCACTCAAATAATAAACAGTTTAAAAAGCTTGTGACTGCCGGGAGGGGAATTGATATAAAACATTTTGTGGATCTGTGTTGTACATTTTGTGCTGCTGTCGTCTTTGATTTTTGTGAATTGACCGATTGCTTTTGCTCTGAGTCATAACCTTCCGGTTGCCTTTTTCTCGCAGGGCTGCGGTGCCACGGGGGAGGCCGCTGCCGTGGCGCAGGGGTGCTCGGCTTCCAGTGCCCTGCTCTGACGGCGCGTAGCTGCGCGCGGACGTGGCGCAAGCGTTCCCTGCCCGCAGCCCCCATCCCTGCAGGGGATGGCCGAGGCCGCTCGCACAAAACGCAGCTTTCTGGCGTCGCCCCTGCTCTGCGGGGCGGTGGGTGAGCGTCGGGGGGCGTAACTGCGGGAAACCCCGGCTGTCTGTAAGCGTGGCCGCGGGACTCTGGGCTGCTCCGTGTGCATCCGAAACAGGAGCTGCTGCTCACGGGTGGCTTGACCTTGGTCAGGCCCCAGTCGCCCCATCGCTAAGCTCTTTAGAGCGCAGACCGGGCAGCGCGGCTGGAACACAGCAAGTAACGCCGTCAGCCTCGGGGCGCTCACCGGGGCGGTGGGAGAATTAGAGCTTGCTCAAGGTCTCGGAGGTGTGAAATGTTATACAAACATCTAAGCGCTCTTAATAAGATCAAGTCTAACGTTACGGAACTAGAAGTATACTGGAAGGTGAAAAACAAGCCCTGAGTCTAGAAAAAAGTATAAATAAATGTGGCTGGTCCACGCTATCAGGATACAAAAGAAATGCACTGAGAATACCCCTGAGCAGCAGGGGCTTGGGTGCTGACAGCGTCCCCTCGGCACGCAGAGCACCGCACTTCTCGAGAGCGGGAATGGCTGCCCCAAAGCCCGAGAGACGCAGCTGACCCTTCAAAAGACAAAGCACAAGCTTTTGTGTAAGAAGAAGTGCTTGGAAAAGGCAGAAGTATTAAAACAGAAAAAAAGTGAAAGATCTCGTTTCCTGACAGACAGCTTAGATATTGAATTCCTCCTGAGCCGAGTTTATCTCCTTAATTAGCACTGTTTCAGGGATTTGAGCTCCTTGACACAGTTTTTTAAAGGTTAGTTTAACATTATTGAAAACAAAATTGACTCGATTGTAAACAGTTGAAGGCTTCAGTCCATAAAATCACCAAAGGCCAGCGTGCACTTGACCTTTATTTACCTTCTGGACTCCAACACGTGTCTAACTCCTACAAATACAACTCCTGATAAAAACCAGCCATAGCTCACCGTTTAGGATCAGTGAAGATCAAAAGTTCCTCACAAAAATGCTGATTAATTAGTAGAAGAAACCTTTCCACCAATATTTTGAGCCCCAAAACGAAGTTTTCTTTTGCAGTCATCTGCCCATCCCAAATCTCTACGGATCTGGAATGCCACAAAAAGAGAGTTTTCAGCAGACATTCGGCTGCTGTGGCAGGTGAGTTTTATCCACTTTATTTTAAATAAATATCAAATGCACGATGCTAGCGTGGTGCTGAATGACGGGTAAAATTCAGATGACCTCTCCGTTTCTTTCCCAGCCCACTGTCCAACCAAGAATATGAAGTTAAAAAAAAAAAAAAGGTAGGTCAGGCTGGCCCCAGGGACAAACAGGATTTTAGTCTCGGCTCCTGTGCAGCCCCTGTGCTGGAGCACAGCCCGGCTGGGACGAGCTCTTTGGGGGCAGCCCGAGTGCGCGCGGTGCAGAGAAATCCCTCCTGGGGAGGCCGGAGCGTGCCCGGCCCCTGGCAGAGGGGACAGCGGAGCCGCGTACGCTCACTTTGGTGAATTTGGCCCGTTCGAGCACAAGCGTCAAATTTGCCCGACGCTTGCTCATCTAAGCTCGGTTCCCTTAGTATTCTAACTCCTTACGCATTCAACAAGTTTCTTTTTGAAATTGATTTTGCTTCTAAAGGAAGGTAGTACCGTGTTTTCTCTGGTCTCCTGTGAATCATCTGTTCGTCTTATAGTTCCTCCTTCTGTCACTCTGCATATGGCATTTGGTTCTGCTGATATCTGGAGGAAAGGCTGGATGAATAGCGCTGGCTCCCTACACGTGTATTTGATTTCCTCCTTTCTCAGTTTTTCTGTGCCATCGTGAGCAAGTCATTTCCTGCCTCCCCTCGCCTTTCTGCGAGGAAGGGGAGTGCGTGCTGCTATTTTGAGAGCAAAATAATTAAATGTTTGAATTGCCTGAGATGTAAAGCTGCGTATGTGCCTGGGCGCTGAAAGCTTGCCCACCTTCGTCCTTCCTCACATCGGACCGTGCCATTCACAGCACTTTTTCCTCTTTTGGTACGCAGGGAAGTATTTGCCAAGGGGCTCGGTGCAGGGCGCAGGCGCCTCTCAGTGCAGCCGGGATTACGGGACCTGTGACTCCGGCTCCAGGAACTTGGCTTCACTTTGCCTCTCGATCTGTTTAAGCCACTCGTTGCACTTCGCAGCAGCGTGCGAGAATGCAACGTTTGATATATTTGTTGTCTGGGTTTTGCTGTTTATTCCCACCCTGGCCCAACGATGTCCTGGCCCCTCTCAGTGCTAGTACGCAGCATACGGGTAAGGAAGGTTAATGTATTTACTCGCTAAGCTGAAGCAGCTTTACTTTCCACAGGAATGGAAAACATCATAACGAAAGTTGGCCAAACAGGCTTTGTGCTTGGACCGGCAGGTTCTCCTGCCATATGATGTGTCCGTGCGCGCGCTTCCATCGCGCTCCCGTCACACTTCGTTTGTCAGATCCCTCCTGACACCCCGCTCACATGCGCACCATCCCCTGGCTCGGTGGGCGTGTTTTCCAGCCGCAGCAGCGGGATGCGTGGATAGGGAACGGGGTGGAGTACACCCAACGTGCGCTCGAAAAATGCGCTATTTTAAACACCGCTCTAGAGAAGGGTCTGCGTTCGCCCTTTTGCCCGTTCACCTTTCGACAGCGCGAGAGCATAGTGTGTTAAGACTGCATAATAAAATGGGAATGCTCATTGATGAACATAGGTAAAGACCTTTGGAAATTAAAATCAAGTACATAACATTGCTTTAATTTGTTTAGCCAAATTAAGAAATACGCAGTATTCAATCTGACAAGTATATGCTGAAAGTGGAAGTAGTTCCAATATTAATGTGTAACCTTTGGGCTCTTCTACAGACCAGGTCGACAAACGTGACCGCTGCTGTACTGTGTCTGATCCAGCAAATGACACATCACTGCTCAGAATGTAACGAGTGTTATTCTGACCTTGCTTAAATATTTCCTGAAGAAATTTGTTCTGCTTTCATATCTCGCAGTAACAAATCCATCTGCAGACAGACACTCTGCTTCTGAATGGATATACTGCATGAGCAAAATGATTGTAAGACATGATTAATAGTCGTGTGACAAAGTTACGTGTGGAGGGGGAAGATGCATGCTGCTCTCATGGTTTTGCCTTTAGAATTAGACAGAAGTTTACAGAAAACAAGGAGAATACAAAGTCAAAGGGCTTTGCTTTAAAAAATACCCCAAAACAAGCAATCTGCATGTGAATGAATTAACTGCCAGGCCAGCCTCTGTGTTCAGGGACAAAAGAACAAGAAACTGAAACCGTGAGCTCGCCATTAAAAACACATCCACATTAAACATCTTGTATGCATCCCACTGCTCCCTCGATTCGAAAGCAGTGCCTTAACTTAGTAGTTCTTGATGAGCACTTGCAAAATCACATCTTTCATTGTAAATATTTCAGATTCCTTAAAATACTTTTGAAGTATAATGTCAGAAGGCAGCTTTCTATGGAATTGCTAGATAGAACGCGAGTGCTGTAGGATACCGGAGTAACAGTCTGCACGGAGAGATCCTCCAGTATTTTCCTGTTGCCAAATAAAATTCATTTTTTAAAAAAAACCTGGTTAGCCAGAATCCCACCTGCTTCACTGCACAGCACAGTCAGGAAAAGCAAATGGCTATTAAGAAAATAATATTTTGCTTACCCAAGTCAGCACAAACAAAGCAACTCCTGTTTGCAGCTCCTCCGGCTCGGCTCCCACGGTCTGCGGGGATTAGAGCCCGCCTGGGCGCTCACCGGCAGCGGGGAGGAGGAGATGGCTCTGCCGTGATGGTAACCAGGCAGCACTTCACGAAGAGTAAATTGCCACGAGCATGAGCTGCCTGTGGGTGTGCGTGTGCGTGCACGTCGCCGTCAGTAACGGCAGCGGTACCTGGCAGCGCAGACACGGGAACCCGAGCGCTCGCGGGCAGGAATTGATTCGGTTGCTCGGCTGCCGGGAGAAATGGTGCACGGCGTGCGGCGGCAGGCGCTGCTCGCAGGAACCGCGTTTGGTATTGAGATATTCCTGCGTGGAATGCAACTAGAATTTGCCTTAATCAAACAAACGACTTCTCCGTATTAAAAAAATGTCTCGTTCTCTTTTGCATGACATCGGGAGTGCTGTGGGGCTGTGCAGTGTGGAGCAGGACTGGACCAGGACAGGGCTACCCGCCGGGATGCTCCAGCACCTCAGCCCGCTCATCTCCAACCCTGGGAAGGCGACGCTTTCCACCATTTTTAGGTGGCACAAACCGATGGAGTAAAATCATCGCAGCAGAGCTTAATCTCTATTACCAGAGTTTTGGACTATTTTAAACCATACAATGGCTCTGGTTTGACTTTCAAAACCTCTGTGTGTGTGCCTTCCCAAGAAGCACAGCACATATGAATACAAGAAATACGAATAATTCTTTGAATCTTTTCTATAGTGTAGGATTTTTAGGGATGGCAATAACAACTTTACTGACTGCACTCTCAGTTGATTTACACTGCCATCTAGAATAATGCATGAAAAAGGTACATACCACTGCGAAGTTTAGTTTTATATCAGGAATAAATCAACTCTGAGGCAATACTAAAAAATCATATTATTTTTCTTACTCTTTTTTTCTTCAGTAGCCTAGTTCCCAGGTGAACGCTGTTCGGTATCCTTCATTTCTTTGTTGGCCGGACCCTGTCACTGTGAACTCCATAGCGTTGGGGATTTTGGTCAGGATTTCTGGAGGTGGCCTTGAATGCTGAGGATTTCTTTAGTGCTAGGTTTTGGTGGAATGCGCATTGATCTATGTTGAAACCCTTGTAAAGGTTCATCTGTTCCCCCATTTATGTCTTTGATGCAGCAGCACCACAAGCCCTTGTGTGCCCTCGTCTGTACCCCCTCTGGATGGGGGCAGCTGGTCCCGCTGCCGGCATCCTGGGTGAGACCCCAAAATCAGAGCAACGTGAGGTCACTCGTTGGGGTATACGTACGCCGTACGTATAGATGTATGCCCTAATAGGGGTGTATGTATAAACACGGCCGGGCAGGTCAATCCCTCCGGTCCTGCTGCAGTGCAGACTTTTCGGTTTGCGCCGTCGTGTAAAACCCATGGCAGCTGGCAGAGAGCAGCAACCCTGGGCAGCAGCATGCAGGCTTCCTCGGCTGCTGGTCGTGCACCTGCGGTGCCCAGTGCCCTCCTGCTCCTGGCTGCTGCCTGGCCAGGGGCTGCTCTGCCCGCCATGCCTCAGGCCAGACCTGGAGCGAGAAAGGTGCTGGGCTCTTGCTTTTTCATTCCCGTCTAATTAATTCCACTTTTAAAACATAAAACCCATGTAATGCTGTCGGTATCATCTCTGTCGTATTCAGTTCTTAGCTCACTTCTTATTTTATAAGATTTTGGATTTTCTTATTAACTTCCTCTAGAGTTCTTTGACTTTCTCAAAAGCTATCAGCAATCATATTCTAACTAGAAATTTAATAGCTGCAATTAAAACTTGTGTTGTCAGATAGCACAGACGCGAAGGACAGCCCGAACCAGGCAGGGCGTTTTGAGAGAGGCTCAGTTGAAGGAACTTACGTACCCGCAGCAGGGCCCAGTGCCACCGCAATCACTGGCAGGGCGGCTGGTAGACACGCACGGAGAGGGCAGAGGCGGAGAGCACCAAGCCCCTTATTGAAATAGGTTCACTACGGTCGTAATTCCAAATGGACTGCCGATGAGGAGAACAAACTGGCATCTACGCATGAGTATCCATCTTCCCCGTGGCACCGGCGTTTGATCCCTGGGTTTTGTTTGCCTTGCATGGAGGAGCTGGTGGGGCACCCATTCAGGCCGGGCTCGGTTAGCCGTTGAGTGATTAAGGGGAAATGAAATTAAAAAGGACACGATTTGCGATAATGTGATTGCCTTGGGAGAAGTTTAAGGCAGGGATAATGAGAACAAAAGGGAAGCATTTACTGTGCTCCCGGTCCTTGGAGTCTGCGTGGTGTTATTAGTGGTGGTGAAAAGGAGATGGCTGTGATAAACAGGGCTGGGTACGCATGCCTTCTCTTGCTCTTGCAGCACTTGCGGTAAATGTATCGTAAGTCCTACAGAAAGTGTGAGGGACACACTTGAACGAAGGGACAGCCGCCCGTTAGAAGCAGGAAGAAACTTGCGTGAAAAAACAGAAAGCAGAGCAGGGCTCTTCAGTATGCGGGGGCTGCAACGTCCCCCACACCAGCGGTGTTCAGAGCCTGGCCTTCAGAAACGCAGTGAGAAAAACGTCAACAACCCAGCAGTTTCCTTTGCGTGCTTTGCTGTGGAAGGGCTCTGTCGAGATGGTGGCTCTTGACCTTGCCTGACAGCAATCTAGGACAACAGGCAATTCAGTTCAGGGGCTTTTGCTGAGCTCTCAACGGGCTCTAGTTAAAATAGCAGTTATTAACCAAAGACACTCAGAGCAAGCAACAATCTAGTTTTTAACAGCATGAATCAGAAGTGAGGAGGTGTGATGGGAACCCACAGCACAGCGTGCAAATTACAGCAGCTCATTTGCAGAGGTGTTCGGAAGGCGCCGTCAGTCCCAGCAGGCCCTGCCGTGGGGGGCCGGGTAACGACTGGCAAAGGGGATTTTCAAGAAGATCACATCCAGTCGTTGACCCTGGTCCTGGGTGGTGTTCATTAGACAATGCCCGAGACCATTGCCTTGGCAATGAATAAAATGGTGGGACTTAGCTGAGGTATCTTCTGGTGAGAAGGGACACGGAACGCTTCCGTAAGTTTTTGCAAAGAGAGAAAAGAAAATACCTCCTGCTTATTATCAGTGAGCGGGCAAACAGGGCAGCAGGGCCATTACTCGGGAGGCGCACGCACAGGAGTTTTCAAGCAGAGAAGCTGACACCCCGCATGTAAATACAAACCCAGAAAGCAAATACGAAGAACCAGTGCTGGTAATCTTGGCGTTCTCCAGGAGCCTGACGCACGGGCTGTAAATCCGTGGGCCTGGCAGCAGCAGAAGTGCAATCCCCAGGCGGACCCGCTCGGTGCGTGACAGCCTCGTCGCTGCCTTTGCTCCGCTGCAGCCTCCCAGGGACGCCCCGGCTGACGCCAGCAGAGAGCACTGCAGCCCAGGCAATGGAAACCACTGGGCCTTCGGAGCAAATGTAAATCAATAAGGACTTTCACGAGCAGTGCAGCTGGGGTTGCTGAGCGTTGATCAGGGGAAGGTGTTATTCTAGACGAGCTCCTTGAAGAAATGAGCAATTCAGTAACGTATTCCTCTCAAGTGGAATCTGTAAGCGTCATTTGCTTTCCTTTGTTGCCTTAAAACACGGACACTGACTGCAAGGCGAGGAGGTTCCTTCATCTGTAGCGTGATTGGGAGCGCGTTGATGTGGAAGTAGATGCTGCTTCTCTGAATCTAGACTGTCTCTTTTGGAAAGAGCTTCTCTTTTCGACAGGCTTTATTTTTATAAATAAAGCGGTTCAATTGGTAATTGAGTTACCCAAAGAACTTAGCCGCAGGTTTTGCATGTTCTTCTCAACCTGGTAATTACGGTCCTGGGAACTAAGTAGTAACTATTCATTTTAAAATGGTAAAGAGTCATGCAATTAGCTCATGATAGGCATGCGCTGTTAATTAAGCTGTTCAGTGGTACATTTACCGTACAGCTTGATTATCTGTCCCTAAATAATTTCAGCTAGTATGTCTCTCGTAATGCCATTATTTTCATAGAAAACTGTTTTTCGAGGACGTGTCCTGACCCACTATACAAATGGCTATCCCAAAATTTACAACCACCCCGTGACCCAAAGATGAAACGCTGTGGGTTTGGGTTTGAGACTGAATTTCTTCGACTGGAGAATGGCTACTTTTGAGTCACATCTAGTCTGCATTGCACAGTGACGGTCCACGTGACGTAGACTTGATCATGCGCCCAGATGCTTGGCCATCCTGCTTGTTGGCTTTCAGCCTCGCACTCCCGGTCTGCACAGTTCCTGCCCCACAGGGCTTTTCCCATGTTGATAGTTCCTGCTCGGAGTTGACTAATAGGAAGTAGCAGCCGATTAGGAACCTAAAAGGGCCTTTCATTAGCTTTTTGAAAAATTAAGTACTAATTACGTAGGTTTGAATAGATGTTTACTCGAGGGGTTAATTCTGCATCCATAAAAAGCAAAACTTAATTTTGTGCGTCTGAGGAGGAGAGGCTCAGGAAAGCAAGGTGACTGCTGGCTGGTGATGCCTGCGAAGCCTTGAGAAGCTCGCCCTTCCCACCGCTGCCACGACCGCTCGTCTCTTTGGAGAGCTGCAGGGGGAGCGACCATCTCTTGCTGGGAAGATGGAGACAACTGGTGCAAAGCGCAGACAAGGACAGCCCGGGTCCGCGTTCCACGTTTCGGTTTATTTCCCACACCCTTACCACAGAAGTGCTGTGGATGCATCGTGGGCTGTTCCCGCAGCCGCCTTGCCCCGCGCTCTGGGCTCCGCTCCCAGCCACCACTCTTCATCCTTGGGCCACTCTGGCGATCGCTCTGGGAGCTTCGGCTGGGGACCAGGGCTGCGGTGGAGAGCGGTCTTCAGCCTTGGCAGCGCGCCTGGCAGCGTGCTCAGTGACGTGCCTGCTCTCAAGGGGAAACCGGCCGCCTTTGAATGGCAGGGCACCTCCTGCTACGTCATCCCTGTGGGGAGAAGGTTAAACATTTTGGTTGTTACAGAAGGAAAAAAGATAACAGGAGCAATAAAATTCAGAATTTCCAGACCAATTATTTTTACACCATGTGATGGCTATTAAAAACCGAAACTATTCAGGCAGTCCCAGTAAAAATACAGCTTTTTTTTTTCAGTTAAAGAAGAAATCTTTCAGGATGCTGAAATCTCGCTGAAAGACTTTACCAAGAACAATTTTTCTTTGTCTGCTTATTACTGTGTGCAGTAAATATTCAAGGAGATAACAGTATTGTAGAATTTAGCTTAAGAAAGAATCCAATTAGATTCTTCTGGGCTCATCTCATACAGGATTATGTGTGTTTCCGTTAAGATTTTTTCCTCTTGGGCCAGATAAGAGCTTCAAATCGCTTTTTCTGTTTTATCCATGATTACAGGCACAGGAACAAGAAGAAAAATCCCTCCTGCAAGCAATACACCAACACCACCTCCTGATCAGCTCAGCAGTCTGGGAGGACGATGGAGAGAGCCCTGACCTGGGCTTCCATTCCCTCCCTCGCTGCTGCCGGTCACGCAGCCGGTCGCACCCCGGCTCTACCCGTGCCTGGGGAACACAGCAAAACTCCGGGAAGGGCAGCTAAGGTGTAAGGAGAAGATGCTGCAAAACTGCATGCGTCACTTGTGGAGAAGCATGCGAAGTCCTGCCAAACCAGCTCCACGTCTTGGGGTGTCACGTGAGAAACATCATGAAGTCTGGAGAGCGCACTGAAGTATCAGAAAGGAAATGGGCATTCGTAATAAACTGATATCCTGGCTGCTTTTGTGTTATCCAGAGGCTGTCGGTGGCTCCACGTACCTGCAAAAAACCCCTCTCGAGGCAGAGGAGCTCACAGTGAAATGAGATGTAGCGCGCCGGCTAGATCAGTGTTTAGGAAGTTGTTCATGAAATCATTTTTCATGACTCTCTCTGGATCACCTTTGGCTCTCTGGTGCAGTACGACGGCATTCTAGGTATTTTTTACAAGTGATGTCTTCAGCATAATTGCCATACAGACTGATTCACACAATTTCCTCAGCTCGCTGTCACTGCTTCTCTGGTGCTTCACAGCAAGTTTAAAGAACGTGGAACTGGGCTATGGACCGAAAGGAACTGTCATCCACGGGGGAGATCAAGCAAGCACACAGCTCGGCGAGGCAGAGCAGCGGGACACAAGGGCTAATTTTTGCAGGAGCAGGAGTGTTTGTTTTGCTTTTTGAGTGATGACAAGTGAGCAAACAAGATCTGAATTTCACATCTGCTCCAAAGACTTCTCTTACTCTCTGTAAGTAGCCAAAACATATCAGGAGTTGGTAAGACAACATGTCTGATGGATTTATGCTTTTTTTTCATCAGCTTGCTGAAAAGTGGAAGCTAGATGACAAAACATTTCATAAGCAGTCACAGAGTCCATCTCTCGGCGTGTGGGAGTGCTGATAAAAGCCAGCTTTGCTTGAAATTGTGAACTGCACTTTAGTACCCTTGGTTGGAGCTCTGTAACATTGCCATCATGTTTCCCACGAGACTTGGCTGACCATCACCACTTGGAAGTGTTTGCTTTACTCACCTATGCACGAGCCGACCAGAGACATGGTTTAGTGTAGTTTCCCGAGGTGCTGTTACTCGTAATTGGCCATTACCCCCGTTTGGTGATGTCTGGAGAATGTTTTATCTGCCTAGATCCTGCTAGATGCAATTGTTCAGAATATCTGTTTTCCGCCCATTTGGAAATAGCTATGGGATGGCTGCTGGCAGCTAACATGTCTGCTGTGACACAAGGAATGTATCGAAACCTATTTAAATGATTTCTTCTCTGTTCTGTTTAAAGAGGTGGCAGTTATCCTTATGGGTAAATAGACTACCTTCCAGGTACTCTGTCATCTTTAGACACACCATGCAGTTCGTTATAGCAGCACTAAATCAAACCCACTTCTTGTCAGAAGGAACCTTCCCACCTCCTTCCTATGAAATTTGACAGTCTACACGGCAGATAACGGCTCTCCTGCTCAGGTGACCCGCTGGTCTCTCTCAGCCGCACCGTCTAAGTGGGTAATTGAGATGGTGACATAGTCTCTTTTTTTTTCCCCACTAGAAGCAAAAATTTTCTAAGCACGTTAGAGAATAAGGCTAGAATAGCTGAGTAAAGAAAGGGATAAATTACTCAAATGTGAGCTGAATGTCCCTGGGATTTTGCGTGCTGGGAAGGAGAACCGCAGAAGGTGGCGAGGGAACAGAGCCGATGTGCCCAAGGAGCCGCTGCCTGTCAGCAGGCAGACGAGCACACCCCGCATTCGCAGCCTTTATTTAGCCAAACCCTTTCCGCTGTGGTTTCAGGCAGGGGAGGGTTCCAAGCACGCGGTCTCTGCTCCTCACACAACTGCAAAAGCACAGCGCCTGCGGTGGGGATGTCACCTCCCCGGCAGCCCACGGGTCCCATCCCCTGCACGGCAGTGATGAAGGAGGAGCTTAGCTATTAAAGCGGTGAAAATGACTACTTACTATTAAGGTCTAAAAGCAAGTCAAGCTACCTAGCAGCCAAGTGGAAGAAGGTGATTTTTAGATCGTTTTCCCCGGTCCCAAATATCCAAATATTTACTAGAATTTTCTTTAGCCAGACTGGCAACGAGTGAGTTGTCCCACAATGAATGACAGAGTTTGATTTAGGGTACAGCGATGCACATAAACCCCACAGTTAGAGCGGTGCAGGTGTGTTCCTTAGCCCAGCCCTTTGCCAAGGATTTTTCATGTAAGACCAGAATTATGCCAACGCTTAAAACTGGCATGAAAAGTGTTATAGCTTCTAACAGCTGAGATTTATATTGGGTTTTGTACCAGAGCCACCTCCCTCCTCATAAAGCTGCACATCAGCTTTGAGATGCCAGACAAGAGACCACCTGCCTTTCTCCTGATTTATTACAACAGTCATCTGGTGCCATTTGATTCCTCCCACTGTGAAACCATTCATTATTTATATTGCAAGGAACTAGAAATAGCTGTCAGGCGTCCGTTTTCAGGTTGGCATTGGCAGAGAGGAATGCAGGAATGCATCCCTACCAACGTGCGAGATGCAAAAGAGAAAGTGCCCTGAGGCCACCTTGGAAGGAGGAAAATGAGGAATCGAAGTGTTATTTGTCTGTGAGCTGCTGCTCGGCACTCCCGTGCAGGCGTGCGGAGAACCAACGGGCTGTGGGGAGATGCACGTCCTGCTCAGCACCACCCGTACGCTCACAAACAGCTCTAGACAGCACTGAGAAGGCTCAGTACTTTTTTTCTTTCTGCTTAAACCAGTCTGTGTGTTGTGGGCTCTGCCGACCTCCGGCTGTGAGGTTCTGAGTTTGAACAGCTGGTTTGGGTTTGCTTGGTAAATAGGTTTCTTGGCTGTCATCCTTATTGTTTTACATCTTAAAAGTTTCGTTTCAGCCTTCTGGTTCGCAATAATCTCACAGCTCAAATCGCAACAAGAGCTCTAGGCATCTCTGACAAGGCTATGGGGGGAATCACAAAAAGAGTTTCAGCGTGCGATGGTGACAGCACGTCAGAGCTACGGCCACGCGAGGTGGATTTAGTACGAGAGCCTCGTGGTTACAGTGCCAAGTCTTGTATTTCTTGCGTGCATGTGGGTGATTTGATCAGTGCTGCCTTCTCTTGAGATACAGCGTAGAACCAGATCTGGAAAAAGAAGAAAGGCAAAAGGACAGACAGGATGGGAGCTGGAGGGAGGCGTGGGATTCAGAGCCAGGAAAATCAGGCTTCTTAGGAAAAGGTGGTCCTTCTGGAAGAGAAAGGCCTCTGTGGATGCAAATGCAGACTTGAAAACATTCTCACACGGTCTTTCACGGAATTAAAATGTTAATATTTTCTGCAGATAATTAATAGAGAAGCAGATGAACAGCAAAGACCAGTCTACGAGATACTTCCTAGCAAAGCATTTTCTCCTGATTATTTTCTGTTGCCTTCCTACTCAGGTTAAAAAAATATATCCAATCACATATGATATATTAGTGCAGATTGCTGCCAGCGTAAGGAGCCAAACAGTGAGTATCCTGGAGGACGCAGATGCCAGCTCCTCAGGGGACAAGAGGGACACTTGCCAAAAGGAAGATAGTTTCCAGAACTTACTAATGAATTTGCAGGGAGATATCCCAAAACGGTACGGCCAGGCATCTCGCTAGTACAAAAACTATTTACCCATCGTGTTTTTACTTTGTGCTCTTGTTCAGCACAAAACACTTCGTATGTGATTTATCAAACCCAAATGAACAACGTTACCTGCACTGGGGCGCGCTCACGGGCCGGACACGGGACGTGCAGGTTTTACCTGCGTTTTGGTCCTGCTGAGCAGCTGCACTTGACGCTGCTGCTGGCAGGATGACACGGTCCATTTTAGATGACCTTTAATTGCTGCCCTTTCCTCTTCATTGTATTTTTAATGTATTTTGGACGCACCTTTAGCAGACAGTGACGATTCTCTGTAACAGCTCTCCGAGCACCTGAAGCATAGCGCAGGGTGCTGCTGCTCTCTACCTCTTCCTATGGAAATGAACTTTCACAGGCACCGTGTGTTTTGCTGCAGCAATAGTGGCTATTATAGTCCATAAACGTGCTGTTGGTTTCCGAAATGTTTATTCCTTAAGCAAACGTTTTGCCAGAGAATGGCTTTTGCCGTCAGGAGAGAGCGGAATAGGGGATAGTTCCCCAGGATGCTATGGCAATGCGATTTCACCGCGCTGCTTGCTGTCCAGCTCGCCAGGAGCCGGTAGAGCCCAGGAGGCTGGGCTCGCCCTGTGCTCGGATCACACGCATCCCTCCGTGCTTCACATTCTGCCCATGAAATCATGTTAATCCCCAATAGTTCATTTGAACACTATTAATCTTTGAGGCTCAATATTTGTCTGCTTCCCTCCCCGTACTGCAGAAGCCCATGCTCGCTTCTCTCCCTTAGGAAAAGTAAATTTTAAAACTTTTTGTGCAAGAGAAGGAAGAGAAAATCAGACCATTTTCCCCAGGCCACAGAATTTCTCAGATATCCATTTCAAGGTGTTTATTACAGCCTTTCATCCTGTCCCCTGACTGTTGAGACTAAATTCCCTGCCTGGCAACAGATGGGATGCCAGTTTATTTTTAGCAGTTTGTTTGCTTTGATTGAACCCTTAAACAGTATCCTGCTTTTAAGGCCTTGAATTACCTTGGGGGCTAACAAGCTAGGCTGAACTTCTCTGCACAAGGAAATTCGGGGGAGAAACTACCTGTGACAAGGATCTACCCTGGCTGCATAAAAACAATGTTTTGCTCTTCATCGAGGGGACCTGGAGTATGTTATTACTATTAACTGGCACGCTGAGCAGTGAGTTACTAATTTTATTTTACGGAACGGAAAACAGCAGAGATTAATGCCAACTCAGTAAGGGCTGGAGGAATGTGTAAGGTCTTCGGTCTTAGCTCTCCACGAACCTGACAAAATACAGAAATGCATCAAATGGCCTTAGGACAGGCACGTCAGCCCCGTTTGCACGATCCTGCGCGCACATTTTTTCCTGGGAAAGCATGAGCTGTATACAAACCTTCTAATTTCTTTTGTCTGAACCAGGAGAGCCACAGACACTAACAACTTCCTTGCAATTTAGAAGCAAAACAAAATAAGTAAGATAAATTTATCCTTTCTCTGTGCTTTTCAGATTTTTGAACGTTCCAGTGCCATTATTTGTATGAGACATTAGGCATGTTGGCAGTGGACTGGCCTGTTGGCCTTGCTGATCTAATAAACCCTCTGGATTAAAAATGTTCCCGTGGCCAGCGGGTGGCTGGAGCCCATCGGCGAATCCATCCCAGTGCCCACGTGCTATCCCAAGCGTAGCCCCTTCCTGTGGCAGTGGAGAGAGGCGATGGGACAGCGAGACGGAGCTGCTGGAGCACAGGATGCAGACAGAGAATTTTTGCATCAAGATTAGAATATCCACTGCGCCAGAGTCTATTACATATTTGGAAGAGGTTGCTCCTGCTAAATATATTCCCAGATAAATAAAGTAATAGTGTCCTCTGCTTTATGAATTCGTGAAAAGCTAAAGCAGAGTGAGGAGAGAGGCAAACTGCTGGGAAGAAGGCGCTGCTCGGGTGAAATACAGCCAGCCCTGGCATCTGCTTCCTTGCTCTTGGCTCTGCAGAGGCTAACCACCCCGTGCTGCAGATACGTAGTCATCGTTTTTTGGCTAAACAAGGCCAAATCCCATTCTCGCTCATTACCACAAGCATTCAGCAGCAAGACTCGCTTTATTGCTCTCCAGGCTGGGAGGTACCCATATGGATGCACAAGTCCACGCGCAAACTCTTTGGAGGACTTTTTAATGCTTTCTGTAGTGAATAGAACAGGGATCATTTCTTTTAATCGGCCAACGTCTCTGCAAGTGGTCAGCCACTGCTGCATCGAGAACAAAGCGTCTCCCTTGTGTTCCACTCAAAAGGTCTTAATGAAGCTTTGCCCATTTCTGGGCTGCCTAAAAATCTCATTTTTATGTGCTCATTCCAGCATAGAGCTGTATCCAAAATACAAGAGTTACCATGTTACCAAGTCTCTCTCTTGGGGCCTGGCTAGAAAATGAATCGCTTTTATTAAAAATATTTTACTTGTGATCTCCTTTCACCCATTTGTTCAGTTCTTTGCTAAAATTATCCATTGAGTCGTAGGCAGCTCTTTTAGACACCTCCTTTTGGGTTTTCCGCCCCTAAATGGCTTTTAATAATTAAGTGTAATGGGGAAGCTTTGATTGGATTCCTCACTCAGATGGTTAATTAGGTATATCTAAATAAGTTACAAAATGTATTCCTTTGGACTCCATTCCTTTTGCTTTATCCAAACTAAAATACACTGTCCTCCAGAGAGTTCTTGTTTGAGAATTCACTGAAGGTAATTATGTCAGATAATTAAGATCACTAAGCAAAGTAATTCCATTTTCTTCCCTGCCTCTTCCTCCCTCCAAGAAATGTAAACGTCTGTGCAACACCGGATCAATAAAAAAACCTTTCCAAAGGTTAAGTTGCCCAAGTACGCTGTTAAGCTAGGACAGACTGGCATGAAGTGGAAGCCGGTAGAGGGGTTTAGCAAAGTAATCAAATTTCCGATGGAGTGATTTTTTTCCCCCTAAGATTTTTTGTTTGGTGGGTTTAATTTTGTTATGTTTTTAATTCTGCATCTTTACCAAGGGCAGAGCAGGGACAGCAGGTACAAAGCTGTGACCTTCTACGGCCAAATGAGTTGTACTGAAATCAGCTGCTCTGGGGCAGGGCTGGCCTGGCCGAGACCCAGCAGGTGAAGGAGATGCAAAATCATGGGAGAAAGGTGAATTGCATTGAAACGACGAGGCTCCACCGGTGACGTGCGCAGCGAACTCTATTTAGGAAGGACTGTGGTGAGGTAACAAAAGAGAAATGGAAGTTCAGGGCCTCGGAAGACTGAAAAAGCTGGGCAAGAAAAGGTATTTGGTGGTTTTACTTCCTTTTTCCTTCTTGTTTTCTTGCTTTTTCATTCCGAGTGTCTGCTTGCTACGCAACTCAGACACAATGTGTGGTTAGGGAAGTCTGGGAGACATTTGCTCTAACCTTTTTGTTGGCGTGAGCACCGGGAGGAAGAGAGGATTCTTTTTCTCTAAGTCACGACGCTTTTCATGTTTATTAACTTCTCTGGTTAAAGCTGGCGAAGGGATGCAGTTGGGAACTCTCCCCTTTTGTGGTTGGTCTTAGGGCTAGGAGACAGGGCCTTGTTTACCAAACTTGTTTTACGTAACCAAAGAAACTGCAAAGCAAGGATGTTTCTCTTTGTTCAGTGAGAGCCTGAACTTTTTGTTTCTCTTGTCTCTTTGCAAATGTTTTTTTTGTGTGTCTTAGCTGTATCCTATCTGTGTCCTGTGCTGCTTGTGCAGAGAGCTGGTGATATTTCTATAGAAAGCATCTTTGATAGCTCCCTTTCCCTGTAACACTGCGGTATCGCCAATGGCAAGTTCGGGGCGCGCTTAGTCTCTCTTGAGTGCAGCATGTCTGGGTACAGACAAGCAGAAAATAGCTATACAAAGTCTAAAGCAGCGTTCAGGATTGAAACTTTATTCAATCCTGTATCCTGGGCTGTGCCTTAAGCTCAAACCTCATCTGCAGTTGGGTCAGACCTTCCTGACCTGGTTAGCATTGCCTGAATCCGAAAGCCTTGGGCTGTGTTGGGGGAGTTTAGCTCGTACCCATGCAGCCCTGTTCCAGGTGTGTGGGCAAGGAGGGGTGGCTGGCAGGGGAGATCAGCCGGTGAGCTTGCTGGAGTGGAAAAATCTCTCACTGCTGCAGAAGTCTGGGCTGGACTTGCTGAAAAGTTACCTAGATACTAAAACACTGGGGATGTGTCTGCGTGTCTGAAGTACTTCTGAAAATCCCTTTAGCTCGGAGAAGACAGGCTTCCTGCTCGTGTGTTTACCTTAAACTGCTTTGGCTTCTCTTTTCAGAGTCTGCTGGAAGCCATTGCTGCTTTTAAGGTCGTTTGTAATACGATGCATGCTTTGGAGAAGCAGAAGGTCTGGGGCCATTAAATGTGGCTTTGTGGAAAGGACAGATCCTGGACAGAGTGTCCGGGTCTCTAACAAGTGCCTGCAGAGTGTTTGGGAACAGTGGCTGCTTTCCACAGCACCAAGCTTCCCGCGGGGAACTGCATGCTTCTCACCTGTGAATTTCCAAAGCTTAGCTCAGGTTTTTTAGTTCCAGTCATTTTGTAATGACTGCATGCTCTTCCTAAAGCTTCCTGTGGTGTGTTCATTAGAATTTCTGTTTTACAAGGGCCACTCACTGAAAGGCACAAACACTTCAGCAACCTGTCAGTGCTTGGCTTTGAAGCCGGCAGAGGCGAATACCAAAGATCTGCTATCTTAATTAGTACAAGAGGTTACAGAGATGTTAATACCTGATCTTGCAGGGCTGACAGAAAGGATTAAAGGTTGTGGAATCAGATGCCTGTAAAACAGAGGGTTCTGGGCACTACCGTGTTTCCTGAGCTCACGTTAGCAGATCGTGGCTTTGCTTGCTCGGGTGAATGTGCTTGTTTGTGCGAGTCTGGGTTTGAGCAAACAGAGATTCGTGGCTTGTGCTTGGGCCAAGGTGGGACCTGCCAGGAAGGTCTTCATTCCTTCAAGCTTTGATGGTATCAAATTCTATCAGAAATACTTGAAATAACACCTACACCTTGTGGCTATGAAATAGGATCTTTCAATTTATGTGTTTTCTAAACAGCCTTGCTGCTGTGGTTAGGAAGCTTTGTGGAGTTAAGGCACACAACATGCATCTTACCAGCACCTATTCCTGCAAACTCCTGTGACCTGAGGCCAGCAGAGCCCCAGTCATACGACTGCTGCCCACAGCACCTGCACAAGGTCCGCTAGACAACAGCCAGAAACACGTGGGTTTTTTTTCCCCCCCCACTGTGACAAACTGGAACACTTGTTTCCGTAGCGCGGGGATGCTGAGCAGCTCATGCCAACAGAAAGGTAGAGGCACGCTGGGAATTCTGGCTTGCTCCAGGGCTGCGCGCACGGAGGTTACACCAGGCAAGCAGGCACTCCAGCAAGCATTTGTGGCAATTAATTGACATCAGATACTGGACGAGATGTACCTTTAGCAGACCTGTTCTCCCTGGCCTTGCCCAATCTGTTCTTGTGGTTCATGTGATGAAATTCCTGAGATGCAGAGAATCTTCCGTAACAGCTAGAAGACCTGCTTGAAGTCCTAAAGCAGTCATAGTGTGGGCACGGAATAACAGTGATGCTTCAGTCTTATTTGTAGCTCTCGGGTTTCTGTGTTGCAGTAGGATGTTGGAGCCCTTTGCCATCATTGCTCCCACAGTCCTTACCCTGACATGTTTATAGTTTCAGGCCCCAGTTCTGCTGTAAGGTGGTTTTGGCTGAATCCTTCAGGATATCTGTATGTGACAAGTAATACTCAACCTGTCTAAAAGTGGTAAAAATCCTGCAGTAATTACTGAACTTATTGTATTTTATGATGTTTAGTGTGCCTCCTTGGCACCCGGAGGATCTCAGATTTTTGATCCAGAGGGTGTGATTTATTGGGCAATTACACATCTACACACCATCATTCATGCTGGAAAGAGGCGCCGTGATCTCATCAGTCTGGGAGAACGTGACATGGAAGGACTTTTATCAAATGAAGGGGGGGGGCTGATGGATGGAGAAGTCGAGGAAGTATTGATTCCAGCCAATATGTTATCTTCTACGTTAATATTGTGGAGACAGTAGCAAATAGAGACCCTGCGCTAGTGTTAGTGTTTTTTCCATGATGAAGAATTGCCCTTCTGTGAAGTTTCAGTTCAATGAGGAATGATGTTTTGGGATATTAAACGATTTCTTATGGAAATGTTTGTTCTTTCATTATACAAAGAAACAGGCAAAATGCACAATTATTTTTTTTTTTCTTGTGCTATCAGGAAGAAATGGTGTGAGGTGAATCCTCTTGGGAATACGGTATGGGAGAGGAGTTTTCTGTAGGTGCTGTTCTGTTTTGTGCGACGTCTTAGAAAATAGCGTACTGGGGGTCCTAGCGTGGGTGTGTGACTATTGGAGCCCACCTGAGTTAGCACAGCCAGTGATAGCCTGTGGGTATTTTGTCTCCCCGAGAACAAGGAGCTGCCGAGGCGGCAGCATGTTTCTATAGGTGCGTTACAAGGAATGGTGGCCCAGCCCATCCACTTGTAGACAAACTTTGCTGCAGGTCTTGGGCGCAAACGGTGGCTATGGAAAGGTGAGATCGGAAGATTTTTAGTATGTTCAGTCCCGTCGACTTGCCAAATGGCTCTTGAATCAGGGCTGGAATATGTATTATGTGACACAGGTTTTTCCCTTCTTTTACTGTTTCTTTTTAATTTGAAGGTCATTCCTCTGAGTTTAGCAGACGCTTTTCTGTTGATGACTAATGCATTCCTCCTGCTATCTGTTCTACCTTGTAATACCGGATTTATTAATGTATCAACAGAGTTCTTCCTATATTCATCAGGGCCAGATGGTGATAAGAAGGACTTCTGCTTTAAAAATTACCTTCCTCCTTTTCTTTCTGTGCCCACACCAACAAAAGAAAGGGAGGGGATTAATCTTAGACTAGAAGTGTTTCGGTTGATGTCTGCCTCCAGAAGTCATTAGTAAGATAACCAGGCAATGAGACTGATGTAAGAGACCTTGACTTGTGTTGACAGAAGAGAGAGTGAACTGCTACACAGCATTTTTGTTTTCCTTGGGATTGGGTTGCTTTGTACAAGGTACGGCACAGCCTTACGATGGCAGCTGCTGATGGAGATGATCTTGGCTCTGCGGACCACACGTGTTCCATAACTTTTGCACAGACAACCCACCTCCACTGGAGAGAGTCAAGAGGTTAGTGTCTCTTGTAGACTTCTTGTGGCTTGTATTTCTTGAGATACTAAAAACCTAGGGCAAAGCAACCGAAAGTGCTATATCAGCATGTACAAGTTGAAGAGTTCTGAACTTAGACCATAATGATGAACTTACTTACAAATGAAGTGTCCCTACTTCCAGTCGATTAATGCTCTTGAGCTGAAAGGAGTTAGTGCTGCTGTGCTTCTGGCATCAAACATCCCTGTGTTTCACGTGCTTCCTAGGCGTGTTGGCTCGTGTTGATTTCTTGTGTTTTCTGTGTCTCATGAAGATGTGAACTCGGGCTTAGAGAGCAGCAAGGTCTCCGTGTCATTATTTCCACTCCCCTTCTTCTTATCCTGTTGTCAGAACAGTGAGGACTTTCACCTCATCCCTCTACATATTAGAGGCATAGTTTGAACTTACTTGGATAAAAATGCCCAGGAGGATCTCTCAGACTACTTGGTCTGCGTGTTCATCGGGCAGTAAGACTTGGCAGCCTCTGCAGGGGCATCTCAGCCCACCGTTGTTGCTCCAGGTTTTGCACACACAGTTCCGCTACACCAAGCAGAGGACGGGTGTATTTTCCCCGGTCCCCACTGGAGGTCACTGGAACATTGTTTACCATTGTCCGTTAGAACAAAGGAATTGCAAACCTGACGTTTCGTGACAATAATGTTTTAAATTTTCAGAGATTTTATCAATTTCACGTATGAAAATAAATCTCCAAATTGCTCGTAATCCCTTTGTGTAATAGGTATTTTATAAACATTTCTGGTGCCATGAGGAGACATCAGCAGAGTCTTTATTTTACAAAAGTATGAATCGACCGATAGGAATTTTGAGAGAGGCTCCCGTAATGGGTTCTCTGTGCCCCAGCTTTCTTTGTCCTACCCTAATGGACATGTTTGAAATGCAAAAACATACCTTAAGCCATTCTGTGTTCATCAGCAGGAAACCTAAATTTTGCCATTGCCAATAATTTTATTGTATGCATGTTGTTTATGGGCTGGAAAGAAGATGAGCAATGTGATGTTCTGCCAAGGTCATCTTATTAAATTTGGTTCAGTTGCAAATGTTTTTTTTGTGTGTCTTAGCTGTATCCTATCTGTGTCCTGTGCTGCTTGTGCAGAGAGCTGGTGATATTTCTATAGAAAGCATCTTTGATAGCTCCCTTTCCCTGTAACACTGCGGTATCGCCAATGGCAAGTTCGGGGCGCGCTTAGTCTCTCTTGAGTGCAGTATGTCTGGGTACAGACNGCCCTTGTGCAGGCAGCAGTTCCTGCCCTCAAATTTTGGGGGAGTCTGCTCAGATACCCCTCCTGTCCTAGATACAGACCCCCCCTCACGCATGAGGAGCCCTCTGCACTTGGTGCTGGAGCAGAAGCAGATGCTAGACGAACAGGATATAATCATCAGTAGTAAGTAAAGTTTGGCAACTAGTGGCGGAATCAGCAATAAAATGAAACAGAGCTTCTTCTCAACCCATCTATCAGTGTGTGTGCAGTTGCTGTTAATGATAGACTGAATAATAATTAGTATTAACAAAAGGGATCATTTTATAGTTCCCAGTGATATTTAAAGCCAAGAAATAGGCTCCTGACTCTTGGGTGATACCCAGTTTTAATACATGACTGGGATTTACATGTTAGTCTTTATATGTAAAGTGCACTTGTGAAATGTATCAGCTTATGGCAAATTAGGTGCCATTTGTTGTAAGTCTGACTGGGAGAGTGCATGCAGTTCACTGACTAGAGCAGTGCTTGGTCTCCTTGGAAAACGTGTGGGAGGCGTTGGGGGTTTACATTTCAAGTGTAGGTACTTCCTTTAAATCTGTTCCCCCATACAGCTGATGGATCCAAAATCCCTGCTGGAGTATTTATCCGATAGATATGCATACATGAAAAATCTCAGAATGCAACGCTCTCCACAAACCTTTCCTTTAGAGCAACAATTCGTTGTTGAAAAATTTTCAGCTGAAGTTTAAACTGCTTGCAAGTCCATGGGGAACTTGGATGCGAGGCAAGGAGGGAGCACGGTCGGTCTGAGCAGTCTCTCTAGGCAGGCGCCGCGTAGGCCTTCTGCTGCTGCCTTTTCCCGATGCCTTACCAAATACATCAGGTGGAGTTTGGTGAATTAAGGTAATATATCTCTTGCCCTCTGACAGTCATCAGAAGTCTCATTGGAAAGTTTTTTTAATAGCTGGCAACATGTCATTCTGTTCTCTCAGATCACCCTCTCCACTGGGAAAAAGATGAGTAAGGAAAACTCCGGTTTGAGCTCTGCGAGTGTTGGAGCAGAGGCCGCGCTAGCGCGGTGGCATCGTGGCCGCCCCGCAGCCGTGTGCGTTGGGAGCGCAGTGCAGCGCAGCAGCCTTGAGGGGCTTTGAAGGGGCCTCTAGCAGATAGAAAATGCTAAAATTGGTCTAATGGCCTGGCTGGAGTGTCTGCTTCAGATGCGCGCTCTGAATGAAGAGTCGCACTGAAGTGACAGAGTCTTACTAGTGGTTCTTAGGATGCTTGCCCTGTCTCCGCTACCTGCCCCGGGCTGCGGCTCTGTGCGCCCGGGAGGACGCAGCAGCGGCTGCAGGGGGGCCAGCTGAAGGGAGGTCTGCTGTCGGGCTCTGAACAATGAAAACGCTCGTGTTATAAAGACTTCAGGAAAGTAACACTTGATTGTGTTTAGTGAGTAATTTTCTGAACCTAAATAATAGGTTCATCTCGAATTGATGATGAATGCAGGGACTTCAGTGCTGAACCACGGAGATTTGATTAACGCATTAAAATGATGAGGTACTCGGTTGGAATAAGAATGTACTTGTCTATAAGCTCTCTGTAATACAGTGTGCTTGAGAGAGATCCACACTGGATTTTATGAACACAGCGCTGCTTTGTAGATTGAAATGGGGCAGGCCATCTCCCAAAACGTTACTCTGGGTATTAAAGTCTGGAGATGGAGGTCTCTGGTGCTGCCCTTATTTGAAGCTTTTGGAAGATGTGGGGGGACGAGAAAGCTGGCTTGACGTACACTGCTAATAACTTGTTGTCCGGGAATGTGCCCAAGAACCATCCCTTTATTTGTCAAATTCATCAGCCTCAAAGAGGTTCAAAATGGCCTCGTGGGATGTGCAGGGGTCCAAGGAAGCCAGGAGAGGATGGCTCTGTTTGCACCACAGCGCCAAATCGGAGCCCGGCCTGGGTCTGAAGCCACACTTCTGCTTTCGCTTTGTTTGAAAGCTTATCCTTAAACGTTTGCAGTAAAGCCCTGGAGCCCTGAGAAAGAAGATGCAAATAACTTGACTCTTTTCCCATGAAAGCAATTAAGAAACTGTGTTAATAAGAAATCGAGTTGTTTGTAAATTTTAATGGTTTAAAAGATGCCCTAGGGAAGTCGCAACCAAACAGGACGCTGTTTGCGGGCCCCGCTAGCCAAGCAGCTCCACCTATGTTGTAGATGTGATCAATTAAAAATTATCGGGAGAAAATGACGTGTTCTTTCAATTGAAGTGTTGTCGTGGTTTGAGCGCATCCGACAACAAAGAACCAGGCGGCTGCTCCCTCGCTGCTCCCTCCTGGGTGGGATGAGGAGAAAATGGAAGGAGAGGCGGTGGGTCGGGACACGGGCGGGGAGGGGATGCTCGCCAGGACTGGTCACAGGCAAAACCAGACTCGACTTGGGGAAAAAATTCAATGTATTTGGTTATTAATCAAAAGTAGGATAAGGAGAGGTGAAAGATCTTACGAACAAGCCCGCTCCCTCCTGTGCTCCAGACCCCCACTCCCCATGTCTCCCCCTCCACCCTCTGCCGCNCCACACAGCCCCTGCCCCGGTGCCAAAGCCCGGTGCACTGACCCAACGCCCGTGTTTAGCCAGAAGGCTTTTCTAACAGTGGTTAGAGGCTAGGAGAGTGTCGTTTTGTTTTATTTCCTCCAGCTTGCTTGCTGACACCAGTTGGTCCCGCACCTCGTCACTGGTACGCAGTGGGCTGAGGAAGTGGCAGTACAGNCAGCGCGGGCGTGCGCTCCCTCACGGACCCTCCGGCGCGAGCCCTTCCGGCACCGCACAGCCGCTCCGGGACGGACCGCCCCAGCGGGGGCTGCCCGCACGGTGGGGAGCTCTGGCCGCCTCCTCCCCCTCCTTCCTCCCTGACTCCAGGTATCTGCACAGGCGTTTTCCTCGCATCTCCCTCAACGGCCATTCCTTTGTCCCGCCTTAAATCCGTTATGGCGGAGGCGCATCCGTTGTCGCTAAATGGCCCGGCCTCAGCCCGGGGCAGGGCCGGCTTGGAGCCGGGGGAGCTTCGAGCGACTTCTGCCGGGGGCCGCCGGCTCACACAGCCCCTAGCCCGGTGCACTGACCCAACGCCTGTGTTTAGCCAGAAGGCTTTTCTAACAGTGGTTAGAGGCTAGGAGGAGAGTGTCGTTTTGTTTTATTTCCTCCAGCTTGCTTGCTGACACCAGTTGGTCCCGCACCTCGTCACTGGTACGCAGTGGGCTGAGGAAGTGGCAGTACAGGTCCGCAGTTTAAAAGCAAACAAGCCATTAAAATGTGAAACTCATTTCTTCTTTCAACGCTGTGATTGCAAAGCCCGTTTCATCACTTTGAGACCCAGCTTGTGCTTTACGTAGCGGGAGGGTTGGCAGCACTGTTTCTGCCGTGGCTCGGAAGCTGTCCTGCAGAGAAGTCCTCTTGGTTTCTAAATGTGTTAATATCTGACATATGCAAAGAGCGCGAGCGGAGGCTTTCATACTGCCTCGGCAGCTGAGGAAAATATTAATGTGACAGGTAGAGAAGATGGAGCTTAAGGCACAATACTCGTATTTGAGGCAGGTGAGGAATGGGGAGTGACTGAGTGATAACTGTGTTTACTGCTCTTGGGGGCGCGATACGTGTGTGGTCTCCATAGGGCTGAATTCTTGTGATTTATAAGAAATTCGTGGAACTACATTTAGTTTTATGTAATGTATGTCTGTACATACAGAAAAATCAACTGAAGATTTCATTATTGCCATGACACGTTTCTTCCGACTTGTTCACTCCTGTGATTATTGCAATTTGTTTCTCCTGAAATTTCTGTAAGGCGTGACAAGACACCAAAGTTATGGCGAGTTATACAAAGGACTCCTTTGCATATTAAAGACTTTGTATTGTCACTTGACTAAATTTGGGAAAACATCTACCACTGTGGGAGTCATTAGAGAGAGATGAATTCCAGCGCTCATTACTGGGGTGCTGTGACAAATAGGTGGAGGAAGGACTATAAAGTGGCAGTATGCTTTTTTTCCAAGCCTTGTTGAGGCTCATTTTACTTCTCTCCGTCTCTAGCAGTCTCAATCCCTTGATAATAAATGCAGCTCGCATATGAACAACCCCCTGGACTGATTTCTTTCCACTGGAAGAAGTGATTTAAAAGAACACAAAAAAGGACATTGAATGTGTTCATTATTGATAATCTTAAAGATTTACCGTGGGCTTTCAGAAAAGCTTCTGCCTTAAAGCAAACTGCTTTTATCTCCTTTTTGTTTGCTTAGTTGGGTTTTGTGGTTTCTTTGTTCAGTACCTCATGTAGGTAGAAGCTTCAGGGTTTTTTTTTTTTTCTGAGGGGAAATTTGCAAGCCCCTGCTAGCAGTGGGCAAGCTCAGTGGGAACTGCGCAAAGATGTGTTTTGCCGGTAGAGCGGTGTGTGGACTACATCAGACCTGGCTTTAGGTGCTTGTGGCCACTCAAGGCAGCTGGCTCTGCCCGTGCTGGGGAGCATCGCTGTGCTGCCAGCACAGCAGCTGAGTACCCTGGTCTCTGGGAAAGGGCTAGGCTCTTACCCTTAGGCACCAGGCTTCTTTAAAGCATTCTGAATTAGATGTTAATGGTAAATATTGAAAAAGCAACAAAAAACACCTTGGCAAAATAATGGGGGAATCTGCTCAGCAACTGGAACTGTTTCTAGTCTGGTTTTTCAGAGCCCATATGGTAATGCCTGATCTCCGTTCTTGCCTGTGTTCCCCTGGACCGTTTCAGAGCGCTTGTCTTGCGCTTAGGGTTAAAATGTTCTTCACGTGGTACGTAATTGCATTAGAGTGCAAGAAGCCAAGAAGAAGTGGAGGAGGGAGTTTAATTCAGATGAATACCCCACTGCTCCTTCAGCTCAAGGAAAGATGTCGCCGAGGTGATTATCACAGCGGTTTCTGTTTTGCTGCTTCCAGCTTTCTCCTTGAGGGAGCAGAAGCAGTTGGTGCGGTGCAAGAGGTGGGATGGCAGATGGGAGTCAGGTGCGCACTGAGCGAGCCAAAACATAGGAAACCAGGAGAATAGGAATCCATACTAAAAAGCCCAAGAACAGTGAGTTTCTCTGTTGGGTTCTGACCTTTCTCAGCGCACGTCAAAGGGCGGAGGCAGTCACCCTGTGCTCAGAGTCATTAAATATTAGGGATGTTTAAAGTACAAGATACCAGGCCGGGAGGCGCGGACCAGATGTACTCATTCACCTCTTTGCCCTTCAGTCTCCAGAAGTTCCAGAATCTCTAATTAAAGCCAAAAATAGGTTCAGGGAGGAGCAGATGGCATTAGGAATCAGGAGGTGTGAATGAGCTGCCACAGGGATATGAACTTTTCACCCAGGTAACCCCTTGACGGGCCCTGCGAGAGCACCATGCTGTCCTGAAACCGCCTTCTTTTAAGGTCACTGCTGGAGCCACGCAGGGAGGTAGTAGGGAGATTACCCCCGGGAGAAAGGTGGCTGCAAGTTTCAGCTGGTTTCTGTGAAAGCATGCTTTTTATTTCAGAGTAATTAGGTTTCCTGTATGGATGACTGTCGGGAAGCAGAGAGCACCCATCCAAAGGTCCACGAAATTGAGAGAAGCACCAGGTGCTTGGTAACCCGAAAAATCAGGACCTCCAGTAGGAGCCTGTTCCCCCTTTTCCCCCTCTGTCTGGAGATAAGCAATCCCGAACTTGAGAGTATTTGTAAACAAACACAAACTCTCTGGAATTTAAATCCCAACATAAAAGGGGAGAGTCCGAACTGTTGTGTACAGTGGGGACGGAACCAAGGCAACTGGTTAATACCTTAACCAAGATGAGTTGTACAGATGGGCACTGTCCCACAGAGCGGGGAAAATTTTAGAGCAAGGAAATAACTTTGCTGTCAGCTTGTGTGGAAATTCATCTTCTCCCTGCTTACGCTCTCCTTTTGCAGAGCGTGCTTTCCTCAGTAGTGTGATGCCGGATCTTGGGAGGAAAGTGCCGTGTAATAGCTTTTTGGCACAGAAGGCACAATTGGCTGCTTGAACTCGCTGACATTTAGAGGCCTGATGGCTAAAAAGGGTTTGCAGGCTTCCACGTGAAAAAGCTGGATAGCGTTTACCACAACACTAATAGGAACACAGACAATTTGGTGTCTCTTCTTGTCGGGTCCCGTACAGTGTATCTTTGCAAGGAAGTCAGCAGTGAGCTGAGCCAGCAGTGTGCCCTTGCGGCCAGGAAGGCCAAGGGCATCCTGGGGTGCATTAAGAAGAGTGTGGCCA
>VZSC01005839.1:71663-99601 GCA_013398225.1 Steatornis caripensis
CGGCCCGGCTGGGGGGAGCGGGGAGCGGCCCCGCGGGGCCCGGGGCTGGCGGAGGCCGGGAGGGCAGCGCTCGGTGCCTCGAGCCCCCTCGCCGCCCCGAATTCAGCCGCGTTGCCAGAAGCGCCCCGGCCGCGTACCGGGGGCAGGCGGCTTCGCTTCCGCGTGAGCGGAGCGCGCGCTTCGAGGCGCGCTTCTGCACTCGAGGGGCGCGCCTGCAAAAGCGTTGGCGCTGTGAGGGAGCGGTTGGGCAGGGACCGGTCTAATTTTTCGTCAGGTCGAATCGCCTAACTGAAGGATTTGCTTTTCTGCGTGAGAAGTGTTCGGTTTTGCTTTTCCAGAGGGGCTCAGGAGCTGGAAGAGCTGCTCCAGAGCTAGAGTGCAGTGCGGTGGGACACCGGGGCTGTAATGTAATCCCTCTGAACTAGTAATTCGAGCAGCAAAAACCTGCCGTGGGGTATCTCCTTGCGAAGGACTTGGGTACGACCCCGCCGTGCAGGGTAGGGATGCTCTGTCAGAGGGCTTCAGCGCAATGGTTTTAATTGCGGCTCTAAAGGAAGTCGGTTTATAGCGAGGCTCCTGGAGTCGCGTTGTGTGCGGTGTGAGTCAGTTGAGTTTCTTTTGTTAAACCTTTTATCGTTGCCCCCCTTTTCTGCGGGGGTGGAGGGTGCCCACCCAGCCGGCTGGCGGTGCCGGGTTCTCGCAGAGCAGGGTCTGCCCTTCAGCCTCGCACACCGCTGCGGGGAGCTCTGCAGGCCGGGCTTGAGGCGTCCGTGCTTGCGTTTAGTAAAAATATTCTGGAAGGCACGTTACTTTTGGGTCTTTTAAGTCGACTAATCTGCAAAAATCAAAATATTTCAATGAGTTTGCCTTTCCAGGTGAGCAGGGTGTAGATAACTAAGTAAAGGAAAAAAAAAAATTTCATTTCCTGATCTCCTTTTGTAGTCGTAACAACCTACCGCCATGCTTCCACACTGTTTTCTCTGTAAGGACTGCACGTGAATCCTGCTTTTCAGTATGCTCTTTGGGTAAACCAGAGATCCTAAATCCAGGCTGCTTTGGTTATCACACAGGTCGCAAGGTTTGCTGCTTTCATTTTGATTGTGCTCAATTGCACTGAGCAGCAGCGTCCATCGTGACTCCCCACAATCATGAAGTAAAAGTTCTGATTTTTTTTTTTTTGCCACGCATTTTAAACGTGGGGGTGAACATACCAGCCTATAGCTGTGCCTACTGCAATACCTTTAGAGAAAGGGAAGCCAGTATTTTTCATATGAGAAACGCGTACTGAAGGTTTGCTTGTCGTTTGTCAGGGCTGTGTGAAACGGTAAGCCAAACTCTCCACGGTTTTGCACTGCTGCACAGTTTGAAGCCAGGCAGTAGTTATTTTGGATACAAATCAGTTCTTTATTTGTATTATTTGCTGCTGCAAAATAACAAATACCTTTAAAGTTTACAACTACTACTGTCAAGGACAGATACGGTGGGACTGGCTGTGGCATGGGGGGCTGGGTAGGAGTGTGCTGTTGTTCCATAATACCCAGTCTTTTCAACTGTCGGTTTCCTTAAACTGTGAGCATGCACCCCTTGTGTTGGCAGCTCTTTCCGCCTGTCGTAAAAGTGCTGCTGCAAGCTCTCAAACCCTGCTGATGGAAATATGTCAGGGGATGAAGGCTCTTCCCTGCAGTATCTGAAAGACACATTCCACCGTTTGGCTTCCAAGGAGGAAACCTGTGTGGTCTTGCAGGCTTGTCAGCTTTGACCTCTAAATTTGTCCAATAAATGGAATAAAATTATTTAGTTGGTCTGCAGGTTTGAGACATCAAACACAAGAGAGGAAAGCTCAGGGCCACGTCTCCTGAAATTGCCCACTGTAAATTCAGTCCACAAGCAGGTAGAGAATAATTACTTGAGGGTTTTCCCCGTTCACCTCCAAAGTTTATTTATGATTGTGAAAAGCATCTTTATAAAGCAACTGCCTACACAGGAGTAAGGATTAAATGGAGCCCTCAGACTATGCATTCTTAATATTTCCCATCACAGAAAAATGAACCACAGCGTAACACTGTGTTTCACTCTTATTTTGCATGGTTTCTTTGCTGCGTTGCAGTGTAACCAGCCTTCCTGCACCCTTTCCCTGTGCAGCTCTTTCTCTCCCACATGCAGAAAAGGAAAAGAATCTTGTAACCTTTCTGAAGTGAAGCCAAAAAACCGTGTTTGATCGTAGGGAGTCATCTTCCCCACTCCGTTCCCCTGCAGGCTCCTGAAACCATGGCAGTGGTGAGACCGGTAGTGTTTGCAAGTCCTGTGTGGGAGCACGGTTCAGTCTTGCTCAACACTGGCACGAGCGTGTGCGTTAGTTGGTCCGTTTCTTCAGCTGCGCCTGTCTCTGTGGAGATGGGCATGTGCTGAGGCTTATTGCTGTGCGTAGTGAGAAATACTAGTTGCGAAATTAAGACTTAAAGCTTGTAAGAAAGTCTTTGTATTCCAGAACAATAGAGGAAAGGACAAAGATTGAGACTTGCTTAGGTTTCTTTGAGATTTATCCCTGTACTGTCACCTCACCGCTTGTTTGAGGCTACAGCTCCATCATTTGAATCACCAATTACTGTTCCTTCTTTTTAAAGCCTGCTTCACAGGTATTCTTGCTTTCTGACGACAGCTGCTCGGAAATGTATGTTCTCGTTTACATCACAGCAATACAGCAAACATGCCGTGCCTCACCATTCAGAGGAGTTCTCCTCATCCCCGACAAGCAGATGTCTCTGAGGTGGAACGGGCACCTACAGCAACTTTTAAGACTGCATCTACTGGAAGTCGCAAGGAAAAAGGCAGAACATGCCAAAATGTTTCCGGGGCACTTGTCCTGATGAATTCACATCTACGCTCAATGGCATTAGATATATACATGGCTTGATATAGCCAAGGTTCTAGTCATACTCCTCGTTCAACAAGATGTTTGTACAGAGGTCAATCAACTCATGACAGGTTCCAGTAATTTTATTTCAACTATTCTCAGCCATAATTGCTCATTTGCAACTTGGCAGGGGAAAGAAAACTGATTACACCAACCTCTCTTGTCATCTTCACCCCATCCCCAGGCTCCGTGCAGGTTTGCTTTCTCCCTTTCACTTCCAAATTTAAAAGAAAACACTGCCTCTGTTCTGTTCCCATTCCCCCTTTGGCAATGAGAGTTGGCATGGGCTAGCACACCTGGTTCTGCAGCATAGTTAAGTATCTGGCTCTTCCACATCAATACATTTGGCTCTTTTCTTCCTTTAGAGGCATCCGATTCAACGGTGGTATGTATCCTTGGCCCTCCTGTGCATCTTCCCTGCGAGTTCAGTGCTAACGAGCCTGCAGCAGGGCACGAAGGCTCTGAGCTTCTCCTCACTGCGATACTCAGCACGGGGCTTCTTCCGTGCTCAAACTGTCACAGCCTCTGGTTGTGGGGAGTATATAGCAAAGCAAGCCAGAGCGGGTAGGGTCAGTGGCTGCTCTGAGGGAAGTCCAAGCGTGCAACAAATAACAGGTGGTGGTTCCGAAGTAGAGAAGTTACAGAAAAGGGGCCCGCGGATGCTGGGGCAGGGGTGACTGATGGAGTCTGCGCTCCTTGCAGAGAACTCCTTGCACAGAACTCCTTGCACAGAGGTGAAGGTCTTGCCCTGTTGTTTTCTGCAGAGCTTCTCTCAAACTGAACCAGGGTGAAAATAAATACATGGCAGCATAACAGAGCATTGGACTTTTCATTCTGTTATGACTTCTGGGGAAAAAAAATTGAGACTTTAGAATCTTCTAGTCAAAGTTTGGTTTTGCCAGATCCCCCTTGTTCTCATCTTTCATCACTAAAGTAAAACATAAAAATAAACAGAAAAAAGAAAGGATGGAAAACAGAGAAGCAGAGGAAGAAAACAGTTTTCGAGGATATTTAGTTGTGTCTTTGCAGCAGGGAATATTTCCATGCAAATATTTGTTTCTTTAAAAGAAGGAAGTTTTTGAGGAAAAATTATTTGTACGTGTTTTTTTCCCGGCTTCACTTGATTGCTTCAGAAGGTACCATTCGCTTAAGCCACCACTGAATAGAGCCAGCAAGCTGCAACCTGCCCTCCCGCACTGCTACTTCTAGGTGCCACATCCATGTTTCAACACAGCGCTCGGGGCTTGTAAAAGGACGCTGGTGACACAGCTTGTTAGCTTTGTATTTCCCACCGATGTTTATGGGATAGCAAACTAAGGCTGAGTTGAGGAGCATGCCTGTGGGTGCTGAGACACTGGAAAGGATCTTTCTGGCTTTCGAGTAAAGTAGAAAATTGGAAACCTTGCTGTTGCTTCTATAGTGTTTTTCATTTTGCTGTTTCAGACTCATGCTTTCTTGGAGGTATGAATTATTAACCAGCCAAATCCTGTAGTGTTAAACCTGGAAAAAGAAGGAAGCACAACCTTTCAGCTGAGATAAGATGTTCTTTTCTGCTGTTTCAGTAAATAGAAAAATAACAGCCCCCAGTGTTCATGTGATGCAGGTTTGGTTGGGGGGGGGCGGGAAGTAACTTTTGACAGAAGCAACTGCAAAAGTACATACGTTTGAGCGTAACAAAAGTGCCAAGTCTAAAGCAGTTGATGGTGCGGGTGTCAGGATGCAGTGGTGGTGCTGAAGTGAGCTAATATGGGCACGGAGCTCCTTGAGAAGACAGTGAGGCGCCTGCGTGCCAACATACCTTCTCTCGCTAGGTGATGTGCTGGTGTGTATTAATTTCTGTGTAAAAACCACACTCTGCCAACATAGCTGCACCCATACAAGATCTGTGCAGGGACTGAAGCTGCAGCGTGGCAGTGTTGGCTCATGTCTCCGCTGCAGAGCACCTTTGGGGGGTGGAGGAGGCTCGGCAGCTGCTGCCCCATCTCTGCTAAGGTTTTCCGAAGGGGCTGTCATAAGGGAAGGGCTTAAATAATCTTCAAACGAAATAATTAAAGATTGATTATACCTTAATTGTAAAACAGTATCCCAAGGCTCTAAAGGTAGCAGGCCTTTTTGTCCTCTGCCTTTGAAGATAAGACAGAATGGCTGTGTTTTAATTACTGGAAGGTTGCTTGCATTTTGTGTGTCCAGAGGCCAGTAACTGAAATTTATAGAAATTCTTGTATTTCCACTTTAGAACGTAACTATATGCTATTAAATTTTTGCTTGGTCTTTAGATCTGGGTTTAAAACCAGCAGTGTTAGAAGACGAGTAAAATGCAGGCTTTGGTTGTCAATTTATCTCTTCCTGCATTTGTTACAGGTCTGCAATAACACTTCGCTCTCTGGCTGGCACTTGCGCATAACCCTAGAAGCCGAACCGCTTTATGCGTGGTGCAGCAGATAAGGGGGTGTGAGACAACTTCCGCGAACCGTAGGTGGGTAATTGATAAGACCAACAAACAATCTTAATACAGCGTTTTGGCTGGGGTAGCTCAGCCTCATTGCTCTCGGTGAGTTTCAGCTGAAAAGTCCACTAAACCTTACTGAACAAAGACGTTTGCGCTGGGATGTGTGGTCCAGACCTGCGCACCGCGCAGCCGTCAGGCAAAATACACTCTACAGACACAGGTCACTTCAGAATTGAAACTCCCTGTGCACACTTGGGTCTGCACGCTTGGTTTGATAGCAGGAAGGCAGAATGTATCATCCTGCTGACAAGACTAATGCAACAGTAATTTAAAAATAAACCTTTTAAGCTGATGTATGTGGCCTAAAGCCACCAGAGCGCTGCTAAGGAGTATGCTTTTCAGTTTTTTGTTTGCAAAAAAACCCAACCCGACAAACCCACAAGAAAAAAGTCTTGGCATCTGCCTTCACAGGGAATGAACTTTCAAGCAGAAAAGATGAAACCTCTGACTTGCCTGTGAGTTTTAATGCCTTAGTGCCTTTTTAATGCCCTGAAAGGAACATTTGGTACTGGTTTAGGGGTCGGTCTGCGGAGGTCTCTACCTCTCTGTACACAGCTGCGTTTTAAGAGCCGTGTTTGCCTGTTGCCAGGCTGGCATCTTGCTTGCTGCGTGCTTCCAACCAAATGAAATGACTGATGGCAAAGTTCAGGGCTAAGGAGGGAATGTGACGGGAAGCTGATATAACTGAACACAGATTTCTACAGGCATGTATCTGTGATTATTTATACTATTAAAATGTACAGGGAAACATAGCACAGGGTAGACAATTAAATTAGCGCAGAAACCTATTTCCTGGAAAATAGGAAGGTAATATTCCTCCCTCCGTTCTGTAGTTTAGAACAGCACTGAAAAGTTGCATTCAACAATAATGGGCATTTTAAAGAATCCGGTAACTCTTGTGGGTGGCAAGGACAGAGGGCAGCTTGTTTGCCAAGGAATCTGGGGACTACAGGCAAATTTTTTTTTTAAAGTAGGAAAGCCATAAACAATAAAGCCAAGCTTATTTGAAAGTACTGTGGGTATACATCTGTAGCTGCACAAACTGTAAGCCACCGGGATGTCTGAGAAAGACCAAGCAAATTATATTGCTGTAAACCCACTATAATAGCAGACCCAGGCCCCAAAATCACACAAAGCCCCCACCCTCAGGAAGAAGTCAGTACCTTAGTTACTATACCTAAATGAAATGCACTGCCTGTTCTTTTAGAAGGCTTTTCCTAAAAGTTGTTGGTTTTAGTTTCATTCCTGTTACCTGGCTCAAACGGGCCGTTCCTGGGAAGCTCTATCAGTGTGCAAATAGAAGATGACAATATTAGCTTTCACAACTCGGGAAACAAAGCAGCACGAAGGCAGCTTTGCAGCTGGCAGGCTAATGCTTGAGCGTGACAGCACGTTAGTAAGCAGGGTGTTGCAATGTGTGATCTTACGGTTTCAGATGCAGCTAAGTCTGACTTCCACCATCTTCATACTCAGGGCACGGATGGGAACACTCCTGGCAGGTCTGACGTTATTTGTAGCTACAGTTTTCTCCCAGTCCTTGCAATTAATCTATTTTGATTCCACGCAGGCTAGGTTTTGTTTCCAGCAGTGACATGTTTGTTACTTTTGCCGTGTGCCGGCATGTTCCTTTTGAAGAGGAACGGAGAGCCACGCCGCACGGCTGTGCCCTTTCCGCACCATTTTCTAAGTAATGGACTTGGGCGCAAACATCTTTCAGATGCCTGATCTTGGGTTTGTTCTCTTGGAGCACGAGCTCGGGGGGGGGAACCGTAAGCTTTGCTCTGCCGCTCTATGCAAAGGGATACGCCAGCCTTTAGTAAAAAACTGCCTGCGCTGGTGAGAAATGTTTATCCCTAAGTTTGTAGGAAACAATTATTAGCTAAAGCAGTGATATTTAGTACTTGTGCCATCTTGCTTTCCGGGAAACTTAAGATTTCTTGTGAAACGGCATGCACTGCTGCACCGGGGTTACACAGTTGCTGCTCATGAGTACGTATGTGTTCCCAGAGCAAAAATACCAGCAGTTGTTCTGATTCTGTCCTTATAAAAGTACAAGTGCTGACAAAGCTGAGTTTCAAAATAAAGTAGTGAAAAATTTGAGTTTAGTTTGGCCGAGTATCCTTGGCTTCACCAGGCTTTTTCATAATGTTTTAGCCTTTTCTGATGTTTTTTCTAAACCCATTTACTGGCAATGTTGAGAAGTCGGGATGTGGCGCAGTGATATTTTATGACTTAAGCTGAAAATACCGAGAATTGTGTTTTCTGTTTTGGGGTGGTTTTTTTTGCATTTTTACTGACTAGAAGTACGAAACAGCTCTTTAAAAGTTTCTTCGGGCATTGACTTTGCCTCTGCTTGTGGCTGTGTGCTGGGGGAGAAGTCTCTCCTAGCATTTGACATGAGCAATTAAGAGAGATCTGTGGAGAAGTGACGGTGTCGAGGACAGGCTTAGCAACACGGGTCCTGGTTTGACCCGCTGCCCCCTTTAACACCTTTGCCATGACCTTGGTGCCGATCCCCAGCATCTGCTCCATGCCGAGCTCGCTTTGGGGATGCGCACGTTCCCCGTGCTCGCTTCCTGGTGGGTCAGAGACAGACCTTCCTGTAAGCCGGCTCCTCGGATCTGTTCCAGCACGCCAAGCTGCAAGGCTTTGTCAACTCATTCCTGGCCTTTTGTCTGCAGCTCCGAGTGCAGTTTGTGAGTAACCCGAGCCCTTCCCTTTCCCTGACATGAAGGTACACGCTGGCTTATCTGAGCAGCGGTTCCAGCCTGGGCCAAGGACGCGCCTTTGGGAACGCGCCTTTCTTTAGCCTTATTCAGCTTTGCATTGCCTCAACTTGTTCTGTGATGCTCTCTAGGCGAACAGTGCATCTGTGAGCGAACCCTACGTGTGAGCTTTCCGTGCCTGGTAATGCTGGTTCAAATCTGAAGAAAATGACTTGGCATCTAAGCGTAGCCACGCTTTGGTCGGTCGGTGTGCCACGTATGATGGCTTCTGAAACGCTGGCGCAATCCAGGCACTGCTGTGGATAACGTGTACTGGTGCGCATGGACCCCAGCTTTAGTTGGGTGTGTTAAAGTAGCACCCGGATTCTTTCAGATGGTGTTTAAATAAATCACTTTTAATATGAGGCTTCATTCTTCTGACACGTCGAGTGCTGGCAGCGTTTAGGAATGTGCACGCAGAGCCTGGCAGCTGTTTTACGAGTCAGAAATCTGAAGCTTGCTGTCTTGAAGGGAACAAACAATTGTTTCCATTCCTGTGTCTGTAAGTGACATCTCCAAAGGCAAAATCACCTTCTTTGGGGGGTCTTTGAGACTCTAGTCGAAGGGAGGCCCCATGCAAACCCTGTACCATATCCCACCTGCAAATGGAAGGAAGAGGTGAAGCGGAGCCGGGGGCTGTACTGCAGGGTTAAAGGCAGCGCGGTTCAGGGGGGCTCAGGGGTGAACTCACAAGTTGGGGCTGCCGGGGGGGGCCCCTGCAGCTCCCTCCCGTCTTCCTGCGTGTGGGAACAATTGCACCTTTCTGTTCAGAGCCACGTATTAAAATAAGAGATGGATAATTTTAATAATTCTGCATAATAGCTGATGTTCTGATCTTTATGTAGATTGAGGGGAACGGGAGCATTTGTGTATGTGTGGCTTTAGCTGAGCAGGAGATGAAAGGGTTCAGAGAAGTGTTTAAAGTATATGCCTCAGCTTTGCTGGATGTCACAGGGACTGAGGCCTAGCCAACACTAATAATACTGGTTTAATTATTTTGGTTAGAAGTGTGATGTTTTTACTAGGGCAGTTATTTAGACACATCCCCACGGGTGGCGAGTTGCGAGCCTGCCTCACTCCAGCGGAGCTCTGGGCTGACGGAAGCGAGTCGTGGCAGAAACGGCATCAGTGCAACAGCAGACGGGCACACGCTCTGCACGGGCCTCGCTGGCTGCAGGCTCGCGTAGCTGGGGCAAGAAAGAAACTCTGTTGGCAAGGTCTGAAGCGCGTGGTTTAAGTTGCGTACGTCTTAGAGTGCTTTGCTGGATCGGGACCGCGACAGCCCGCGCGTGTCAGTCGCAGCAAAGTGCCGATGTGCTGGTTGCCACCTCTGGGGGCTCGTGGCTCCCATTTCAGCTTTTCTCTGTGTCTCTGCCTCTCCCGGTGTGGGATGCATAGCTTCGGGGCGTATTCACTTGATGAACAATGTCCGCCTCAGTGACTTTGACCACACCTTGGGGGAAAAAAAAATTAAGAACTCCAAGGTATTCTGCTTGCAAATGATGGGCTGCTACTACTTTCCAGCATCACGCAAGCAAAAAACATAAACCGGATGCTATGTACTAATGTTCTTCCCTTGCATTATTTACTGTTGCAATGTGTATTCCCATGGTCTCCTGTCGGAGGTGACATCTCAGCTCTGGATTTTTGATGACGACAATTATAGTGAGACAAAGGAAGAGAGACAGCTCAGGTTTGATTTGGATCCCTTTGCCTTTTAAAAATTGAAGATTTCTAACTCTCAGCAAAATCCCTACCACGTGAGACCATGTTTTACATTCCGCCTGTTTGCAGACCTGATATATAGGGGCTTTATGCGGAATCCCAGTATGTTTCTGTCATTGTTCTATTAATGATTGAGTGAGGCATTAGCTTGCCTCTCCTGATGCTGTCTTGTATTTTCGTGTTCCGAGGGGGTGTTTTTGGATGTGTAAGAAACCAATGTTAATATAAGCGTAGATGCTACTTTAGGGAATCTGTCTCATTCAGCCAAGAGTGAAAGCCGTTTCACCGTTAGAAGGTTGGGATTTTTTTGTTAATTTCGTTTCATGAACAGTGAAAAAGTCTATGCTAACTGCTGTAAAGAGACAAGTGATTTACCTTGACTTGGGATGGGCAGAAGGTAATTTTGCAGACATTGTAGGTGTTCCCAGAAAAACCCCAAGACTCACCCCCCTCAATCCCATTGAGAAAAATGCAGAATTCCCCCTTTGCCCCTGAAAAGCCAGGGCAGAGCACCCAGGGGCTGAGCTTAAAAGTTATGAAGAGTATTCACTCCCACATCATGCTCCCTCCGTATTAGCTATGCTTTTTCTCAGGAGGGCTGTGTAGGCAAGACTCTGACACAGGAGATCCCACCACGAATTGAAAGTCCTATGTGCTCTGTCTCCTTTTCCTGCGTGAGGTTGCCCACGTGGCTCTTAAAGAATAGCCAGGGACTTGAGAGCAAGGTTTGCTCCTGCTCAGTCCCGACCGTGATCCTGGCAGCCTGTTCCGTGTGTGCCTGGCCATATCCTGATAAACTGGGAACCCTCCGCCTGCCTGTGCTGAGCTAGCTGTGCCAGGGGACCGTGCCCTGGGACCACCTGCTGCTTTTAAGGGCGTCCTCAAGGCACCTCTCAGAAAATAGAGTTCAGAGACAATCTACGTGCTCTAAGAGGCTGTTGTGACAGGATGAGCACGAGTTATCTCCTTGGCTGTGTGGGCCAGGGCCGGCACGGCTGTGGAGCTGTATCTGACACCGCTCTGGCCCATCTAAGCTCCTTTATCTGAATGCATTTTGAGGGAGTTATTCCAGATCTCTACCAGAACAAGGAAGTAGAAAGTCAAGCTGAAACTCTGCAAGTGTTTTCATGCCCTGCCTCTGCCTGAGGCTTTTCGTGGCTGAATGTGGCCTTAGCTGGGAGTATGTCAAGTAGCATCTTTGGCTGAAACTGGAGAGAGTCGAGGCAGGATCAGGATGGGACGTGGTCCCTGCTCGGGGCTGCCGGGCTCTTGGCAGGGACTTAGACCTGATCAAGGAGGATGTCTGCAGCGGGACCCAGCTGTGTACCCTCCCCGGATCGTGCTGTTGCCCACAAGCTCTCGGGTGGAAGCAGTGGCTCCACTGCTGCTCATCTCACCTAACTTGAACAAGTGGCGTTTTTGCGTCAGGAGGTGTGTGTCTGCCTGCCTGGGCTCAGACAAAAAAAACCTCCTTAGTGCTGTATCAGTGCCTCGTGCCCTGGCACCAGGCAGTCTGTCACCTGTCCCCGAGCCAGGTCAGTGACTCAAGAAGACCTGCTGCACATGTGTATTTGAAGGTGACATATTGCAGTCATTGACCTTGTTACAGTTTTAGAGCATTTGCCACCAATTTCCCAAGACTCCTTTTTTCAAACCAATCTGAATAGAAGTGCTGCAGGTCCACAACTGGCACTTTGCGGCAGCTGTCCTTCACTAGGCATCCAGCAACACTCCCTACTACAGCTAAACTCTCCTCTGCTTTGAATTATTTTCTTTTTTACCTAGGCAGCAAACATGAAGCAACTTGCTTCATCAATGTATTGCTCTGGAATTACTGTAGCAGAGGCATCGAGCAGCCGGAGGAGTCTGACATCAGTCACTGTCTTACAGGTATATTCAGTTTCTCAATCACATGCAAACTGTTCTTTGTCTGTACTTGCAAAACCTCACAAAGTCACTGGCTTTGAGAAGCTGGTATTCCCTCCTGCTGCAAAGCTAAAATAAACTAGACCCGCCGGATCCCACGTTTGTGTTATTTACAGTATTTTCATTCTCTGTGCAGCGCTGTATCTGCCTACAAGTGTGCGGTGAGGTGGTCTGCGCTCGGGGGCTCGCAGAGCTCTGTGCCGGGCAGCAGCATCTCCGAGACGGTGGAGCAGTGTTTGGTGGCAGCTGCCTGGGCTCAGGTGGCTCTTCTGAAAGAGCAGAGCTCGGCATGCACGTGCCTTACACTCGGGTCTCAATGGCATCGCAGGAAGGGCGTGTACGTGATGTGTAGGTGACACGTTACAGATAAGCAACAGCTCTTCCTTAGGGGACAGTCTCTGCCTGTGGCTGGCCTTGTTTACTATCTGGTGACTCTCTTGGGTGTGTTACGGGAGTTGTTGAGGAGCAGCGGTGTGGTCTCTCCTTTGCTCTGTGTCTGTTCTGAGGAAAGTCTGGTAAGGGAATAGGAGACACCGATACTTGTGTCTCTGCTGTGCATTTGTTCCTGTTGCTGGCACACAGAGGTATGGAATACAACGTACAAAAAGACTGAGGATGTGCCTATGACTTTGGAGGTAGCGGGCAGCCAAGCAGGTTCCTAAGGTTAAGAGTGGGCACACAGACCTGCGGGGAACAATCCCTTTTAGTTTTGCATATATCCAAATGCATAAATAAAACATTGGTCCGATAGGTGTTGGTGAAGGAATAAAAATCAATACTTAAAAACCCACCAAGCAAAAAACCCAACTGCTATTTTCAGGTTTAGATATGTACTTAAGAACTCCCCGATGGATAGTATCATCCCTTGCGCCAAGGACAGCACAGCCTGTGGGATGGTAGGAGGTAGTCCAGGAGGTCTGTTTTTCCTCCGGAGTTCTGCGAGTGGAGAATGTTTTAAGGGGTTCACGCTCATTTGTATTTTAAAGCTGCTTATTCTCAAGTGCAAGACCAGGGGCTACATCTTCAGCTGGCATAAATCTGCCTGGCTGCATGGAGATAAACTGATTTACAGTGGCTGAAGATCTGGCCCTGGATGTAAGAAATGGAAGCAGGTGGATGTAATTTCTCTAAATTTCCACTCAAGCTGCACACGCCTGGAGCACCAGAAATTGAACGGCACTTTCCCTAAGAGTAAAAAAGTTATTAGCTTCATATTTGTGTTAGTGCTTCACTGCCCTCCCTCTTGACTTGATCATCACACGTAGCCACGGGCTGTCTCTGGCAATGACTCTGTCTCCCCAATAAAATTAAAAATCACTTTTGTTTCATATCTTTTTAATAAGACGTGTCCTTTTTAATAAAGGACTCTGCTCTTTAACGGGTGATGAGCTGATGAACAGCAGGCTTGGAGATTATTGCATTTCCCTGATTTGAATTTTTCTTTCTGCATTTCAGATGTAACAATAAAGCTAAGTAAAAAATCCCCAGAGACTCTGCACATGTAGCACAAACACGGTTTTGCTACGACTGCTGGGTTGAAATTGAAGCCCAGTGTCTGAAGTGGATGCTGTTGTGCAGTTAGGTGTAAGGAATAGATTTTATTCTTGAATGTACAATATAGGAAAGAGGAGAGGCGTGGGTTCAGGAACCAGGTCCACAACTTTGGTGAAAGTTAGTGGCAATCTGAGGATCTCCCCCATGACAGACAACACCTTTAGTGTAAGTGCTCATAAAGGAAATAAGGAGAAGGCACAGGGATGTGCAGGAGAGAAAGAAGTATTTCTGTGGCCGCTGGCTGTGTGCACGGAAATACATGCACAGGCACACACAGCTGCTCACCACTGTTCACTTTTGTTTTGCGAGATACACAAAGTCTGCATCTGTTTTCTTAATTTTTTTCTTCTTCCTTGTTCAGAATTCTTTAATATGCAGCAAAATCAGAGCGAGCTCTTGGGTAGGACAGCCTCGTGGTTTAGCTGTCACACCATAGCTGTTACTGCTCTCGCCTTTGTAACATCCCCTGGTATTTATGGTGCTTTATATCCCAGCCATGGGACACAGCTTTGGGCTGCAGACGGCCACGGAGGGTCTCAGAGTGGCAGCACACCAGGAGCATGAAGAAACTCTGGTGGGCTATGTTCTGGCTTTCATGCCTGGGCTGCTTGCACAGCTAGGCTCAAATCCCTGGTGCTGTCACGCAGAAGACTGATCCAGGCAGCGAAAAATACCCGCTGCTTCCCCGCCGTTATCCACCCACGGGAGCGGAGCTGGGAGCAGGGACGTTCGACAAAGTTTTCAGCAAAGGGCCCTTTCCCCTGGAAGAGAAGTCCAGTTCAATCGGCTGAAGAGCTCTTAAGGACGTGCAAGCAGTGAAGAGGATCAGAGCCCTGGAGGCTCTGGGCTGGGGGTGCTCTCACTGCCCTTGGTGCCTCCACAGACATGCAAAGCTACAACGTTGGGGTGGAATTAAGCAGTTTCTTTGTCTCTTGGCATGTTTCACTGTATTTCATACATTGTGCTTTAAAAAACGAGAGCAAAGAACATTTCAAAATATTTAGAAAACCAAAAAGTTATTTTCAAATTAAAAAAAAAAAGGATTTCTAAAATCTTGTCCAGAAATTTTTACAGGATTCTATCTGATTTTATTACAAAATCAGTTCAGTGATGTTGAAATCAGTTTGCAAACCGTTTGATGCTATAAAATCATACTGAGAACAGCTTTGGTTAAAATTACGCAGTCTGTTCGTTAGCACAAAAGTAAATAGACTGTATCTCTGGCCCCACAAAAAAAGACAAAGGTAAATGGCAGGGATTTGCTGAGTATTAATTTTATTAAAATAACTTATGCAGATTTCCTGCCTCTGAATTGTTCCGCGTTTGAAGAATCAAACAAAACCAGATGCCTCTCTATGTTTAGCTTCTTATATTGATTCATTTATTTCTGGGAATGTTACCTGAAGTAACTTTTATGAGCCAGATTTTTTTCAAAAGTGAACAAGCAAGACAATTAAACCTGTGGAGTTGAGGCTTTGGAAACAGCGCGTTTATATCCTGTCCAGTACCGCGTGTGATCTGGATTTCTGCGGAATAACACTTTGAGGTGGTCGGCATCCAGCTACCTGGAAGTGGATATTCCCAGAGACCCATGGTCTGCGTCGGGCTGTGCTGTGAGGTGCTGAACACACGCAGACAGCCGTGCCTGCTCCAGATGGGCAAAACCGGAATTGTTAGGAAATACGGCAAGGTAATAGAATCATAGAATGGTAGGGGTTGGAAGGGACCTCTAGAGATCATCTAGTCCAACCCCAATAATCCCATTAATGGTAGGAAATAGGGCCAAAGGTGACCTCAGCCTCAGCAGGTTATAAAATAAAATACAAAAATAAGAAAGGCTGGACTTTGGCACATACATCTCTCCTGAGCTTGCCCTTCCAAAGCCGTGCTCTTGGTTTCGGAGCAGTGCACCGGAAGATGCGCATCCTCAGGGCAGGATTCTCCTTCTCCCACAGTGGATTCTGTGTGTGGAGGATGGATTTATTCACCTCTTGAGGCAAACAGGGACAAATAGCAGCTGTGTCAGATGCTGCCTGAGAGTAGGTCACTCCAGAGCCTGCTTCCCTTTCCTCTTACACGGGTGTAAATTGAGATAATTAAGGTAACGCAGCGCCAGGCCGTAACACTGTTGAGTTTCTCCTGTGTTTGGGTGGATGTTCCAAGCGCCCCGATCTGCCGCCTTCCAGCTCTTCAGGGAGAATGAGACAAGTGGGACACAGTGGAAGGGTTCTTAATCCTCTAAATTAGATGTGATTTTCTTTAAACTGTATTAAGAAAACTAGATCTGATGCCCTTCCAAAAAAAGTAGATGGGGCAAGGGCTGAGAGCATGATCGCCCTTCTCCCTTCAGGGCAGTCGCATCGCCCAGCGTTTGCAGGTTGGATGGTTTAGCTGGAGCAGGCAGGCTGATGGGCCCAGCCAGTCTCGCTCAGGCTTTGGGTCGGGAGGTGCTTGGACCCTTCCTAAAGTGGGCTCCGTGCTGCCTCTGCTCTTCCAGCCCAGAGAAATCTGTAAGTGATAAAACCTTCCTTTAATTAAACCAGACCCTCCAGCTCTGCTGCGGCTCGTGCGCTGTGGTTTCTGGGGTTTTCCAGCACAGAAAGTATAACTGTGGGCTATGTTTTCAGGGATGGCAGAGCAAAGATGATACGGTTGCAGTCTTTTTGCATACTTCTAATCCTTAGGCTTTTCTGTGCCTCTTTGTTGCCGCACAAGTTGGAACAACGCCGGGCTCTGCTCTGCCCAAATCCAGCCTCGGAGCTGCTGCGTTCGAGGGAAGGTGCTGGGACTGGGGCTCCAGCCGGCTCCTGCCTTCGCGGTGCTGTGGACTGGACTGTCTTACAGAAGGCTCAGCTGTCTCAAAATCTAAGTGTGCAACAAGAAAAGTTCAAACCAGAAAATAACCAACAATAACTATCGGTGACTTCAGTTTTCTTTTGCTTATCAGCTCCCTGAGGCAGATTTGGCAGTGACGCGAAACTAATCGTGGCATCGCTTTCACAGTTAATTCAACCAAGAGAAGGTAACGGTTAGTGTTGACCTATCGCGCGCTGGAGGATGTCACATTCAAATGCCCATGCTGCACCCAGATCTTTGATCCGAAAAGTTCTGAATAGTCAGACTAGTCCAGGCTTTGCAGCACTCGCTCCTCCTTTGTTCCAGGGACAGAAATTTGTGCATCAGTGGATGAAGCACATGAGCACTGGGCTCTGCTGGAACGCAAATGTGAAAACCAAGGCCAAGGGTGGCTGTGCTGCAGCACAGAAATGTGGGGATGGCTGCCTACGCAGCAGAAACAGACCATGTCACTGAACGCGTAAACGACCCTAAACCAACCCTTGCCATTAGAAAGCTCTGAACCAAAACACGTTCGTGTTATAGAAGGATTCTAGTGTCGGGCTTTAAAGGGCATTGTGAGCAGGTGGAAGGTTGGTTTATGTGTTCTCTTGTCCAGGTAAAAACTGTGTTGTCCTACTTAAGCGTCACGGACTTGGTGGGCTCAGAGCGTAGGCGGAATTGCTGGCACGATGAGTTGTACACCTGGGGGGTTCAGCAGCGCTGGCTGGGAGAGCAGGGTAGTGAATGCTCATTTTAGCCCTGGGTACGGAGCATTGCCACATCATCCCTCCAGGCGAGTGCCACCGCTTCTGGAGCGTCATTGAGGCCTCTGCTGATTTTTAGATGGGGAAAGAATTTGTCTTTATTTGGACTAGGGCGAGTATATAGGAAGACAAGTAAACATTAATTTTTGAATTTCTGTGCAAGTTTGAAATATCACGAGCATTCATCTTGCAGAGTAGCCTATGGTCTTTCTGTTGTGTGCTCTTTCATGTTCTTCCTCCTCCTCCTGTTTTTCTTTTTCCATGTCGGAGCAATGATGGAGAGGAGTGGATTCCAGGTGTGTGAGCCATGCGACTACTGGTTGAGGTTCAGAAATTCCTACCCTGGGGTGGAGGGGGAAGTTAGAGGGAGAAGAAGCAAAAGAAGAGAAATGAGAAAATAAAGTAGGCTCCACCACCTGCCATGTAATGATCGGTTCTGGAGATAAGGCTGTTTTAAGGTGCATTCCAGACATGTGGGTCGTGCCCAGACACAGCACAAAAGAAAAGGGAGACTTAAAACAACAGCCAGCTCCTCCTCCCCCTGGATCAGGTGCGCACACACATAAGAGAATAGCTAACTCTAATAAAAACCTCTCTCCTGGCCAATGTTTTCTTACAGTTTTAATTCAAAGCCCCCTTTAAGCACACGTGCACATACAGCCCCTCTAATCAAGCTGACGCCTGTCACTGGGGGTTAAATGCAGGGGACCCGAAGCCAATCCGCATACAATACCACCTCAGAGGAGCTGCTGGCAAGCGCTGCTTAGGGACTGGAAGAGGCCCCGTCCCCGTCAGCGGTCGTCGTGAGGAGACTCGTCGTCTTCCTTACAAAACTTAGAACAACTGCAGGTTTCTCCCTTGAAATGGAAGGATTCCCTACAGCAATGCTGTGTGTTCGTCTCAAAATTAAAGCAGGGTTAGACTTTAACGTTACACCGCGTGCAGCAATTAGGAAAACAAGGGGCCCGATCCCGTTGTACGCGGATGAGGCTCTGCTGTGGTTGTGGGAGGTTGCAGTTTTCTACCGAGGGGCAAAGGCATGAGCTGTAGAGTTGGGACCGTGGCAAGAACAGCAAGCGATGCCTTCATGAGGCAGTGCTAACCTCTCTGTAATTAGTCTTCCCCCGTGTTGTCTTTGTGCACCTGTGATTGTGAGCCATTCACGGCGGAGGCAAGAATCATATGTTTTTTCGGGATGCTGCTGGTGGCACTATAAATTGACATCTCGGGGGTATGCGGCATATCTGTCTTGGTGACAAGGGACATATAAAGTTGCTAATTCACTGGGATTTGCCCCAGTGAAAACAGGAAAGAACAGTAGGTAATTGTAACAGCATCTTAGGAAAATGCCAGCGTGATAAAAGTGGAATCACCTAGTAAAAACGTGTCGTAAAGCTCCTAAATTTCAGCCTCACTTGCCATGCTGTCTCTAAGCAAATTTGCTCTCTGTTGGACTGTAAAAATCAAGTGGTAGGCACTGGCTTTTGATGCAAAAACAGGAACGTAACTCTGCAAGACAGACATTTTAGCTTGAATCTTAGAGGGTTTTTTTTTTGGGGGGGGTGGTTTCTTTTGGAAAGGCAGTTATTTTTAGAAAGTAAGAGAATTACTACTTTAATCCCTTTCAGTCTCCTCTGAAATTAACATTGGTGTGAATTTTAATAAGTGCATTAATAACAACTTGTAAGATCACGCACTGTGCGTGTGTAAGTGATAAACTGGAGGAAAGCATTTAAACAGTACCATCATCTCATTTCTGGTTTTCACTGTAGTTATGGTAAACACGCTCTGGTTAATTACAGCAAAACGTATTTAACTTAGATTTAATCAATGGCTTGCTTTTCTCTTAAGGACCTAATTAAAGTTTGACTGTATTTACGGGTATGTTAGAGGGGGGCGTGCAGCAGCAGCAGGCTGCTCGGGGGGCACGGCTCGGCGCAGGCGTGCGCAGGTCGTGCTGCAGGCGGGGACCGAGCATCCCTGCGGAGCCCCGCGGGAGCACCAGGCGCCCCCCGACATTTCCGAGGGCGACACCCCCCTCCTTGCTGGGTGCCGTTGCGTCCGTTCTGCTGCTCCAGTAGCAGAGAAAACCCTGTTTATTTTTAAATCTGCGTCAGAGTTTGCTTGCTGAAATTTTGTGTAGTTGCTTCACCTGTGCCTTGCGTTGCGTGGTACCTGCTGACCTAGACGGAGGGTGAGAGGAAATGTTAGATACGAAGAGATTTTTTTGTAGGAAGTTAGGGTCGGTTTTTTTCAGGTTTCACCTTTAGCATGGGGGGAATTATTGAGAAAGATTATAGCAGTACTGAGGAGAAACTACAGACAGATGCAGCCACTAATGCCGTATTACTGCATAAATATTCCATGCAAAAAGTAATGAAACTACAGAACTTAGTAAGAATTAAAATCCCTGTTGCAATTTTATGCTCTGCTCCTGGCATTTCACCCTCAGTAACTGATCTCTCTTTACAAATAGCGTGCTTTAAAATGAAATCCCTGTGAGCTTTCTCGTGCCCTTGAGTAAAAGGACTTTATTTCAGTTGCGTCTTCAGAAGGCTTCCAACCCCTGCCATGCTGTGATTCTTTGACGGAGGCTGAAAGCCCCCGGAGCTCTGAGGCAGTGGTGGGAAGCGTACAGAGGAGGTGGTATGGGATTGGACCTCTCGGAGCGGGCTGAAGTGAGGTGTCGGTGTGGTGCTGTGTTAGCCCTTGGCATAAGAACAAATTTCATCTTTAGCACGCTATTTACGAGGGCTTGGGAGGAGGCGGTGAAGGTGATCACCTTACATCAATGTAGGGATCAGTTGTCTTGAAACGCTACCAAGGTAAGGCTCTATAAAGATTGCGCCGTTGAGCCGCCGTGCCTTCCATTAACAGCGCTTTTTGTGCTCGGATGTGCCCAGCCAGGCACAGCAGCGAGGTGAGCGTGACGGCGTCTCTCCCTCCTCGCCTCCTCCTTCGCTGTCCATTCATCCCCAGTCCCGCGCTGTTGTCTTTTGTGGGGACAGTGTGATCTCAAGCAGCCTCGGTCTGTGCAGGACCTCGGAGGAAAAGCAGTGGCAACAGCAATAAGTCACGGCAGCATTTTGACGTGGAGATGGACACTCCTCCACGCGGTCTGCCTGACGGGCACGGCTTCTGTCTCTCTTCAAATAAGGAGGAAAAAATAATTTCTTTTTATTTTATTAAAAAAGATGTGACAAGTAGTAATAAATGCTTGTGTTAACTGCTGAAGGCAACTCTTTATAGGTGATGACTTTTTAAATAGTTGTATTCATAAAATTTTAGCTTGATTTCTCTCATCCCCCGGAGCCGTGCTCGATCTGGCGTTGGCTGCACCGCTCGCTGGAGGTAGAGCAACCAGCGTCGCTGCTGGTGCCGCACTTTTGTACCCGTGCAGTCGTTAACCTCCACTAAATTGCTCCAGGTACCCCGTGTAGGACTTTGATGGCACATAATCATTTATTGCTTGTGTGAGAGGAACTCGGAGAAGATGCCCGTCCCTGTGCTGTCACCCGGGCACAGGTCAGAGCCCGTGCGGGAGGTGCAGGAGTCGCACAAATGGCCAAACTGGAGGACAAAGGCGTATTGGGGGTTTTGTTTTAAACACGAAGCTAAGAGCAGGGGATGTGACTTCTTGAGACTGCTTAGAAGACTGCGTGCCTCTACCCATTGAATCTTTGTCTTGTGTTTCTCTGCATGTGGTTATGCTTCGCGTTCTCTGCAGTCTCTTTACTTACTCTGAGAGCGCGTGCTCACTTCCGTGGGGCAGTGCTAATTCTGTCCCTGAATTTCCTCTGGATGACTTCCATCTCGAGAGTTCATGCCCTTCCAAAATTTCCTTCCAAATTTTGATTCTTGTTTCAATATTGGCTCCCCTGAGTATTTCAGTAGTTTGCCGAATGTTGGAATTTTATTAGAAAGAAATGTGAAATTCAAATTAAGGTCAAAATGGAAAATATGTCTATAAATATTTGAAAAGATCTGAGCCGAGGCAGGTTTCTTCCCCTTTGGGTCAAAGGCAGTGTTGATGTNTGTTTCAATATTGGCTCCCCTGGGTATTTCAGTAGTTTGCCCAATGTTGGAATTTTATTAGAAAGAAATGTGAAATTCAAATTAAGGTCAAAATGGAAAATATGTCTATAAATATTTGAAAAGATCTGAGCCGAGGCAGGTTTCTTCCCCTTTGGGTCAAAGGCAGTGTTGATGTACAAAGGGATTTTGGCACTTTTTAGCAGACGGTTTCAAACAGCCTTTAAAATATATATTCAAATCAATTCAAAATGGGCTGGAGCCCACAGAAAGGTTAGACTGTCTTTTTTAGTCATTTCACGAATTTTAGTTTCCTTATCTTAGTGCGTTTTATAGCTTTCTGCCCATTTAGTCCATTTCTATTCAACTCATGGAAGTTTCCTGATAATTACTTAGCCCCATCTAATTCCCCGAGGTCCCAAAATGCAAAACAATTCTTCACAACACAGAGATTACTTCTTACAAGCTTGAACAGGAAGGAAAAAAAAGGCATTAAAATGATGTGATCTAAGGTAGAGTTTCACTCCTGAACCGTTTTCTACAAGACTCCATTTAGCAGATATTACGTGATTGCATGTAAGAGGGGGTTTGAGTCCGCCCTTGCTCATGCCAATGCCAAATTACCTTTGACATCAACAGGGCAAAGTCATGGAGCATGCAAACTGAGATTATTTCACTGAATTCAGCATAACCTATGCAGTCTGAGGACCCTACTATAAGAGCCGTGTCCGGATGTAAATGAGAAGATAAGCAAGCCCAGTGGGGTTCTGAATCCGTAGGTGTTAGGAAGAGGCACTTGTGGTTTATCTGCTGAAACACTTGCTCGCCTGCCGTAGTTTTCCCCTCATATATTTGTCACTGGGGCCAGGAATTGCACCCATTTCCACCAATCAAAAAAGCTAGTGTTCAGTGCTGCTGTACCGACCCTCTTCAGTTCCCTTTGTTTCTGTTGCCGTATCTATCCAGTTGATAAAATAGTTTCCCAAGTGCAAAACTTCTAAAATTACAGCAAAAGGAATTTCTTCTCTGTGAGGAAAGACAGAGAAAGCTTATGTACCAATCTGTACTGATGATGTGGCACAACTTGGAAAAATCAATGGATTTTTGTCTCATACTATATAGAGCAGCAGTATGGTTAAAAGTAAAATTACATTAATGCCAATTTCCAGCGTAGCACTTCATTCACACGGGTAAGTTGCTGTGCAGACGTGATGCCAGACTGCGAGGCCGATGGATCTGCAGGAACTGGAAGGACCGCGGGGGATTTGCCTGGAGGGTTATTTACATTCTACTTGCGCTGACAAGCTCTGTGCCAGACCAGGGCTGTGCTGTGGGGCACATGCTGAAACAAGAGATCGCTTGCTACCGGGAGTGGTGTGCAGAGTAAACTGAGACGGACGGCTGGACGACCCCGCAGACCTCGGCGGAGTACCTGGAAGGGAGCTCTGAGAGCTTCCCTCGAAAATACAGGGCAAGGGCAGGACCTAAGGAAGTGGAACAGGCCTGGTTTTAGGAGAGCCTAAATGCAAGCTGCGTGGATAGTTGAATTAACGTTGTGACCACTTTGGTGAGGAGTAAGAGGTGAGAAGGGAGAGGACATATCCTGGGAAGTTTGAACCCATGCCGAACCTGCCCTGAGGATCAGTGGAGGCGAAAGGAGCTTTGGGGCATGATGAGGCGGTGCTCTGGAGGTACGCCGTGTCGTCTTGCTCACGTGATGTAAAAAAGGGCTCGTCTCCAGCTCCTTCGATCCTCTGGGACTGTGGGAACCTTCATTTATCACTGCAGAAAGAAGTCGCAATATTTTATGAAAAAAGCATTTTACCACAGGACTTTGGTGAATATCAGCATAATTTAACTGTGATTTAACAGAACCTTTCATTGACTTTTTAAATTATGCCTCTCCATCACCTACCCTATGGGTTTCCTTGCTTTTCATCTTGCAAATCCCATTACTTATTAATTTCCCCGTAATACATAATAGAGGCAGAAAAGCATATAGTGTCGCATTCAGCAATGATTTACAAGTCTCTTAGTTCTGGAGCAACATAAGAAAGAGCAGACGTTTTATGAATTTCCTCTGTGCGTGTTTTTTTTTTTTTTTTGAAAAATGTATAAAGCAATGCATACAAACCTAAGGCTTCTTTGGACGTGATCTCATAGCTACAGCTATTGCAGCTTTACAGAAGATGCAATCTGATGAAGATTACAGAAGCACAGTCAGGGCAGAATTAGCAAGAAGATAGTGAGCAAGATTTACCTCATACTCATTATGATAACGGATGTAATATCCATGGAAATGCTGATGGGCTTTGCTTAGAGAGGAAGAACTGCAGGCAGAGAACAAATACACAAAACAGCATTATTTACCCACATTCCCAATCAGGCTTTTGCTTGCGTGTTAATCTTTCTACAGGGGGCCCATGAGAAACTTTGATTCCCTTGGCATTTGGAGAAAATGACTAGCACATACCGTGAATCAGAGGGGCTCATTTAGGAATGAAGAAACTATTACTCATCCTGCTCTGGCATGAATGAGCATCTGGCAGCATATTCTAAAATTCTGTGAAGACAACAGGAGGCAAAAGAAAAAAAAAAAATCTAGCTCCAGTATACCTCTTGTCAGCTCAGCAGGCAGCATATGAGAATTGGAAGGAGGTAGTGCAAAGACAGATCTGCTGAACTGAGCCTTTATATGCTTGCTTTCTGTTTCCATCCATCTCCTCTTTCCAGCCTTTTTTTTAGTACAAGCTGGGGATCCTAACAGAATACATGAAGGCAAATTCACCCGGTTAACTCCGCACCAGGTTGGTCCTGGAAGTTGCGTTCCAGAAATTCGCAGACTGCAGCAGTTCAAGGCGACGGTGCTCCTGGCTGATCCTCTGGCCCCATGGAACTCGTGGAGTCCTGAGATTATTCAGCTTTGCTTATGTGTGCTTAGACCCCTTACGGTGTAGATAACGTACAGGAGAGTGAACGTGCTGTATTCCCAGGAACAGACACGCAGTAGTAAGCATCAGGATAATGAAGTGCCTGTTAACATTTTTTTGAGGTGCAGCCCACATTTAGGTCAGTAGCTGATTAAATACTGAGCAAAGTTTCTCACAGCAGAGAAGCAGAGGGGGCTGTAGGAAACAAGAAAGAAATAAAGGCTTATTTTATCTTTTATCTTTTTTATTTTTTTATTTTATTTTTCGATTTATTTTATTTTATTTTATTTTATTTTTTTATCTTTTGCATCCCATCTTCGTTTACAACTGCTGCATTGTCTCCTGCTTCTTTATCTGTGTGCAGAGTTGAAACGTAGACTGAGCAAACCACTGCACGTGCACATTGTTCTGTCTCCTACAAATGAATATCCAAAGTCACTGTGACCATGGTGAAAGCTGAGGTTACCCGGGGGGTCAGGACACTTGTCCCACCTTGCTGTCCTGCAAGGACTCTGGCGCGCTCCTCCGCAGCTGCCACCTTCACTGAAACTCAGAAGGTGCGGTGTTTGCTACTCTAGGATTTCTAAGGAGGCTTGGCTAACCGTAAAGTGCAGGGCTGGAGCCATGTTAGCAGTATATGTGTATTTTATTTCTTTTTGAAAAGCAGCAGAGCTGGAAGCGCCGTGTGCTGGGCGGGAGGGCGGGCGGTGGAATGTTCCTGGGGCTGCAGGGACTTGCCTTCGCCGCAGGAATGCTCGCAAGACACAGCACGCTGCCCTGGCCGCCGTCTGCATTCATTCACCCTCCAGGTGTAGGCAGCTGCTGATGCTGCTCTCAAAGTTTAATGTGACATTTTTCTCATTATTATTATTTCTCGCTGGCTGCCTTTTCTCTCTGCTGTATTTTTTTTTCTTTTTTCCTGCTACTTTCCTACAGCCACTTGCCTGTATCATAACTGCTAGGCTTCCTGAAATGGCCATTCCTGCAGGCAAAAGCATATTGTCAACACAACCTCCTATTTGTATTTTCTCTTGTTTCCTCATCGTGGCAAAACCTCCTTTTACAAAGGAGTCTTTTTTGCCTGTTCTCTTCCCCTAGGTATTCTGTTGAATTGATTTCTCCTCTCATTTTACAGATGAGATATTCCAGGAACAATGAAACTAATATTAGTTCTGTCAAACTTAATCTAGGATACATTAATCTAGGATATAGGGGGGAATCAGATCCAGAAAACCTTGGCTTCCTTTTTTATCAGAGAGCTAATAAAGTAGAAGGATGATGACCAGCTACTGAAATTTAAGCAACCAAGAACAAGAAAGATTTTTTCTTCAGTAGTTGGTATAAGACTTGAGTTTTGAGAGATTTCAAGGAGTACAGTCAAACAGGGGAGAAGAAAGAAGACTGATTTTCTTTAAATTTTTCATACGTAAATTAACGGGTTTGGGGTTTTTTTTTGGGCTGTCTTTGTGCTTACTGGAGGCGCACATCTGAAAACAGACATTAAGTCAAGAAAAGTCTGGCCTCTCAAAACGTCTGAAGTTAAAACCCTTCACCGAGGCCTCTGTAGTGGTCAGGTAGGGCTGGGTAGCCCAGGCTCTGCTGTACCCCGCCAAGAGAGATGCTTCCAAAGGGCCCTTCGTGGGACCGATTTTAGATGTCGGCCTTAGGAAGAGATGAATCACCACTTGCAAGTGCTGATTTCTCTCTCTTATCTCTCAGGGGAGCCTGAGGTGACTAGTTTAGATCCAGATGCTTAGACAGATGAATCACACCCTCAAGGCCATGGAGAAAATAATGAAAATTTGCAAGCCTAGGCCCAAATCTTTCTAGTCATCTTGCATAATTTTGCTATTTTACTGACTAGAATTGTCCAATGTCTTTAAATAGCTTCATACTTTACTGGTAGAAAATGAAGATAAATAAATTCCCTCCCAGAACAGAAACACCTTTTTTTTTCCCCCTGGGACAGCACAGGCAACGGTGTTCCTTTCGGTACGGGCTTTCTTTAGTTGGCCTCTCCCTTGTCTAAATAAACACATAATTTACCTCTGCATGCAGCCTCCAGAGCTCCTCATGCCTTCCTCTGAGTAGAAATTTCAAAGAGATTACCAGATCAGACTCACTTTTAAACCATCTGGTTTCTGTACCTCATGTCAAGGTTTCCAAACTGCGTTGATGTTTCCCAGGCCTTCAGTGGTTGTTTCAAGTTCTTCTGTGCTTTGAAATGCATGTATTCAAGTGTGAATTTCTTACCCAGAAAACTCTTTTCCCTGCATAAGTAGGTAATATAATGATGGTAGAAAGCTTCGTCCTTCCAGGAGACCAGCTTAAGCGTGTTGTCCCATGGGAAGTAAAGTCCACAGTGACAGACTGCCTCCTTCCACATCCCTTCTTAGAAGTCATTCGCGACGGTGACAGGTCATTTAAAAACAGAGTAAGGAGACTAGAAAATGAGGGTATGGAAAATACTACTTTGTGAACTGCTCGGGATTGATTCAGTACTTATTATTACCTCTTTGTTTATTTCTTTGCTTGAAAGCTGTTGCTAGATCACCCTGAGAATGCCTCGTGACCTCTCTGAGCAGGGACTACCCATTTTACTTTAGTGGAGTGTTTTGCACAGAAAGGTCTAGCTCTCTGATTGAGTGCTGCAATGGCTGCCGTAAGAATAAGTTAATATTACTAGAAGCAAGATGTATTTTCTTGTGCATCTCCTTTGCAGAAAGGTATAAACCAAATACTGACTTCAAAGGGTACATCTTTGTTCTAAGTGTAATGTTCAAAAATGTTTTACAGTCAATTATTTGCAATTAGAATTAAAAGAGAAACCCCCTTCCCCAAACAACCTATAATTACAACTGGTCCTTTCATGAAGTATAAATCCAGTAATTAAGTAGTTTCAAAAGTTTTAATTCACTGGGCAATTAAAAAGAAAAATGCTGGGTGTTGAGACAGAGAACAATGCTGCTGTGTGTTTGGGGTCTTAGTTATCAATGGAACTTTTAGCAGAAAGATTTTTCTATTGATTCCCATGGTTGTAAGAGGTAATCCTTCAGTGTGCAATCATTACCAGCTCTTAACGACTTCCCTCATAAGCCACCACTGTAACTGTGATCGATAGAAGCAAACGCACTGTCAGAGTTGTCCTGGCGCCTATGTGAGGACCGGCCCCTGAAACTTGCCCTCCCCCAAACAGCCTTGGGTCCCCAGCACCTGAACGGCATCCTGGTTGTAGTCTATGGAGGAGTGAAATCCTCGTCTTGACCAAAGGATTAAGTCTAAGGGGAAGTCATGCCAAAGCTTTCACTGATGGAAAGCTTAACTAATAAGGCCTCCTCGTAACTAATTTTGGTCAGAGTTACCAAGGGTGATGTTTCAGCGCAGCTTATTCAGTAGACAAGGCAGCTTTTTAAAAGCATGCCCTCGTCCTCATCTTCATGATATTTAATTAGCATGTGTGCAAAATACAGATTGGGATGGTTCCTTGTAGTCACGTATGGCATCTTGGTGTTTCCTTCTTATGTCCATCTACAGCATCCCATTTTTTGTTCATTCAGGCTTGCCTTTGGTACGTTTATCCTTTGCACAAGTGGTGTGAGAAGAAAGTATTGGTTTGAGTTCCAGAAAAATAAATACTTTTTTTTCAGAGAATTTTCAGTTTCTCAGCTTCTTAATGGAATTTGAAAATATGGTCAGAAAAATGTATGTTATTTTATAGGCTTTTTAAGAAAATAAATTCCTCAAGATACCTCTTGGCTGTGCAAGAATTTAGAATTCCAATAAAATTATTAACTTGCTGATTAATGCTGAAAAGGCAGAGCTTGTAATAGGATTTGTACACCCCATCTCTGCTTCTGTTTACGTCCCATCGGGGAAAAAAAACCGAGCAGAGATTATGAAAGTGTCAGGATGAAGTAAGTTTGAATAGTCTATAGCAACTTTTTGATTGTGCTGTTACTGTCAGAGAGCAGCAAGGGTGTG
>VZSC01005839.1:99746-110921 GCA_013398225.1 Steatornis caripensis
AAGGGTGTTTGAAACATTGGAGGAAGTAACAAAGAAAATGGATTTAAGATCAGTAAAGATAACACCAAATACACAACCATAAAATGTCAGTAAGATCTTGGACAAGTTTATCTGGCTGTTGATGGCAACAGATGTCAAGATACTGTGGCAGTTTAAATACATAAAACATTAATAACTAATAATAACTTGCTGAGGAAAGAAGGTAAGGCATGGTGAGAGCGTAGGAACGTCTGTTACGTCTCCGACTGAGCTTGTTTAGCTACTGGAAAAGGTGGTTGCTATACAGGAGGTCAGTGGACAGCCACATAAAATAAGTATGTTGAAGCACTAAAACCTCAGGCTAGCACAGAATGTGTATTTTCAACAAGAGCTGAACTAGGATATAACTGAATTAGCGCATGTGCCATAGAGTAAGAACTGGAAGTAATTAATAATTATTATGGAAAAAATAGCAGTTGGGCAATAGATTTTCATATTTTCCAATATGAAATTATTACATAGAAATACAATGGAAATAGAAGCAAAATAGGTAATTGGAGTTTGTAAATGATCTTTCTCTGATCATATATAATCCCATGATTTATATTTTCCTTCCAGGATGATTATGTTTTAGCTAGGGCTACATACTAAGCTGAGTTATTGAAGGAGGACGTTCCAAGCATAGTACGCGCAGTATTTCCAGTAGACAATTTCATTCCCTCTCCTTGCCCTTTTTCCAGTAAGCACATAATAAAATCCAAGAGGTACCCGTAATCCAGACTGCCATGAGATATTATATTCACGTTTGGACACATCATTAGGTTAGAGCCAGAATGGAAACCGTAGGTCTTAATCCTCTCTCCCAGCTTGTGAAGTCAGGAGGAGGAACAGAGTTAATGAAACATTCATATTTTGAAATTGGGACTTAAATTTATTTACTTCATTGCATAAGGGAGGTCTGTTTCTTTCTAGATATTTATTGGTCTTTGGTAATACCTTACGTGTGAAATCCCTTGGCAGCTGCATTAAGAGAAGGTGTGAGGTGGATCCATAAGGTTCACAGATTTTTCCCATCTATGCTATAGGTGGTTTTTGTTTGGCTTCGTGGTACATAATGCTACATCATGTATTCTTGACAATCTGCTGCATTGTCTGTGCTGTACCCTGCATATGTTCGTGGTGGTGTGGTGAGTGGAAGTGCTGCTCACAAGGAACAAACCAGAGAAGGCTCAGCTGCTTTTCAACATTGTGGATGTAGAAATGTAGCCAGAGAAGTGAAGGTAATACCCGCAGAAATTTTGAAAATCAAATCCCGTTTAACATCGAGTAGTAACTTGCTTCCATTGAGAGACAGGGCACTGCACCAATAGAAAAAGGAACCCAGCAGCTTCACAGTCCTTTTCAGGGTCCTTATTAATCCGTACCATTTTCAAAGATGGTGACAGATGCCACGTCTGAAAAAATGCACGAATGAAGAGAGGAAGAACAGAGCTGTGTGATGTTTGCATTTTAACAGCTTGATGGAAACACTTAAGTTTGACTTTTGACTTGGTTCAATCACAGATCAAGTCTGATAAGCCAAATTTAGGGATATTTAAGTGTGTGGCCATGAAGGAGGAGCTGTAATTTTTCTCCTCTGAGATCACGCTCGTGCACTTTTCTACAGTAAAAAAATAGGTTTTTTTCCCCTTGCAATTTCAGTGTCATTCAAGGTTTTATTTTTAGATGCCCCTTCAACCAGAAAGTCATACAGAGTGACCTCAAGGGTAACTACATGTTTTTTGCAGAACAGGGAATATCTGTGCCTCCAACACGTACAGCGTGTTACCCTTCTCCAAGTGTGAGGACAGCATTAGAATCACTTGGAATCTTATTTTCAGGGGTACGGAACAGTCCAAGTTGCACATTCTCAGCATATCTGAACATTAGGACATACTTGCTTTTCCGCCTCGTCTGCACACTGCGGTTTAAAACAAAGATGTCCGGTGCTTCCTGACTCTGTGCTAAAACTTTTCTTAAGGTGCTTGACTCTGATTTGGAGTAACGTCTTTGACGCCTTGCAGAGCCCTAGTGAAGCTTTGTGCTGGAAGTGTTGAAAAGCCAGGGATCTCGTGTGAAGTCTTGAAGTCTTTTCACCTTTTCCCTATTTGGTAATGCAGTTCTCTCCTATGCTTTTTGACTTTCCACCCTCCCCTGCTGCCTCTCCTCTTCCCTAGCAAAGGTAACCACACATTTTGATGGAGGTTTAATCTCCTTTCTTCCTTCCTTTGCAAACCCACCTCCTCCCTTGCCCGCGGCAATCTGTCAACTCAAACGCATCGCAAATCAACTTGACAGTGGAGATCTCCCCTTGAGCAACAGCACTGGGAGTTACGTTCCTGCCGATTCTCAGATAGGGAGGGTGGGGTGCATTTGCCACATAAAACCCAGTTGCAGCTAAATGGAAGTAAATTTCCATTCCCCATTCCCTTTGTTTCAACCTTCTGCTTTCAGTAAAACAAATCACAACCTCAGGAGGGTACGCAGGACAGTAGAGCAACGCAGCCAGGTTAGAACTGCAGTGGCAATCTTTGTGCCTGTTGACTACATTTGACGTCTGCTTACGCGTTTGTTGCTGCCTTCTCTAGTGCCGTTTTGCTGAGGATCTCAGGCTCCTTCAAAGACTTGAAATCATCTATTAGTGGAGCATCTCTTACGCTGATATGGAAGGTGAGGGTGAAAGAAAGTGAGAAAGGTGTTCAAGATGAGATGTGTCCCGCGGAGCCCTGTCGGTAACACAAACCAGCCAAACTCTCTCTGGTTGCCATGGGACCTAAATCAGCTGTACGCACCAAAGGGCTTATCCTTTGTTCAAGGAAAAAGACCACGTCTTCCTTGGTTTTATATGTATGATGTTATTACTATTGCACAGGAAAAAAGCTAGAAACTAGCCCTAGCTCGTGTTGCTTTTCCGGGACTTCTTCAGGGTGGGGAGAGAGCCTGCTCATGCAGTGTCATTAGAACAGGCTAGATAACACCATGAAAAATGTAAGCATCAGCTTCCTGTCCTTAAAAGCCTTACTTTTGTCTGTAAGTCGATTAGAGTCTTTGCAGACACATTTCCTAACTTAGCTAAAGTCAGGAAAACCCTCTTATTTTGTATATGAGAACATATATATACATGGTTTGTTTTTCAAAAATGTATCACCATCAGTGCTTGGCTTCGATAGAACTTGCTCCTGTCTATCAACGGTATAAGGCACTCGGAGCGAGACACGAGAGAGAGAGAAAGGAGAAGAGGCTACTCTTGGTCAGCTTCTCATGGTAAACTGTTTTCTGTGAATCTGAACGTCGAACAGTCTGACCAGACATTGCAAAACATACCGCTGATTAAATGATTTTTGGAGGCAGAGTTATTTCAAGCGCATAACCTCTCTGCAATTCGGGGAAGTGAAGCTGCACCTATTATCTAGATTTAGCCAGAAGTTGAGCACTTACTATGCTTGATTTATTAGTTTTATAAAATGGAAGGTCTTTAATGTTTAGTGCTTGGAGCACATTGTAATTTTAGCTATGTTATTACAGTTGTTGACCAATGTATGAATTATCTTCAAAGGCTTTGCGTTCCTCTTAGCAAGCTTTCCCGCTCCAACTACGGAGTTAAAGGAAGCCAGGAAGGTCTGTTCTTTCAAGGAAAGAAGCAAAGTGAGCGAATGTTCTGGAAACACAATCAGCAGAAGCCTGAGAGAAAGCACAGGGAATATTTGCTAGCTCAGAAACCGTGATCACTACTACTCTCAAGATGTAATTTTAACGTCTGTTGAATAGCTTCCTAGAAATAAGTTATTAGTCTCAAAATCCTGGAAAAGAAGTTGCCGTAGAAGTATCCACCAGCTAGCCTCTTCGCTAAATTCATTGGTGTAGGCTGAGCTTACATCTGAACGCAAGTGTCTGTCCAAGCCACGTCTGAAACGGCAGCACAGCGGAAGGATGTTTGTGCTGCTTGTCCCTGCTTAGCCTCTCCTCTAGAGCACTTTGCCTTCAGGAACTGTCACGATGAAAACTATTCCCACCAGAATTAAATGCATTTAAACTCATTTTTGGAAATTGTCTGGGCACAGCCTACTGTAGAAATGAGATGGCACACAAGTGATTAAATAATGTTTATGCAAATACAAATGTTGTCAGGGCGTTGTTTTCTGGTCTTCAAGATCCAGCTTGTCAAAGACTTTTGGCCGTCAGGTTTATTGAGCTCAACTGAGCTAGTAGGAGCTTGATTTAGGGTGGGCGGTTGCCAGAACCCTGCAGAAATTCTTCTCCAGTGCATCTTCTTCCCATCTCCGACCTCAGCGATCTGTGGGGCCTCCAGACTCTCCACCCATATATCTTGCTGCTGACTCTCATTAGTGCTCTGCTGACATCCTAGACTTCCACTTTTCACCTCCGCTTCTTCCTTAAAAGTCCCATGTGGTTCAGATGTGGTGTCCGTTATATAGTAACAGCTGCCCTGTTTTGATTTTACAACGTTTGGGTCCTTCCAGTGCTCAAGTAGGTAGTTTACTTGTTAGAGGGATATGTTAAAGCCGTGATACTAGGAAGTTACTGACAGGTGCTAAGAAGACAGATGTTTGCAACAGCCTTGGGATATACAGATTCCTGCAGAGAGGAATTCAGGGGCTTTTAGGTAAATTGGGCGATATGAGGACTAGTTTCCAAAGATATTAAAGTGACTTTCTAATCAGGTGAAGGTGTTGGATTGAATCTTAGTGGAAATACTAAAAAATCCTACCAGCACACCTCGCTCAAACTACAGTGCTTTTTACTGATCTGTGTTATTTTCCACATGGTGCGTTCTCGACTCCTAGGCAGATGACTCTCAAGTTCACAAACAGCATGAAAAGTGATTGGTGTCATTAGTCATCGGAGGAAATATTTGCGTAACTGCTCAGATTTGAGCATGTATTTACCTGTGTTTTTATGACGCTTTGTCTGAGTATTTTTTTAAACAACAGTTCATTTGTGCAAGTACTCCAGAAGAGCGTACAAGAGACGTTGTGACTCGTGGGTGCTATTGAAACTGATTCCAAGCCTTCATTTGAACAAATGTTTGCAAATTCTTTTCCACAGTATTTACACAGTTCTGACCTAAGCTTCATTAGCTCAGCAGATTGATTTCTCTGCTCCAATACCTAGCTGGCCAACTGGAACCCTGGAATATTTTCATGTGGCATTTTTAAGGGGAACCATGGGGAGAGTCAGCTACTCTCTGATGATAAATACACAGTGGGACAGCCTGTGTCTGGTGGTGTTGTCTCTGCTCACGAGCCACATCTGAAAGGATGACTTCTCATGGTGCTTCTGCCAAGAGCAGTTTTGCTCCCTTTTAAAACGCAGTTTGAAGTTACAAAACTAAGTCCACTTTTGTAGGTATATATAGATTTTATTGCGCGTGCAGTCTATTACTGATAGCGTAACGGTCTTGGAGTGACAGCAGTGTGATCGGATAGACGTTGAAAATGTCAAAATGACAAATGTGTTTTTCTGTGCAACTTGGAAGGATAGAAAGCAGCTATTGCATGTGAGCAGGCCGCTAGTGTGCACGCTCTGGAGCCATAAAGTTTGGGTGAATTAAATAGCAATGAGTTCTTCACCCCGCATTGTAGATATATCAGATTTGGATATTTCTGATGCTAGCTGGAAAACACAAATACGTAATCATCCATGTAGCTGCTTTTTGCCATTTTAAAATGACTTTAGGTGCTTGCCTGAGATAGCCACTCGTAAGGCAGAGTGGCCTAGGGCTTGAAGCTGATCTCACCACAGTTGCACTGGCAAATGTCCATTGTCTTCTGCAGTGTTAATGCTGGTTTTGGTTTTGCCACGCTGTGAATGAGATCAGAAGACGTGCCTGATGCTAGACTAGATAGTGACATGGAATGGAAACTGAATGTACTGAGGTTCTCATGGATGGCCTCACCGGTGTAACTCCCCGCGTGTACCTTTGCTGCATTCCAAATTGCCTTTACACAAGTGCATCTTCTGCAGGTCCATCTAGTAACAGAGTAGTGGGGTTGATCTGTTCAACCTTTATATGCTTTTACTGCTATGAGCAGTGCTTCTGTGGCATCAGGAGAATTTCATCACACAGTTTTTCTGTGAAATGAAAAACTTACATTTCAGGCCAATATTTGAATTGGTCTAGAACTGGCTAAATCAGAAAAGCGGAATGTAGTTTATATAGTCATTTGTATTTATCTTTTCCCCGAATACTTCGGTTTTGACCAGTAGTGGAAACAGAAATATATCCCAGAATTGTTTCCTGTGTTATTTTGTCCCATTTAAAGTTCTTGGTAGGAGTCGGACTTCAGAGTTTAGCTGGGATGGTGCTGAAGCCCAGTGGCATGCATTTGAATCTCATGTCTTCTCTTCCCACTAAATAGTTGTTTCAGTTTTAAGCTTCAGGCTTTGGCCCTGCTCTGCCTTCTAAAAGCACACTTTAATCTCCTGAAAAAACATGAGCCCGATAGCTCCTGGGTGCTTTAATTAAGTGAAATGAAAGACATTAATTTCCATAAATAGAAGAGCTTCCAAGAACAGCACAGGGCTCCAGCCCAGCCGCCCACCCCGAGGGGCACGGTGAGAACCACCTCGGCCGGATCAGTGCTCCCGAGGTGGGGAGCAAGTGGAGCTTAACCTGATCCCCAAAGATGCTGCCGATACGGTAACGAGAGACAAAGAAGTCCGGGGGCTGAGCGCCGTGTCGATCTGATGAAGACCGGGGAAGATGGAAAGCTGGGGATGGGAGAGCTTCCCCAGCCCAGCTGCGTGGCTGCCTTCGACCAGGTCATGATTTTGAGTCAAGACAGACATCTAGTGGCCAGGGAGCTGGAATTTCCCCAAGCTTTTTTCCTTGGGGAGATTGTCTCCTTGCACTATGTTCCTTCCCTTTTTCTTCATATTTATTTATTTGTTTATTTTAAGGAAGGTGAGAGCAAGATCTGAATGCTGATACTTACCTACATGCTGCATTCCCTTTGGTCCTGATTTGCCTCGAGCTGTCCTTGAGCTTTTATCGTGGGAACACTACCCTGAAAATTCAAGGCTATTTTCATAGGAATATAGAATACCTTCTGGAAGCTCGGCATTATCTCGGCATTGCCACTGAAATCAGTTTGTGCAAACTAATGACTTTACCTGTGCCAAGGAAGTGAGGTTAAAAATTGTTTAAAACAAAACTGCTCGAACAGGGGGACCCCCAAAGAAGATTGGGAGGGATATGTTGTGAGACGACACAAACGATGAGATAATTCTAGAGACACTGCTCACCAAGAATTGTCCCAATAGCACCAGCAAAATGCAAGGCGTGAAGCTTCTTGTTCAGTTCGGTTGCATCTGTTTTTGTCCTGTGCAGCACACCTGCCCTGCCCCCAGGAATGGACACCAAGATTTATCTGTCCTCATAAGTGGAAAAATACGATTTCCACATTGATTTGATGTAAGCTCTGAAGTCCCAGTGTGATGATGGGATTTTATTTTGGCAGCCAGCTTAGCGTCCTTGGCTACTTTCAAGTTGCAAAATTAAACCGTGCCATCTCTGCTACCTGTGCAACCGTATTTACTGTCTTTGGCAGCAGCGGAGGACACATTTTTCTGCAGAATCCAGAATCTTTTGCTAACGGTGCTGCAGGCAATAACTGAATTTGGCAAAGGGTGCTTCACTATCAAAATGCAGCAGATCAAAATCCCAAATACTTTTACCCCCATGCTGTAGAATGTTCTTGAAAGCTGGCATCTAGTTTGAATAGTAACAACTCCCTGATTTGGTGGCGTTCACTGAGGTCATCTCAAGGAAAGGGAAAAAGTGAAAATAGGAGGAATTGAGCCCAGTGGTGTGAAATCAGGGCGACAATTAAAGCATTCTGGCAGCATGAAAATTCTAAACTTCACACAGTATCAAACCGGTTGGTAGAGCAATTCCAGAAAATGTATTTTGTGCCCAGTTGTTATTTCTTTGCGCTAATGAAATGGGCATTTTTCTTCAGTGAATTGAATCACAACTAATTGAGTAGTAATCAGCACAGGCTCCAAGTTCAGATAAATGTTGTCTTCCTAATGCTTTGTAGAAATGCAGAATCCATTAACTACCTCCAAATGACATTTTTTTTTTAATTGGTAGGATCTTAGCAAACCATTACAGACAGCATTTGTGCTGTCACACACAACTTTCCTGTTTGCTTAACACTGGGAGGGGAAAATAATTTTCAATTAATTCAAGTGCTTGATAGGATTTACAGTTTGGTTTTAACGTCCAAAAATAAATATAATTTTCTGATAGGTGAGCAGGCCTGTCTTTGTGCAATTCATGATTTTCTTTCTTGTGTCTTCAGAAGGCAACAAGTTAGCCTGCTGCTATCTATCGATTCATCTCAATGAGCCCTAAGTGCTGAGAAACTTTTATTGCAAGTCTGCCTTTGCTTTTGCTTGCTGCCTTTACCTAAAAGCCAACGGGGCGCCATTCGGCAGTACTAAATTCCTCCTGAGAAACACCCGCTCTCAGTAATTCTGGATGCTCCTGAGCTTGATGATCCACATTAGCATCTCCTTCAGGTAACATCAAATTGCAGGGCTCAGACTATCTGCCAGCAAAGGGCTGTGAGCCCCTGCCCTCCCGTTGGCACTGGGGCCTTGGCATCCGATCCTGCCGCGCCAGGACCACGGGGAGAGATGCTTGGATTTATCTCTATGGCAACGTAAGACAGCTCGCCAGGTAGCCAAAAACCAGAGAGCGGGGAGGGGCAGGATGGAATCAGCGGATGAGAAATAAACAAAATAATGTGCTGATGCGTTGTAGGAGAATGGATTTATGGGTTATGGCATTCCTAAAATATCTTTATTTAATAATGAAAACTTCATTATCCAGCCCTGTGCTGAAGTGTTGCCATGGGCCTGCTGCAACTCCCTGGAAAGATCTTTCATCTTGACAGAAGTTCTAAATTACAGCATTAGTGCTCTAACGGAGAGGAAGTTATGGCCTATTTTGTCTGTCCAGGGAAATGAGACACACATTACTATGGAGTGGGTTATTGAAATCTAATCACGGAGAATATTAAAAATGGGGTTGCAAAAAAATTTTTTTCTGCATGAGCACTGGGGATAAATTAAGTGATAAACCTTGAGTGTTTACCGGAGTTTCATTATTTTATTAAAAAGTAATTCATCTTTATTACAGTTGAGGCTATTATGTTTCACATCATTAAGAAAGCAACGCATGGAGACCCTAAAGCTAATTTTCAGTCCGGCTATCAGAACACATCATGTTTTTATTTTTATCACAGGTATTGCAAGATCCTCTGCGGCTGCATGTGCTGACCTCCAGAAATGTTTGATCTGTCATGTTTCAGAGACAACGAGGTAAAACCAGCCTGTGCTCACCGACTAATCAGCAGCACTGCGTGTGCTTGGGCTCTGCTTTGGTCCCGATGTCCAGGTAAGAAGTCTGTTTTGTGGATTAGAGCCGTGATCCTGGGCCGGGATGTGCAATCTCAGCTGAGCTGTCTTCTCGAGCCGCTTCAACCCAGTGGCTGAATGCCTGGGAGAAAAATCCTGCCTGTCTGTATTCATAAGCAATCCAGCAGCCAGACACGTGCAGCATGGCTGAGAAAGTCCATTTCTGTTTTAGTTACTGTGGGTTTGCGTGAGTCCTTCTGGACATGACACAGGCCGGTTTTTGCTTTGCATTTTGGGTTCGGGCAGAGCCGAAGCCACCAGTTCCACACAGGTCCCGGGTGAACGTGTGCTGCTTTGTATTGAGCCGTATGAAAACTTTCCAAGAATTGTATTTTTGAGTGTGCAGAACCACCTGGAACCAGACGAGCTTCACCTGGCTTCCTCCGGCCAGGAGAGCTTCACTTGGTCCCTGTAGCTCATGGGCAGTCGTACTCACGAAGGTTACTCCTCATTGCAAAATGGAAGTAATATCATTGCAGAGTTGGATGAAGACTTCCGTGAACGCTCACTTTAGCTTTTAAGCTGTTTGGCTGGGTTGGTGTCCCTGTTCAAGTCCATGTGCCAAGAATATCACAGCAAAGGTGTTTGCTGGCAAAAGCCTTTGCTAAAAGGGCAAATTTCAGATAAATGCTGGAACACGTTCTTAGGAAATGAACACGGAATTTAGAATTGTAAATATCCCCACCAAAATCACAGCATTTGGCTGGGGCTTTCTGCCTCCGGATACGCACGACTAAGAAACTGTGATCGGTGTGCTACGTGTGTGTACATACAGCGTGAGTGCACGAAACACCCGGGGCTCGTTGCGCAGCCCAGTAATTCACACTCGCTTTCTGACACGGGCCCGACGCAGGCTGATGGAGAGCATCTTTTTTTTGGAGGTGCTTGTTTCTGAAACGCGTTTCCTTGCCCGCGGGCTCACCTCTGCCGCCCGGCGGTTCTGACACCCCCCTCAGCCCCCTTCTCTGGGGCCTGCTTCAAGCTCTGGGCTCCCTCGGTTTTACTCTGCCATTCCGTGACGCAGCTGAGAACGAGGAAATGTGTAAATGCAGGGACCCGGCTGCCAAAAGAGTGCAGGAGTTAGGTGAGAGGAGAGCACCCTCTCACGCACGGCGTGGGTAGAACAGTGCTGAGAGCTGTCTAACCCGACGACCCCATCTCCATCATCCCCTTCGCCCTGCTGCCTCTGCCCGCAGCGTGGAGCGAGGCGACACCTTTAATTTGGTCTGTCAAGTCAGCCTGTGCCCCTGCTATGACTTATATTAATATACAGTAAGGTTGGAGCGCTTATGAAATTTGTAATTCCGGGAGCTGGTAAAGATCTTTGGGTTCAGATAATTTTCTCCTCTGGAGGTGGCTGCTAGGATGCAAAAAAGTAAATACCATTGTCTTTATGAGAAAACAAAACCATACTTCTATAATCCAGCAGGCCATGTAGCTATGGTGTGCCAGAATGGAGAGGAAAATGGCCACGCACCAATCCTCAGTGTCTGAAAGCAAAGCAGAAAAGTATTCTTTGACAAATATGCTAATAAAAATGGTAACTTAAATTTGCGAATATAGGAAGAGAGGACATATGCCGTTCGTACATAGAGTGCTAATTTAGAAGTAAAGCCATTGGCTCTAGGGCTTGTGTACGCTCATGTAAATGAGCTTCAGCCAATTTAGTTAAAACTTCTCAGGCAAAACTACTTGTCTAAATGGCTTATG
>VZSC01005839.1:112855-138378 GCA_013398225.1 Steatornis caripensis
AAAAAAAAAAAAAAAAGCCCCTCTCTTTTCTGGATGAGACCAAGCAAGCCTCCCAGGAACAAGGGAAGCCAGGAAGGGCCTTGCTCTGCTGCTCTAATTTATTGAAATACTACTCTTACAAGTGCCGCTACAAAACCAGTGTGAAGAAAGGGATGAAGTGGAGTCCCAGAAAAAAATGCTTGCCATGGATCAGCAGTTTATTCCTGCGGTAGTGAGGGTGCAAAGGAACCAGCCATAAAATCAGTGATCATCACGAGCCCACTGCTCTCGACCTACAGCTTTTGTAAGCTCCGTGACAGTCTGTGAATCTCCCCTCCGCCTGCTGTCTATTCCCTTAGCAGGCCATATGCTTAGCCAGCAATTACCCTTTATTCTATCTGCAGTCAGTCACTGCTTTGTTGTTATTGTCTTCCTGGTTTATTTGCGCCTTAAGGGCAGGTTACAGCCCTTTGGCTGGCACCCAAGTATCTTCAGTTCCTTTCTTGTGTAGGTTATTTCCTGTCTTCCGTTATTCCTACCGAAGCTGTTAAAACTTACTACTGACATTTCCTGTCTTTGGCAGCGAGAGAAACCACCGCATCGGTTCTGAGCCAAGCACCTGTTTGTTCAGTGCTTCCCCATCCCGCTCGCATCGCGTTCCCCAAACTGCCGTGCTTTACATATGAAGCAGATCGCTGAAGATTACGGATGATAGCTTGCACATCTCGGATGTGTGCTGTATCCAATTTTCTGTGCTCCTTCTACTCTCTTGTGTGCTGAGCAGACTTTTTAACTGACTGTTTGATTGATGGATATTCAAAAGGCACCTTTATGAGCCCTATAAATAATCCCTCAAAGGTTTTTCTTTTCTTATTCCCCCCCAAAGGTGCCACTTAATCAGTTCGCCAAGCAATGGTCCTTGCCACACCTTTGAGCTTGCTCGCTGTTTGAGCCGTGTCTGCTGTGCTCTGAACATACCTGGCACTCGTCTGTGGCCGCAGGGACTCCTGGCGCACAGCGCTTCGGCCTTTGGCGGCATTGGCCGTGCTGGGCGTTGCTTTGTGTTTTGTTCTCAAAAGCTTAACTTGGCCTTTTTTCATCAGCGGTTATTGGCGTATAATTTAGGTGCTTTGTGTTGGGGGGGCGGGGGAGAATGAAAAATTCTGAAACTTGTTATAAATTATAACTGAAATGAAAACTGGATTGGGAACGGCAGGTAGGCAGTCTGGTCAATCAGCTTTTTGCGTACGCGTAAAAACATACAGAGCCATTTCCAGCATCCAAAGCCTTCCACGCCTCTTGATCAACAAAGTGCCACGTTTTGCTAAACCAAAACCGTTGTTGCGTTGCAGTAAGCGATGCATCGCAAGAACCCTCGCCAAACCCGAGGTCTCTGGATTTTAAACAGCAGCAAAGCCAAGAGACGCCTGCAACAGCTGTTGTGGCACCTTGCAGGCGGGATGTTAAGCCACCTTTTATGGGTATGCCTACCACATCCAGGAGCAAACGTCAGTGCTCTGCCGAAGGCCGCACGCGGGGAGCTGCGAGGAAGGGGCTGGGGACGCGTGAGCGCTGGAGCTCTCCCCGCTCCTGCCCCGTGCTGCTCTCTGCAACCGACGGTGGAAATGACTCCAGTTTGCTTTGCAAACTCCAAGACTGTAGTTCTGGCTGACACAGGGCGAAGTTCCATTTTTTTCAATTATTGCGTGATTTGCGGTGGGATCACTTTGAAAGAAACTTCCCTCCCTGTGTTTTTATACCCACGGCGTTCATTGTTTGCAAGAAAAACTGTCAGGACAATAGAAGCAGCGGAATGCTGTGCTCTCAGCATTGTGTCTGTCATGCATTTTACAAGCATGTTACAACTCGCCTCTGTCGTGGCTTTGATTAAGATCTGGCTTTTAAAAAACATGGGTTCTTTTCATAAAAGCCACTTTGTACATCTGTTATTTGCCAGCTGAGAACGGGAACAGGATCAAACTGGGCAGGTAGGAAACAGCAATATGAGTAAGAGACAGAGCAGGTACACGTTAAATGTGACATCAGATACAACTGCTGCTAGAGTAATTGAACAGAGTCACCCACGGTCCTGACGGTCATTTACATCAGCGCTTCCTTACGCCACGCAGCCGGCATAAACAGGCTTTGGAAGTGAGCATAAATGTTTCCTACGGCTGTGTTAAGGGTAGTGCAAAGGGACTTTGCACCAGTGAGAATCGGTCTGTACATGTTTAAAATAAATAGACGTGCACATAAAAAAATAACCCCTATTATTACACAAGGATGCAGTGGGAGTACCGGGGGAACGGCTAAAGTAACAAAACTTGACACCAGTGATAATAAAAGAGGGAACTAAAGCAAAGAGATCACCCCAGTCTGCTGGGTTTCGAGTGCTTAATCAAAACTGACTGCTACTACTGCAGCTGCAGAAGAAATGTTTCTAGCCTCCCATTAATTTCCATACAATAACCCTCTAATGGGGGAGTTGCCGGGGAGAGGAGGGTGATCAATCTGCTGTAATGACACACTAGAGACTAAGGGAAAATGCAAACTTGGAGCAATTTCATGGCAGGTGCAACCTTGGAAAGTACGGCCATTTTTCTAAGTTAATTTGTTCCCCTGATATGTTTGAAATCCGTATTTGTACTTTAAAGGTCTAAAATGCAAGATGATTAAAAAATATAACCAGATTTTTGTAAGCTTATCAGGTGATATATTAATGCCCCTCCTTGGAGCTAGGACAGCTGGATATCTTTTATCATTTGCTGCCAAAAAATGGAATGGGATTGTTTATTCTAGCGTTCGCTTGCTGGCTTTAGCCTTCCCATTTACATCCGCAGCCCGATGCTCATTTGTCTCCTAGCTGAATTGATCCCTAACACTAGAGGAAGTAATAATAGTAATAATAATGGTAACTAATAGCAGTAATAATTATTATTCTTGTTATTGTTGGTAATAACAGTACTATATAAAGGTAATGATTATTGTGGCTAAGAGTTTTAAAACGTGTAAATGACCTGACTCAATTCCTGATACGCTTTGGCTGCCGGCATCTTTTGGACGTTTCTGAAAAGTCCAGCTACAAATCATAACAGGAACAAACATCTTCACGCAGGAACAGACACCAAGGCACAGAACTCATTTCATTTCGGGTCTTGTCCCCAGTTACCATTTTGGTAAAGTCTGTGTTTTGCAGTGCCTTGCGCTCTCCTAGCGGGGTGGAGCAGCTTTGGGGCGAGTGAGAGCACGAGCCTTTCTGCGTCACCTTTTCTCGGCACCGTCTGGTCGAAGCTGTTGGGAAAGACACGGAATTAGGGCACAGCGAGTGCCAGCGCACGTTTTCGCTGGACGCATCACGGTTAGTCCGTGGAGGCTCGCTTCTCGCAGCTCACCTCCGCGGTACGTTGGGAGCACCCACCTGTGGGCTCGGCGCACTTGTAATTCCCTGCTATGCCTTTCCCACCTTGTTTTGACAGTAGCTGAGTTCGGGAAGAGGCACTTTTCCTTCTCCTCCCACATGTCCGCACTGGAGGCAGCACGGCTCTGGCAAGCTGCAAAGGGAGCTCTCTGCGGGCGACGCAGAGCTGCCGGGGTGTCCCGTCGCAGCGGAGCTCTGCCAGAACCCAGAGGGTCCGGCCGCTCGCAGCATCCACAGGGTCAGCCTCTCGCATCCCTTGTCAAACCTCCAACCCAGTCCTCTTTGCGCCTTGTGATTCGGGCTTCTGAAAGCCCATCTCCCTTATGCCGATTACTACTTTTCCTTCCTCAGCACTTAAGAACTACAGCCACAATCTTAAAGGTATTGAATTTTCAAGCTCTGGAGGGGTTTTGCATGAGAATTGGGTACCTGCTCTGCTCAGATGCGTTTGTGCTTTCCACGAAGTACCTGTCTGCATCTTTAGGTTTGTGTCTTTCCGGTACGGCCCTTTGCAGCTGAAACTAATGTGTGTGCTTTTTTACATGGAAAGGCGCTTATTATTCTGCTGTGATGCTGCATTTACGTGACGCTTGTGGAGAAGCTTGCTGTGACTATTCTTATGTTCTGTTTTAGAGATCATCTTAAAGACATACTCTTCCCCACCTGCCTCAGCTTAAAAATTTTGTTCACACTGGCTTAAGTGCCTTGGTTTTTTCCTGCTACCCTACTTGGCTGCCATTAGCATGCTTAAGTAGATGAACAAAATAATCGTCTAAACGAGATTGCAGGATTTGTAAAGGTTCAATTATGTCTTTCTAAGTTTGATCTCAAGTCAGTGTAATGAAGTATCTGCCTGATTCTCAGTACATCATCAAAATCAATTTATTGGAATCAAATGCTACAAAGAAGGTAGCCGGAATGATTTGAAGTATGAAACAGCAGCTACAAGAGGTCAGGCTAAATACACTCAAGCTGAAATGTGGTGACAACCTCCTTTTCTGAGTTGTTTCACTGGTGATTGCATGTATAACTTGAGGGCTCTATGTTTTATCCCTAGGGCTTTTACAAGCTTCGTTCTGACTTCCTTAGTTTCATAGAGGAGTTCAGAAACACAGCCGACTTCAACAGGGCCGTCATTTTTGGCTCAGTTTGGCTGTGCTTTCTCTCGAATGTCGATGTCAAAATCTCTGATGTTGAATAGCCCTTCGCTCCTCTGTCGGGTCCAAATAAAGTGAAACAGGCAGGTTTTAAAGCTCTTGTAATGCAATGAAAGTCGGTGCTGTGAAACCTAAGGTCTGAATAGTAAAGTTGGAAAAAATTAACTTGGAAAGAAGACACGCTGTTTAAATGAGGAGAACAGACCTCTGGAGGAAGTTCCTAAGGGAACAGAGCAGATTCACCATCGCTTGCAAGCTTTATATCTGCATCACTCATCTTTCCAGGTAATTTAACCACAGTATGAGAGGGGGCATGGCATGGGACGTGTTGGTCTGTTATTCACGTGATCAAAGCTCCTGACTGAAATAAGACAGGATTTGGGTACACAACTTGCTTGCAACTTTTGAAAAAACCCACTAGTTGATAAAGTTGGGCTGCTGTCTTTCTTGCTGTATCGGTAGTCCCAGGTCCATCAAACTACATTGTTTTTCCCCTGCAAAATTCAGGTACCTCCACGTAAGGCAGGTTCGCTGTCAATACCTGACAGGCCAACGCAGAGAACAATTTGCGGTAAGAAGAGAGAGCTCGGGTTTGAACAGCGCTGGAGGGATATGCAACGCTTTCAGCTCCGTTCAAAGTTTTTCCTTCCACTGGCCAGTTTTCTCACTCTCCCTGGTGATTTTGGACGAGGATGTTTGCTCCTTGCCGTCACGTATTTGTGGTGATTACGGTGATCTACAAAGCAAGGCATATTCCTGCTGAAATTACGATGTGTTTGAGACTTCTTGGATCTCTTCAGAGGAGACCAAATAAGTCAGAGCTAGCTCTGAAATCCAGGCTCCCTGAGCTCGTGGGGAATAGTACGCATCTTTAATCAGACAGCACAGTGTCTTCTCTTCCGTTGGTGACAGGTTTTAATACTCATCTCCCATAAGACGACAAACCCTCTCACTGTCCATCCAAAGGTAAGGACATGTAAAAGGCAATCCAATTTCACAGCCCACGAAGTTATGTGTCTGCTTCTTGCATTTTTTCCCTCTTTGTTTATGATTTCAGAAAAATCTCTAAGCCCGCAATCTATATTTTGCCTCTGAACATCCATAATGCAAAGCTGGATCCCAACCACTTGTTCACTAAGGAAAGCATCAGCAAAAAAGCCGTCTGCGTTTGCAGTGTGGCGTTTTGGAGGTGGGTGGCAGACGGGGAGTTTGGGCTCCCTTCCAGGCAGAGGCAGCTTGTGGTTATACCAGCCTCGGGACTCCTCTTCCTATCCCTGCCATCAATTCTGTACCACGGTTCAATAACTTCCCAAGTCATCTAGCAGCAATAACGTCGCTGGCTTTAAAGCAGTAGTTTTGTACACAGGAAGTGGTAGTCTTGAGAAAATCCAGGTGCTTATTACTTCTTACTGCAGTCAGGTCTGTAGTTCTCCCTTTGAGCAGCTCCCATTTTCTCTTCTCAGAATGACTCTATGCATAAACAAGCCCTAGATTAAGCACAGGAAAATACTGTGACATTTAAAAAAGATGTAAATAGAGTAACTCATTTTGCCATCTAGACAAGAGTCTCGGGTCTAACACGTGATTCTGTGGCTTGCTGGTATCATTAGTCTTCACCTCTGCTCATAAACCTCCACCTAGAAAATAATGTCATTTAATTAGGAATGTGGAATTAGCCTGTTGCAGTCACACTCGGTTAAGCTGAATCAGTTTGTAAATTCCATTGTCATTGGGGCTGAAAAAAATATATGTTACGTTAGCAGCCTCATCTGACGTGCATATTAGGAGAGGGATTGCAGGTGAAGCCCTTCGTGCCTCCTGGTGCCTGGAGCGGCCAAGAGCAGCAGGCAGCTGCCCTGCCCTCCTGCCTGCTCGGGAGCGTGCGTGGGGCATTGGGGGCAACACGAGGTGGGGGAAGCAAAGTCCAAGGAGGAAGACAAAGCCCCTGATGCTGCGGGCAGGCATTCCTGATGGAGGCAGGAAGGCAGCACAGAGGAAGATAAGGAGTCTCTGCGACAGTGACCCCATATCCCCCAAGCCGGCGGTGGTGGGAGGGTGGAGACAGGGGCACCACGCACCCAGGGGCTGATAGGATTTTGCATGAGAGAGACATCCATGTTGCAGGATGTTTGCAGACCTTTCGTGGGCTCCTTCGGTTTATGCGGAGGTGGGGCAGGGGATCCTGCTCTGACCCGTGTGGTTTCCATGTCAGAAATTTGCGACCAGTTGTGAGCTGCCACCGTGAGGTGCTGCCGGAGAGGTGTGAGCATCGCCGGCTTCTCTGTGTAGAGACGAAATGACCGTAGTCACAATCCAGGCAATAACTTTAAGGGAAAGCTGAAATGCTTTCATTTTCTGGTCCTGTGGAGAGATGTCCGTTAACACATTTGTGATCACACATACTTTCATGAATGTAATAACACGTGTGCACACACGTAGAAGTTCAGAAACAGGAAAATTGCAGCACTTCTGTGCATCGCTGGTGGAAAGCTGGTCTTGCCGTGATTCTTCACCACTCTCTTGTTTTATGTGCAAAAGGAAAAGGTGTTTGACGCTGCCTTCCAAACCGGACTGTGGTAGTGTGCAGGAAGGAGCTGCTGCCCTCCGCAGCCCCCGGTTCTGCGCTGCCTTCCTCGGAGCCTGATGGGGAAAGATAACGTTTTCCTAAAGACCTTACTCAAGCACGAGGATTGTAAATACGACAGGTTTGATGGATCAAAAGTTTATCTGAAATGGCAACCCTTCCTTATTTCTGTGGGCAACTTGCACGTGACCCCAATAGTTTCTCTCTTTTACTTCCTTCTGTGCAGGCTCGTAATAATTTCATTAATTTGTTTGGAAATACAGAACAAGAAGGCAACATCGTGGCCTGGGAAAAGTAAAGGACGAGAGATGCGCAGCAATGGCTGAATCTCTCTTCCGTGTCCCTTGACACCTGAGTGGAGGAGGGTACCTGGGTATCAGAAGGAAAAGCCCCTCCTCCCCTGTGCTGCTGACAATCACCGCTAGCTCGCTGCGGTTCCCAGGTGCTTCAGACCCACCCAGGCCATGCGTTCCACCAAATACTGAACCGAGACGTGCTTGGTTCATACAGTTTCGCAGGAGACTCCATGCATCGTCCGCTATCCGTTGCGCGTTCTTGTTTTATTTGCACCTCTGTTCTCCCGCTGCTTCCAGCCACCACAACCTTTTTGGTTGTCGTTTGGAACCTCCCACGTGCCCCTTCCTGGCCGCGGGACCTCCGCTGTGGGGCGTCAGTTGTGGCAGCTAGAGCGGCGATGCTAAAGGACTGCGAGCGGGTCATCCTTTCCCTTAACATGTTTCTATATTATCAAAAAAAGAAGAGGAAAATGGTAAGGACACTCGCGTCCTTAAAAAACAACATACAAATAAAGCCATCTCGGTTTGAAGTTCACAAATATTTTTGAACGCAAATGGGATAGGAAGAGTTTAGCCTGCAAACACTTCTTTGTCATACAGTCTGACTCGTGCTTTTCAACATGCTTTGATCCTCTTCTTTTTTTTGGCCCAGGCGTTAGATGATGCTTTAGAAGCCATTAGAAAAAATTGTGACAATTCAAATGCTTTGAAAAATGACAGGTTGATAGTCTAATAATAGCCCCTGCACTGATCTGGAGCAGGCTTTCTTTTCTTTTCTGTATTCATTATGTACAGTACATTTCAAAATGCCCTTTTCTCCCCAACAAATAATTTAACCCTTTCACGAGCTGCAGTCTGGGAAATGTGAAACACGTACATGCCAATACATGCCTATGTAACACATGCGTACGTTTAAAGAGGTACGTACGCGATAAAGAGCTGGTAAAAGGTGCTGGGACATTGAGAGGAGAAGAAATGGAGAAGAGGGTAACATCTTTGGTTGCGTTCTTTGAGCAGAAGAGAGCCAGAAAAGGCTGACCATGCAGAGTGCTGCCGTTAATCAGGGACCACTACCACATGGTCCCCAGGAAGGGTTTCTGTAGGGAGAAAACGCATCTCGGGGAGCGAGCTGGATGGGAGCTTACGTTTCACTGCAAGATCTTGTTTTTGCAAGATCTGGTTTGGCAGCGATAAATGAGCAACTTTCAAGCCTCAGAAGTGATTAATTTCTCACTGGAGCTGTCTCTGAGGCTGTCACAGCCTGACAATCCTGACATAAGTGTCATTTATAATGTCACAAGTCTATTACACATAGATGTCATTACACAATTACTCTGAGGGTGAAGAAAGGTTCACTGGGGGAAGAGCGTCTGATATGAAGTCAGTTATATATCTTAACGTTATTGTTCGGTTGTCCCCCCTCATACAGTTACATTGTGTCCCATTTGTTCATTTTGTGCAAATTAGCAATTACTTATTGCAGGGATACTACGAGGCAGCCCAGGTAGGGTTGGTGTTATTAAAACTCGGGCTCAACCTTACGCGTGTTGCCGTGATTGGTATCAACATGAGGATCGCGGTGCTTTGATAATTAACCCTCTCGAAATGAGGGCTCCGTACTCTGTCTCCTCTCACTTTTTTTCCACAACTCTCTGAAAGGCACCAGCATATGGGTGAGACGATAAATCCTCCATGTGGTTTTGATAAAGATGGTTTGTTTTAATGAGGGTGACTTTTTGTGCTGCCTAACAAAAGCGGCTCTTTCTTGTTGGAAGGACAGAGGAGTTCAGCAAATTCCCCTGCGCCGCACGTCAATTATTCCTTAAAATTGGCATAGATGTGGCCTTCATTTAGTTCTAACAGGCTTTCATCCTCCTTGGCCCAGACACAAACAACACTTACGCTGGGGCTTGGTGTACTGATGAGATTTGAATGCATTATGCATAAGAAGGTGCGGTAACGGAGCTGCCTGGCTGACCGGAGGGAGAAGGAGGTATCTGGGGTAGTGCTCCAACGCCCGTCTCTCCCTGGACACTTACGGGAGCTGAGCTGTCGGTTTGATTAGCGGTCACTTGAATCCAGCTCAATTCCATGAGCTGGAAACGAGCCTGCCTCTTAGGATATAGGCAAAGACTTGGCTCTGAGGGCACTGAACGTTTTTGTGCTGGCTTCAGCAAAGTGGAGCAGTCTTGTACTGCAATCTGAGCTGACTTACAGATGTGTGAATACAGAAAAAGGCCAGGAATTTCCACGATAATCCTCCAGATTTCTACCAAGACAACTGAGATGAGAATCAGGCCTTTTAAATTGCTTCCTTTGCCTGTTTGCTATTCTGGGAAGCTATTGTTCTCAAAGGGACATCTTTAGAGCAAAAGCTGGTAGAATAATTTATTTGCGAATAATTTATTCAGTGATTGATGGGAAAAGCTGCTGAATAAATAATTCACTGAATGCTAATGGAACATCAGAGATAGTCGAATAATGAAAATGTTTATTTGCAAATAATTTATTCAAAGAAAAATGCCGAAATGCATCAGTTCCATTATTCTTGGTGAATAATCCGGCCATTCCTACCTAGCCCACTGTGGTATGTCATACAAAGATGCTATTTTCAACCAAACGAAAGCACCAGGTAGCTAACCCATGTCTGCTCCAAAACTCTGATCTTCTGTTTTTTGGCAAGAGTGGTCACGAGAAGAAGTTTGGATAAGAAAGTGCTCAAACTTGAGCTCAAACTGAAGGTTGAGCCCTAACTCTAACCGTGATGGCAGTTTCACATCGTCAGCCTCTTTCACCCCTTACTTACTGTTATTATTAGCAGCAGCTTTATCATCTGAAATCCTTCCCACGAGTCTAGGCTTTGCTTTATTTTCTCCTCCACAGCGAAGGAGGTGTCCCTCTGTCCTCTCTCTGGGACGAGCAGTGCCGTGCTCCTGAGGAGCGCGGTCCCCGTGCCGGGGTTGCTGTGGCGGCAGAGGGGTTTCCTCCAGTGACGGACCTGGAACTGCCCGGTGTTCCAGGTCATCCTCTGTTCCCAGCTCTCTGAGAATTCAAATGATCAGAAGCTGCCTTGAAAGAGTTGGAAGGAGGCAACACATAGTTTAGAAAAGCACGGGCTTGAGAGAGAGTCCCGATGTTTCACAGCACCATGTGGATGACAAGGAAATACGGCATCAGTGCCGCTCGTTGCGCGCCTTTCTCCAGTCTGGATCGCTGAGCTCTTTGAGACCTACCAGCGATTAACTGGTCATTGAGCACCGATTTCATCCGCAAGGAACCGGGGAGATTTTTTAAAGATGTGCTCAGAAGATTTCAATTCTAAATCTGCAGTGGCTACGGCAAAAATAACCAAGTTGAGCAAAGCCAAATTCCCCAGCAGAACTTTTGTCACCGATGTCTCCTGTTCGGCAGATGTTTAGAGAGCGCGAGCTCGGGGTCTCCAGGCCGGGGACCCCGAGTGGGACGGGTGCTGCAGGCATCGTGGTCCTCAGCTGTTCCATTTGCTAGAGGAGATCTTTCCTGCTTGCGTGCAGCTGTGCAGTGGGTCTCAGGTGCTCCTGGAAAATTGAAGTGATGTTGTGCTCATACTGGAGCTAATACCAGAAAAATCTAAATTACATTTTAAAAGGAATCTACCCTTTTATCTTTTAACCTTAGGCCTCTCCCTCTCATGCAGAAAAATCAATCTTGACTAATCTACTGACCAAGCGAAAGTAAACAGAGGAACCCATATAAACATACACTTTATCTTCTTTAAAATATTTTTTACAGAGCAGCTTCGCTAAACATCCAAAGGCTTCCTCATAGCTCTTAGGAGAAAACCCCATTGTCCTGAAAGGGTCCATCGTTATCTTGAGGGAAGAGTTTCAGGAAGAAACCAGTCGATAGATCCTCCCTGGCTGTCTAGGTGTTTAACAAAACTGTGGCAAGGACCCCACACAACAGCTCTACCTGCTCTCCTCTTCAGCGAGGGCTGGATTCCTAAAGCTGTGCTGAAGGCACAGCTGCAGCAGATGTGCAAGTGGGCCCTCCCCTGGGTGCAGGGAGCCCATAAACCCGGCAGCCTGGGCCCTGCCTCTGCTTGCTGCAGGGTTTGGAATTAGCTGCAGGGAAGACTGGTATATTTTTTTTTTAATGATTTATCTATTTTAACTGTAGTGGCTAGCACTCACAGCAGGAAAAACTCTTTCAGCAGAAAGTCTGTAACCAGCACCCGGGGCTTCATCAGAAGCCATCAGGGATATGGGTGCATCAGAACAGGAGACACAGTCTGTGCAAAAGCAGTGCAAAGGGGAGCCTTACTCAGACTCCTGGCTTCCAGAAATCCCGGTTTTCTGATGCATTTTTTCTATTTCTTCTAGCTCTTCTCTGGCTTTTTGAGCATTAGGCAGGGTTTATAACTAGGAAAATACCTGACCCTCTGAGAGCGTAACTCTTAGGCACTCTGCTCTGCTGCCCTTTCTGAATTAAGGAGAGGCTGGGGATGATTTGACTTTTTGCTTTGCTTTTTATTTTTAAAGCTTTTCTTAACTTCTAATCAGATGCAGAGTCAGGTCTTGGGCCAAGACTAGAGTTGGTGTATCTCTTGTCCAAAGTGTTCTGCTTATTCCTGGCTTTCGTGGTTTAAAAACAGCCCCTCAATTTACATTAAGTGCACAGTGCTGCAATCTCAGGTGCAGATCAGGTCATCTTGCCCATCCCTCACTGCTTTATCATCTTGTTTTCTCCATTTTCTCCTGTGATATATTGAAGGAAGCGACATTTTCAAGAGCGGGAACACTAAATCATATGTGCTCTGTGTATGCATAATCTGGAGTATCTGGTCCAGAATGCTAACAAGGGCATGCTGGCAAAAAGGAATTGCAAGAGAGACCTTGGAGTCTGCTGGGACATACTGAGCAAGAGGCAGGAGAAATTGTACCATTTTCTCGTAGTAATGGTAGCCCATTTGCTCCTCTGAATGGCTTAATACCCTCTCCATGCCGCCAGATTAACCAGCCAGAGAGCAGGGTCTCGCAGAGTTGAGAGGCTGCAAAATTCTGAGTGGAGTTAAGCTCTAGGTGACTTATGGGCAAAGTGTGCTAGGGCACGCACTAATACAAAAACCCCAAATCCAAGATGATGTGCAGATGTGATTTGTCTTATGCAAAATAAAAATACCAGTGGCTGAACTGTAGAGACTGTAGATCTCTTGACGCTCATCTCGGAGCCCAACCTGCAAGTCCGTGCTACCTTTCACAAGGCTTTCTGATCACCCAGGGCTGCTGGGTGCTCCAGCTATGGGAAGAGCGTTCATCCAGTGTGCTGGAGGCAGGTGAAAAAGGCCTGTGTCTGTGCCCTGGCTCTACGGTTCCCCTGGGAATCCATAGCAAACTTAATTTTGAGCCAGAGTTCCATCATCTTTGCACTACCCTACCTAGAGCTAAAAATAACGTAGCCGTGCTGAGAACCTGCTATTATATTTTCTTTGTGATTACACTCATCCACATCAGAACCAGTTCAGAGTTGTTTTATTCTCCAAATTTCTGGCTGTATTAGCGCTGTCAGAATCCCTGATGTATCACCTTGCAGGGAGTCTAAATGCTTGTCAGTGCCTTACTTTGCATTTTTGTTCTGGGTTCAAAGCTGAAAGCGCAGCTGAACTGAAATCTTTTCTCTGGGTGCTGATAGAAATGTAAGAGAAATCTCATTTTTAAAAAGTATGAAAGGACCATAAAAATAAGTCACTAAGCTGATCAGCTCAGCCTCTTTATACCAAAAAAGGCTTCAGAATGAGAAGCTGATCATACAGGCTTTAGTTTGTGGGAAATGAATTAGAAAGAGGGTATTTGAAAGAACTATTTCATTTAGGTGGCTCACTGTCATATAACGAGCTACTAGACTTCTATTGCAGCAAGCTAAAATATTATTTAAAAGTTAATTCATATTTTTAGCATATAATTTCTAATTAACTTGCCATAGTTATCTTGTTAAATGTCAATTAAATCTCAGAGCACTCCTCAAAGGTTTCCTGTATTCATAAAATGTAATTATACAGCTATTGCTCGTGTAGCCCTTATTACTAGTATAATCTACAGCTAAATATATCTTTTACATACTAATTATACATCGCTAAGTGCGGTATTGATAATCAGTAATTGATTTAGCACAATGAATTGTCATGTTGCCTCTTCAAATGTCAACCCTAAGCATTTGTAATGAAAAGTTCTGGCCCCAACTTTGGGTTGCAGTTGAGGTTTGCTGCCCTCGTACGCGGGTAGGAGGGTCGATCTGCTAAAGCTGTGGTACGGGAGCGCAGCGCCTGCCTGAATGTGCTCCCCGTTGCCGCGATCAGACTCCCCTCTGGTGCGAGGGCGCTGGTGCTGTGGGGTGCGGAGCTGGTTTGGACGGTGCACGGCGGGGTGTGCTGGCGTGTCTGACGCGCACTGCACCCTGCGAAACGCAGGATGTCTCAGCAAAGCTGGGATGGCTCTGCTGACAAGAAATTGAGGACAAAATGGGCTGAGAAGCCATTTGTCACCAAAAAAAAAAAAAGAGAAGGAAAAAGGCAGGAGAAGGCTTTAAAAGTTTATCCCCAAACTTCTTAAAGGGGAAGACGGTCAAGCATCTTTTGACAGAAACAGCTCTGGGACAATCTGGTGTAGGATTACCGTCCTTTTTTGCACTGATACCACAATAAAAGGCAAAGGTTGGAGTACTCATTGCTGTACGTGATCTCTCCTTCTCCCCAGGTTTGTTTTCCTACTAGCTTGTGTCCGTAGGGCTGTGTGGAGCAGGGTGATGCTGTGCTGGTTGGGCACGGTGGGTTGCCTTGTCACATCTTCCAAAGCACCAGCTCAGCTCCATGGCTGAGCAGCGTTGACCTCCCTCTTCCGAGGCAGGATTAATTACACCTAAACAATTAGCAGAAAATACCTGAAACCCCAATTAACTGTGATCTATAACTGTGATGATCCAGATGGAAAAAGGGAATGAAAAAAGGGGAGGAAAAAAAAAAGAGAAGCCGGGAAGCCCTTAATTATATTTGCCCATTTACCGCGCAGCAGTAACTTGGAGCAGATATTATTCGCAGCGTCTCCCAGCCTGTCGCCAGTCTCAGCTAGCCTCTGCTCCTCCTGCCATCCCCCTCACTGTCTGAATAAAATTTACTGGTACGTCAGTGTTATTCAGAGTTTGGATCTTCCGCGTCCCTTGCCGGATTCATGTGTGTCTGTGTTGATACTGATGTTATTCAAACAATGATCATCTCCTTCCCGTGTCAGTTTATATTGCGTGCTTCACGTAGCGCAATCTTAGCAAGCAAACAAGCATCATCCTCTGCTTTTTTTCCCATTTGTGGTTTGTTTTTTTCCTTTTGCTAGAAGTGGCATTTAAATTAAGCCATGCATTGGGTTTTTTTCTTCACTCTCGTGTTTCCTAAGGCAACAGATTTTATGGATCTGGGAAATAGAATCAATGTGCAGTTGGATTGTCCTTATGAGATCCTCTTAATATCCCAGGAGACCAGGCTTCGTACATCAGGATTAAGAAAAGGGAAAATTACTGAGGGCGGGATTCTTCGGAGGGCTGTTTGTGGGCACGTCATGGACAAATATTGAAATGTGAAAAAGATAATCCAGGGAATCCGGGGGTTTGTGTAGCTTTAATTGAAACCGTTTATAACCTTCATTCTCTTTGATGTTTAATGACTCTCTTTATCTTCCTCGAGTTCATATGGTGGGTTCTAATGCACACCGAATTCATAAAATACACAAAAATCCAGCGTTCATAGGAGAAAATTCATATCCAGCGATGGGGGAGATGGCAGTTCAAATAACAGCACTGGGTGATACAAAAGTTCTTCAGAATGCTAAAGCTTTCCGGAAAGCTGTGTGGCCACTACCAGGTCATTTATATTTTGTTTGAAGATACTCCAAAAGTAGATGAAAGACTTTCTTAATTCCGAGTAACTTTTTTTTTATTGCTATATTGAAGACAAATTCTCCAGCTCGCTCGCAGCATTCCCTGTCTGGGGGAATGTGTTTGCTTCGGATGGGCTCGCAATTATTCCTTTGTACCGTTGGTTGCGTAACAGCTCTCGTCACCAGAGTTCATTAGAAATAAAAACTTAATTGAATTAGGGCGGTTACCCATGCGGGAGCAATTAGAAGTGGCAGAAATATTATTTCTGAGAAGACAGTTGTGCTTGTTCTCCGGGAGGAGGGAGCTTTCCCTGCGCGGTCGCTCACCGCGGGCGCTCCTGCTGCCCTGCCGCTTTGGTGCTCCGATTTTTCTCTTTGAGTCTCCTCTGTTCCTTTCTCCCTTTGCGTTCGGCTGCCCTCCTGTTCTTGAACTTGATGGTTGTTTTTCTTTTTCCTCTGGCAAACTGCTTCATCAACCGAATTGGTATTGCTCTTATGCTGTAATTTTCATTATGTCAGTGGCTGGCTTCACCTCCCCTGTCAGCTTGTGTCACTTCTGCCGGGCGGACAGGCTGGCTGCAGCGGCGCCGCTCGCCGTCCCTCATCAGTTTGTATCACTTCCCTGTAACTATTGATCCATCGTGAGCAGCAGCCTCCCTGTTTTCTGTCCAACGGTTCCATTGCCTAATCCTTAATATTAAGTATTTGCAGTGTTTTCAGTGAAATTAATTCCAGTTTGCGCCAGCCGTGGTGAGTGTTGTTTGTGCGAAGCAGGAACGTCATGAGTCGAGATGAGTCCTCGTCTTTAGGATTATTATTCTGTAGATGGCTCTCCTCATCTCCTTTTAAAACACTCCAGTATTCCCGCAGAAGGCCTTTCCCCAGGGCAGCGTGTGTCCCTGTTAGCTCCTTAGATGCAGCGGGAATCTGTGGTATAGAGGGGTGAAAGAAGAGACAGCGGTGTGGCGAGGCCTGTGCAGATTGAGACGGAAGCGGTGGGGAACCTGGAGACAAGGAGTTGGAATAGGAAGAGCAGAAGCAAGGGACAGGGCTGAAGACGACAAAGATCGAGTATCTTAGATTAGAGCTCTAGGAGTTCTCTCTCTGTAGCATGTAGTTGAATTTTACCCAATTTGCAGTCTTGGTATTTTTCTTTCTTTTTCTTTTTTTTTAATATGCTCATATATTTACCAGGCTCTGGGAAAAAAGAAGATGGAAGTTACACAGATTCAGTGTGCATAATGAAAATGTGATACAACATACTCCCTCTGAGTATTTTCAGAATAAAAAGGCCGAGAGAAATCAGATAAATGCATCAATAGGAGTCAGCTGTCTGCCAAAGCATGTTTTAAATATCAAATTAGAATAGAATAGGATGCATAGTTTCCTTATCAAATTATGACATTATTGGCAGAGACGAGAAGGTGACACAACTCAGTCCTCCTGCATCCCTGGATAACAGATTAAACAGTCTTAAATGGAATACAAAGCAATTTTGTAATCAAATGCGGGCTTACGTGGACATGCATGTGGTTCAGACAGGGGAAATACAAAAGGAGGGAAATGAGTGTTTTGAATACACTTTTTTACGCTAGGGTGAATGGCCAGGCTGAGGGGTACAGGGATAGAAATCTACTGGGCCAAATAACGCAGGTGGCTACAGCAAGCACTCCACTCCCCTGGGGTTTTTTTTTTTTTCCCCCCTCTTTTCTGTGGGAAGTGCCACAGTTGGGTGGCAGAGACAAAGTGGGGAACCTGGAAGTATTTCCAGCAGGGCAGGGTCCTCTGCTCTCTGGACTCTCACATCTCTGCTGGGGAAAAATGCAAGGTGGTTTTTGCTCCAGAGCTGTGAGGAGAATATGAGCCATCGTTCAGCTGGCTGTACAGTGTGTTCTTGTTCAGCAAGTATTTGAGGGGCACAGGAGTTCCTGGGTTCTAGAATACAATTAACTGCTAATGAGGCATCAGTAATGTCCTCTAGAGGCCTCTGATGTTCACCAGCAGCAGAGATCCCCCTGGACAAGCAGGTGGGAGCACGTCTGAGCACTGAAGGAGTTGAGCTCTGCTTCAGCATATCTTTTCTGTTGATAGTCGCTGTCTCTGTGACTTAAAACCGCGCAGAAGAGCAATATTTATAGCAGTAATAAAAAGTGTCAGCATCAGCAGTGACTCGTCCAGGTGGTGGTGGCTGGTTCGTGTCCCCCATGGGCTGGCTGTTACAACGAGACGTATCACTCGGAGCAGGGGCTGGCCCTACTCCTGCCTCTCGTGTACCTTGTATGTGGGCAGAGGGATTCACTTCGGCCTGAGGATGTTTACTTGTTGCATTCTGGCAGCTCTTAAACCCAAATTTCATTTCAGTAATTGTGCGAAAAATAATGTACTTGTCTCTCATAGGGTACTCCCACCAGACAACAGCATGTAGATGAGTGTCAGAGTAGATTATATATTTAATATATCACATACTGTTGACTTTACGAAATAAGGCAATAATGGAAGCAAGAACATCTGGAAGCATGCTGCGAAACAGTTATTCTTTAAATATTGATGATCTGGTTTTGTAACCGTCACAGTTAAACACACAGATGGAGTTTGGAGCTTTAGCTGGGCTGCTTGGCTTAGGCGATGGGGCAAAATCCTAAGCACCAAGACGGAAGAGAAAGACTGCGGTAATCCCAGTCGGATGTGCCTGTTCCCAGAAGCGTCGTGACATCCTCCCGCGTGTCTTGGTAGTGCTTTCTCATGGAAGGTGCGTAGTGACTGGCACAGCAGTTCAGTGAAGAGCACTGAGAAAAATCTCACTGTATTGCGTCCTGCAGAAGATAAAGGTGGGCAGGTTGGACGGTGACTTCCAAGCGTGATGAGACAATTCTTGTGGAGGAGGCGATTTCCACAGTGTTCCCTGCACGGGGCAGTGGCTTAGGTGCAGTTCAAGGTTGCGGCTCTCCCAGACATGAGGGCAGAGACAAAGAAAGAGGAAATGTTTTTTTCCAAGCCTAAGATATATTGCTCTAATATTTCTTTTTGCTTTTGCTTCTATTCCCTCTTGGCAACTCCATCTCTCCATATAGCTGTAGGCTGTCTGTCAGTGGCTCTCATACGTGCACATCTGGGATATTTGTTAACTACAACTATCTGAGGTGAAACAATGAGGTTCTGTGCTGAAGAAGAGTTTTTCAGATAACTGCCTGAAGCACCAGACATTTTAGAATCAAAATCTGGAAAGTAGAGTCATTATTTCTGTTGTTTTAGTGCCTGCTCTTATTCTCTCTCTTATTGACAAATGTTCCGTAACCCATATTGCTGTGGGTGGTTTTTTCACATTTGCACTATACAGAACTGTAAAAAAATAAAAAAAAAGGCTTTATATTTAACCATCTTTGCAATGTCTCCTACTTTGTATTCCATCTCCCGTTCCTGTCTCCTTTTTTGACTTCGATCTGTGGACATAGACTCTGAAGCCTGTAACTTTCTGCGTGAGATGTGAACGGAAAGTGTCTGGAACAAATGGGAGCGGAAGGGAAAAGTCCTCTTCAGCAACCTGTGGCAAAATGTCAAGCAAACCCCAGCATTACAAACTATCTTGTTCAAGAGGATACATAGCCACGTTCCTTGCTGGCCTATGTAGCTGATGAGAGTTGTGCAAGTAACTGATGTGTCCTCTGCAACAGCTGAAGCCAATGGATCTTCCAGAAGACGAAAGCTTCCAGATACAGAAAGCAGATCGGGGTCTTTATTGTTCACATAAAGCCCCACTAGAACAAAAAAACCACACCAGGAACCCGACAGCCTGGCTGAGGGACAAGTCTAAATTGCAGATTCGGGGTCTGTGTCCTCGTGGTTAGCCTGAGACAGCTGCTCGTGGTTCCCCAAGCCCCGTGAGGGGACCTCTGGCACCGTGATATTTAGGCCCTGCTTCGACGATAAGCCACTTAAATGACTGGTTCCAGTGCAGCCTATCTTTAGGCCTGCTGATATGCTGTGACACGAAGGTACTGATGTTAATATTGTTCAGTGTAGTGGACATGCACTGCAGTTCGATCTAAGGCTGTGGAATGACAGCTACGGAGTGTGTGCACTTGTAGGGACCATCAGAAGAGATGACCAGCCCCGTGTGGACTTTGGGAAGTCAGCGACCAAGAATGTGCTCTGTCTGCGTCTTTGCTCCTAAGCTGTTTTGATCCCGCAAGGTCAATGCGATGGGGTGTGAATGTGGCGGAGGGCATAGCACTCAAACCCCATTTCAGTTGCAGAAATACCTGTTTCATCTCTGGTGATGGTGTGAGTTTAGTGCAGTTATGTCTCAGGGCTCAGGTCAGGGCCTTGTTGTAGGCTGTTAAAGCAAAGCACTAAGCTTCTGCTGCTGAGAGGTTACGTGTTAGTATGTAGACAACAGGTAGGAAGTAAACAAAGTGCCACAAAAATAAGGAGAAAAGATAGAGAAGACAAGATGACAGAGCTGTGGTTGCACAGCCATTGTCCCAATGGGTCTTAGGTGTCTGTTTAAGAAATTAATAGTTATTCAATAGTTATTTAAGAAATTAATAGTTATTCATTGGCATAATGGTAAAAAAAAATTGGATGTGAGACTTAGAGAACTATAAAATACTTTCTTCCAGCAGCAGAATAAGAGGAGAAATCATAACCTGATCCTCCCCTTCTCAGCAGCTTGAAGCCTTGATTCTTTTGCGAGCCTCACAAATCAAAAGGGCAGTTTGTCTGAGTTCATGGTGAGGTTTTTGCGTGTGCTGTGATGAGGACAGTGATGGAGAACGCTCTTGGGACCGGCTCTTCTCAGCTGAAGAGCCTCTGAGAGTCCTGAGGCAGGAAAGGTTTTCAGGGCAAGATAACATTTTTATTAGCTGTACTAGAAATGCACAGACAAGTTTTTTGGTTAGACAGCCCTCTTAAGGCATCTTTCACTAGTTGCAGGACTGCCAGCTGTTATGCTGTGGGCTATGAAGAAGGATCCTAAATATGAAGAGCAGAAGTCTAGGGTGGTTTCTTGTCACTCCGCCACGAGCTCAGGAGCTGACAGTACCGAGCCATTGCTCTACTGTCCTTGCACACAGAGCCTCTGCCTCCTTTGGGGAACGTCTTGATTGACGTTAAGATCTGGGGTTCAGCAGCTGTTGTGAAGGACACGGACTGTACAAGGACTGCAACCTCCACCCCTGTGATGCAGAGTAGAGGTGCTGACTGTCGTGCTAGAGAAATTAGGGAGGCAGCAGAGTCTGAATTACTCTGTTGTGCAGCACGCGAGGTGCTTGTTCGACCCGACCGGGTGGATATGGGAAAGGCCTCTTGGGAAGATCGGTGCTCTTCACCTGGAAGACACCATTTCCCTGGTTATTTTTATTGTATTTTATTTTTGCATTTTATTCTTTATTGGCAGCATTGATAGATACTCGCTAAGTTTGAATTACAGTCAGTCGTTTCCTCAGTAAGTCCTTAAACCTGGGCTATATTCTGTTGGAGTTATGCTGAGGCTCAAATAGCTTTTATGAGCTGAATATAATTTACCGAGTGAGGCTCAAACCCCTCGTGGTTTTATAAAAATACGAATGTGAATCTGATAACAGAAATACTTCTAGGTCCTAAAGTCATTCCTTTCGTTTGATAACATTCAGATCAGTCTGTCTGCAAATATTATTCATTGCAGTGTTTTATTTACATTTTTAAACATGCTTTACTAGCCTTTGCACTGCAGAGCTAAATGTCTAGTCTGACAGTTGAACTGCATTGGAAAATTAAGGATATAAACCTGTTTACCAAGATTGGGTGGAAGCTTTACAGTTTTTTCTGCAGTCTTTGCAAATGAGATTTAGCCTACATAATGATGCTGAAGATCTTTATCTAATTTCTCGGCGTGTCGGATAGCAAGAGGTGTTGAAGCGGGCTCTGCCGCGCGCAGCCCTACACGCCGTGCACACGAGCTGGCTCTGAACAACCCTTACATTTTCTCCCTCTCCTGACAATGGCCATAAATAATAACACAGTTGCACAGAAATCATTCTAACCGCACAGAAACAAATAAATACATGAAGCCTGACAGCTTCGCTTCGTTTGTCCGGCCGGGCAGCGCGGGCAGCTGCGCTAGAGGGGGCTCTCGGACAGCGCAAATTTAAGTGAAAATCTCGGTTTCTTCTTGTCTTTACGTAGCCCCTGACAGAAGAAGCAGATAAAACTGTCTGTAAACGGGTTCCTGCATTTTCTTAGGATGGGTTTCCCACGTGCTCGCCGTGTGATTCGGAGCACGCTGTATCTGTCCATGTCTGGGGTGAACCAAGCCGTTTGCGTGGTTTTTAAGAGGCTCGTTTTGCTGTGGCAAGCTAGGTGATTACAGGAATTTAGTTGCAGTAGTCATTAAATCTTGCATAGATGCTTACTGGCAGCCTTTCGTCATACGACGTCCTAAAACACTTCCCAGATCTGAAAACTTAGGTAAATGCAAATTATCTGGTGTATCCTAGGGTGTGAAATAAGAAACAAGCTCTGCTTGCAACAGCGCACGGACCAGAACTATGTTCAAGTCAAACACGAGCAGAAATGCCGTGGCTGATGGAGAGCACGTGCAGGATTTTAGCTGCAATTTCCCCAGGAAGCTGTGGACGAACGGAAACGTTCCTTGCTGTCACTGCGCCATCGCTCTTCCCTCTGCCCCACGGTCCTGCCACTTCACCTGGCTGCACCGATGCGATTTTGGAAATTAGCTCCCTTTGGACTTAGTCCTGCCCTTTGATCCGGGGGGGATAGAGCCAGCCTGTAGCTGGTGTATGAGCTCGAGAGCCGGTTATGAGGTTTTCCATAGCATGGGTGTGTTTGTGATAAGCTACTCTTTGGTAGATGCTTGCTGCTTCCATGAGGCTTGATCCCTGAGGCAGCGGGGTGCCCCCCTCCCCAGGCTGCGGCCCTGATCCCGGCCTTGCTGGGTTTCTCACTCTTTCCCCAAAACCGCTGTGAGAGCCTCAAAANCATAGCCTGGGTGTGTTTGTGATAAGCTACTCTTTGGTAGATGCTTGCTGCTTCCATGAGGCTTGATTCCTGAGGCAGCGGGGTGCCCCCCTCCCCAGGCTGCGGCCCTGATCCCGGCCTTGCTGGGTTTCTCACTCTTTCCCCAAAACCGCTGTGAGAGCCTCAAAAAGAGGATTTTAAGTGCAGGCAAGGCTGCATCAAAAGCCTGCTGCCTCCGCATTACCGCGTGTTTACACGTTTCGAGGAGCGTTCAGTCTTTGACAACACATCACAAGGCAGCAGATCAAAAAGGTCCATCTACGACTCAGATTGTTTTTCAACCCACTTTGTGCTGCGTGAGTCACAACGCCCACGAGGAGCGGGGAGGGGGGGGGCATTTCATTGCGAGCAAGCTATGCAAACCCCCAACGCAAGCAGCTCAATAAAAAGGGGTTTTTTTCAGGCATGCAGCAAGGGGCAGGTAAATCGGGAATGGAGATTTCTGGCAAAGCCCGCCGGGTGACTATGGGCCAAATGGCAAATCGGGGCAGAGGCTGCACCTCTGTCGCTTGGCTGGGCGGCGCTCACGGTCCTCCGCGTCGCGCGTACCCAAAGTGACTTGATTTGATGTGGGAAAAGAAAGAGTTTTAATTGCTAGCTTATAATAAACTGTGTATGGCATGTAAATATTGCAAGTGTCAAAAGTTTCCAAAATCATAGCAGCAAGCATGTCTGCTTATTTTTGCCATACGTGAGGATGAGCTGTTTTTTTCCAATTGGATAGCTGCTGTAATAGAAATATTGTACTGACAGCCAAGCTTACTCCCAAAGCTAATGCATTTTCAACTTTTTGATGCTGATTTCAGGAAGTATGGCTCCTGTAATTCGCATCCAGGTATCAGGAAGCGATGTGTTGTGAGAACATCTCATCTACTGCCAGGGATGATCCTGCAGAAATCACTTATACCAACAGATTTACAGGTAAAAGTGTTTTTATTTTTAAAAGATTTTCTGCTTTAGCCTATGAATTAAGAACACGGGGAATTTCCAACAGTTCTGCTGGACCTACTGGCGTACAGGGGGATGGTCCAACTGCAGACCCAGGCTCACCGAGCAGTCATGAGTTTTCCAGCCTTATCTTTGTCATCTCCAGGAATACAATACAGGTCTCTTTGCTACTAGTGAATGAAGTCAGAGCACTGTAAAATCAACCCAAATGGGAATTTTAGATTGGCACTGGAATGCAACAAATACCCATGCATTGTGGGTTTACATTAAACGATCTTTTGCTGCTAAAGCAGTGGCTTCTTGGGGGACTTGGTCTTCCAAGAGGCTTACGTGTTTATTGTGTGCTGTTTTCGTTTGTATGCAGCCTAATGGACTTTGAGCAGATTGCTTGTGAAATTTTCATCACCTGTTCATTACTGGACCGTCAGTTCGTAGTCCCGTCCGTGTCTTTCACAAATACTTCCACAGTAGTGAGTTTGAAGAAAATCGAAGGCAGGACTGGGCTATGGATTCACAGTCCTAGGTGATGCTTCCAGGTCAACACTTTGGGTTCATTGTTAGGGAAAGATATATCAGATGCCTGTGCTGTTGCTGAGTTGCTGCTTCTTATTCTTGCATAAATGGAAAAAATACAGTTTTCAGAGCTGTCAGTCTGGGATCTACAATAAGCAGTGAAAATAAACTCTGAAAGTGAAGCTGAAGCAATTGGAAAAGATGGTGCTTTGATACTGTTTTCTCAAGCCAACTTGCAGCCTAAGCAAAATTATACACAGCCTTTGCCAAGCTTAAGATTTCTTAAACGCTTTGATTTCCCCTCCTTCTCCTTGCATTGTTTGGCACTTTGCTTTCAGTCTGCGACCACAGCCGGCATCACAAATGTAACATGCATGTAAGAACAGGGGATTTTGAATGGTAACATGACAGAGACGTCGCTGGGTTATCAAGGAAAAGCAAAGTGGGTTGGGGGGGAACAATCCGGTACTGCAGTACGCTAAAGGCTTGGTGAAGTCAGAGATGCTTTGCAAGCAGCGTGTTCATCAGTGGTATTGCTGAGTCAGAGATCTACATAAAAGGAGCTGCTTTTGGATCACGTCTTAATGCAGAAATTCCCCACTAGGTTTTTTTACTGGTGCTTGAGCAACATCACTAGTGAAGCTACAGCAGTTCACATACGAAACATAATGATGAAAACTATTTCAGTTATGAAGTCTTCGCAGTAGTAACTTGTTTTGCATAGAGGGTTCTCAGTGCCCAACTGGGATTTCCCCTATGATAGAAACAAGCAATAATTTGGGCCCTGATTTTTCAGGATGGGTCAGGATGCAGCACTATTAATGTGTGAGCTCCAGGTAGTTGGCTGATACAACTTTTAATGACTTTCTGGGTTTTTCTTTTCACTGTTCAGAGGCCTTACAAGTTAGAAGAGCGTGCGGAGAGCCTCCCCCAAAGCTAATACCTTCTGTGCTGAGTCGCGGTCTGTAGATGCTGGAGTGTCGTCTCGGAGCATCCTGCAGCCAAACACACGGCTTTGCTTGTGCAGCTGTGCAGTCTTCCCATTTACATGGGGTGCGTCTGTCCTGGCTATATCACCTATAAATTTATAGCATAGATAAACGTGTGCGTGGGTAACCAGTCCATGTGTGGGGATGTTCGTATCTACACGCGTGCTTTGTACCGTGCTACGCTCCCATCGCGTGCTCTGTACCTGAGAGCAGAGGTCCCCAGGCAGGGCTCTTGTGCGTAGCTGCCCACGCAGCCCAAGTGCAAGGTCAGCTTTTCCCTTACGCTTTCTCATTTACCCCCATTTATACTGCTGGGTTTTGAAGCACCTTTTGGAAAAGTTTATCCCACTTCTCTACCAGAGAGAGTGGTAGAAAAATGCCAAACTACCAGATTAATCCTCCTGGGCAGGCAGTAAAAACTATCTTCTTTTATTTCTGAATCACTCAGCAGAGATGAGTTTTTGTTTTTTAAGGGAGGCATGAAGAGATCATTCCAGCGCAGGATCCAGCACTCAGGCCCTTTTAGTTGTTAAAATTATGCACTTGGTAACATATTAAGTCGTGACTTTCTGCTATACAGGGGATGACAAATGAAGCATCAGAGAAGGGAATCAGCTGATTAGGACTTGTGAAACCCTCATTTTGTTTTGCTGTCTCATTGCATTACAAGAAAACAATCACCCGTCATGTATTTGCTCTCTTTTGGGTTGTTTTTTTTTTTTTT
>VZSC01005839.1:138888-175893 GCA_013398225.1 Steatornis caripensis
TTTTTTTTTTTTTTCTTACACATTAGTCTGGTGCTTGCACTGGAAAGAAAACAGGAAAAAAGTTGTACCTTTTGTCTTCCTATTTCTGTTACAATTAATCTGATTTGTGTTCAGGCAATAGCCATTCCCCCTTGCAGTACATACAGCTCACCAACCTTGCAACTACAATTCCTTCTACATAAATCAATCTCTCTTTAATTTTATCCTGTACTGAATTTGATCAAACCCGCAGGAATTGGTTAGGAAAACGGTACAAGTTCAGCTTTTTATTTTGATCAATTCCGAGGGCTGTAGGCAGGTATTCTGTAATGTAATCATTGCTCATGGAAAACTGAAGTGTAGTACAATAATGTTTATGTTGCAAATCAGACAAGAAAATTTTAGTCGTCTGCGCTGTCTGCGTTGTTCCCAATTTTTGAAATACCAAGTAACTTGTAAGTTAAAAGCACCGAGTATGAAAGTTTTCAAGACTGCAAACACGACTCTTATTTTAAAATATTCATTTTTTAATTATTTATCATTTAACTTCCATCTGGCTGTAGTGCAATGCAGTTACATTATATATGGGCACCTAATAATAACTTTAATTGGTCTTTAACGAGGAAAATGTTTTTTTCTATGTGTATAGATATATGATCCTGCGCTGGTCCTCCAGCCACATTAGAATAAAAATGAGATAGTTCATCAACCCAGCCAGCTTAGAGAAAAGCACCAGAGATCTTCCAAAACTGGTTGTAGGCTTTGATTTTCTGCAAGAGATCCCTCAGTGCTGTGCTGGTAGGAGAAATGTCTAAGGGCATGAAACCCTTTCACCCCAAGTCTCGCAAAATGCGGTAATTGTCATAAAAGCTGCCTGGAGGAGGAGTGGCGCTGGGCAAGGTGCGAGAGGCTCTGGGGTGGGGGGGCCGGCTGCGACCGACTCGTTCCTCACATCCCTGTGTTGCTCCTTGGCTTCCATCCCAACGCCCCCGAGCACAGGCTTAGAAAAACAGTAGAGGAAGGGCAAGCATCCCCAGAGCGTGTGAGATCAGGGAACCTTTCTTCAGTAAGTCTGACGGGTCGTTCGGGTCTGGACCTTCAGCTGCTGCTGCCCCTGCGGTGCGCAGCTCTCGGAGCAGCGTGGAGACCTTTTCCAGTGAAACGTGCCCTGAACCGTTCCAACGCCTTTGCTAAAATTGCCCTCTTTCTCTCAGGTCCGTCAGCGTTTTCGGGGAACATGTCCAAGTGCCAGCTTTGCTAAGGCCGGTGGTGGAGGCTCTTTGGTGCGTACGGCAGGGAGATGAGAACCGGGGTGGGGTGAGATCGGTGGAGGGCCGACTAGGCTCAACTTCGTCAAGAAATGCGCAACTGTTTGCTTACAGTTTTTGGAGAGTTTTGCACTTCTTGATCAAGTTGAGGCTGGGATTTTATTTTTTCCAAGTCTTCTCCTACCTGATAGTAAATGAGTCCAAAACAAGATTTCTGTCATGTTACAATAGAAAATGAGACAGATTGCACCGTCGCTTCAGCTTTCATTCTAATAGCTGCCAATACCATTTTGCAAATCCTGGAGTGTAATATTAAAAAAAAAAAAAAACCAAAGTGTAGCTAACATGAGGTTAAAAAATGTCTTTAGTGTGTAAAATATGAAGCTGGATGACACATAGGCAGCTGCAGATGCACTAATTTGATTTCATGCCTTAGAATCAACTGTTCTCCTGCACTGAAAGGCACATTTACATCCATCTGTCAAAGTCAGTTCCTTGTCTTTTCAGAGTTCCTCTGCTCTTGTTTCATCCCATGCTCTGTTCATGGGGGCGAGTTTGGAGCAGGCTTTTCCAGCCCACCCGTGTTTTTCAGGAACTTACAGCAAAAATCTATTTTTTTTCTTTGTTTTCACCCTTTTATTTTTCTCCTCTTCTGAATCTTAGGGAGGTATTATTACAGGATTATTAGACACAGAATGTAGGATCTGAGTGTCTAAGCTTTAATCCTCGTAAGCCAAAGCCCCAGCTGCAAGGCTGGGTTCATGACATTCAAAATCATTTGATATCTAGCAGCGGGGAGTTTGGCATCAGCGAGGAGCAGCGCCTGGGTCAGCGCGGGGCTGGCGGGTGCTGCAGAAGGTGATGTCGCGTGACGGCTGCGCTGGGCGAGCGCAGGGTGTTCGGCACGTGGCGGCGATGGCTGCGTGGCCCATGGGAGAGGGCGGCATGGCCGAGGGGAAGGTGGGTTCGGCAGAAAGGCGACGCCGTGCCAGCAGAGTCCTCCTCGATAACTGGCCCGAATAGCAGCGGGCCAGAACTCGGGTTGTAGCCTGGGAAAACTTCCCTCAGAGAGATCTGCCCACTTCTGCAGTGGGTGTTTGTCTCGCTTGTGGGAACTTTGGGAGTGAACACTAAGCTTATTCCTACAGGCAGTACGCGCGTACGTGCCCAGCAGGCACTGTGTGCGTGCAGCCCCAGGTCAGCGGGTGCCTTCGGGTGTTTCTGCAATCGCTGTGATAAAGATTGACTTCCATAGCGGCAGGCTTTTCTGTTGTTTGTAATTTGCCTTACTGCATAGAACGTAGAGTAACTGAAATCAAATTTAGATCTTGTCCTGCATCGTAGGTATGAGCGAAATCTCTATCTTCATATTCTCACCACAGCATGAAATTCTGAAGATGGAAATTAAAGGTGTCTGATAAGCTGCTAAGTCAGCTGAGCCTCTCCTCTCTTTTAACTCAGCTTGTAGTGAGTGACTTATCAGGTTTATCAAAAACCAAAATTGTTTTATGATTTAATTTGCCCACTTAGATGCAGTTGCCATCAAGAATCCTTTACCCCTCCGCGATCCACTTACAGTATTTTGCCAACAGTGGCCAGATCTGTCATCCATAGTAGACTAAAATACGCTTTAAAACAAAACTCAAATGGGAAGATTGTGGGGGGAAGAAGTAGTATTAGAGAGCTGTTAGGGCTGCAGTGCTGATGGGTGAAAGATTTTTGCCGCTACAAGATGCGTTGAGTTCTCTGATGCTTTTTTTTCTGTTTGTGGGAATGAATCAGCTCTTGGTAGTAGAACCTGTAACAAATTCCTGGCAAAGAGAAAGAAACAACAGAGGTCAGCGCTGAAGCTGCATGAAGCTTATTAATTTTTGCTTCATGAATTTTCATAGTGCTAAATTGACTTTAAAGTGAAAAGGCAATTGTTATGTCTTTACCCAACGTATAATTACGCAAACTTGCTGCGGAAAGGTACAGCAAAGCTGAAATGCTTGGAGCAGGATTGTACAACTCTAACTTCTGTTGGCAAGTACTTGGGTGTGCTCCTAGGAGGTTTCAAACCAACAGCTGCTGTATAAAATGGGACACACACAATTACTTGGGTTCCAGCATGGCTCTGTATTATCATCCTTAGCAATTTTTAGATTATTTTTAAAGCAATGTTCAGGGCAAGAACTGTGAATGTTATTTCCTTGGAGTTCCAGGACTGGCGAGATAATGGTTGGGGTCAGGTAGGAGCTTATTTCTGCGGAAAAGAAACCAGGCATTGTGATACATCGGTAACCTTGAAGCATCTTGATTTTTCTAATACAGCTAAACCAGTTGAATCCGTCAATATGCTTGAAAAAACTGATTTCTGTTATTTAGGGGTTTCCTTAAGAAAGATGCGCAAAAGTCTGTGTTACATTCTAGGTGATCTGCTTTGAAGTGTGATTAAAACTCCCATGCCCGTACGAAGAGAGATGGTATAAAGTACTTCTTGTCAGAGCAGAGCAAGAATTACGGCTCTGGGAATGCTTGGCTCTCTGAGGGCTTTTGCTGGGGCAGAGCTGCAGAATAAGGCATTTTGGTCAGGGGAAAAAAACTAACCCGGCTCGTCATGATTGAATGTGTCTGGGCTCGGAGCCCTTCACGACTGAGAGCAAGCGTTTTGCTAGTTAGAGCCGCGTGCTCTGATACTCCCTGCAATAGGGTTTTCCCGTTTGTTTTCATAGTCCTGCCAGATGAAATATAAGAGAGAGAATCTCTTCATTCTGTTTTAATTTCACGTCTTCCAGTCTCAAAATTAAAACTGCTTTCTCAGTGGGACCTTTACCTTTTACATCACATAGCTTCAGCCTCCCCCTCCTAATTCCCAACACTTAATGGGCTGTAGGCAGCCAAACCACGAGACTGCGAGAACAGCGAAATGATTATTCATTCGGGATGGAAGCAGGAGGCAAAATGTAATCCATCATATCTGCTCTATCTCATTACGGAGGTGAGATACAAGAGAGGGCAAGCTGTTAATAAACTGGGGGATGAAGTTATTTTACCAATCTGTTACAGCAAGCGGGGATAGACAAGGGTAGAAGTGCGTTATTCACACCTTTTCCTAATCCTTTTGTTCGTATTCTGTAGAAATGCCTTTGCAAAGCCTGTAAAGCAGCCTGGCTTGGGGAGCTGACATCCAGCCCCTCACACCTCGTACTCTCTACTACTAGGAAGTGCTTAGTTTCCCTCATATCCCCGCTAGTACAGCTAGGTCCTTAATTTCTCGATCCCTTAAATCGATGATTACTTCTGTTAATTCCTCACATCTTCCTCTGATCTGGCTTAAGTGTAGGGTTCATCCCCTCCACTGACAAAGCCTTCTAACTCAGCGGTGCCCTGACAGTTATTTTCCACCTTTACTATACTTACTGTATTTAATTATTGTTACTGTAGACTCAGTACGTGGGTAAACTTTAATGAAACTCTACCAGTAAGTCCCTTGCCGTGAAAGCACTATTCCTTTCTCCTCTCCGCCTTCCTTCTTGGCTGTCACCGCTCTGGCAAACTGTAGTGGTAGTAACAACAACAGAATAACTCGCAGAAGATAAATGAGGTTCCTGAGTTGAAAAGACTCAGTTACTCCGTTTGCACCAGGGAGGACTAGATTGAGACATAACCTCATTAGCATTTCTATATGATCACAACAGGGCTGCAGGGGTTGAGACTAAATGTTTTCCAATTCAAAGGAGAGGAGAGCAAATTTGCAGATGATGACTTTATTAAATTTAAATTGCTATAAAAATATCTAGGCAAGGCTTCAGTGATGACATGAAAAGATCTTTCAGATTTTCCTTCCCATTACGCAGGATTTCAAGCAAGTCCGTGAGAAATGCTTGCATAGTTTCCCTCCCTTCATACTTGGACTGGATTTTACACAATTTTAAATTGAATTTTTAAACATTAAAATTTTGGATTTTTGCATGTGCAGCAATGAAGAAGAAAAACAGCTTTGAAAACGGCCAGTAAAGGACTTCCCTAGGAAGCTTTACCAATGTTAGCTCCCTGCACTTGAAATGTCCTAACCCATAAGTTCAAGTCAACAAAAATCCAGAACTGAAACAAATGTAAGAAAATACACAAAATAATTAGTTTTGTTCTGTCATTCCTGTCATCCTCAGTGAGCCATAAATGGCCTAGAGCAGTTCTTGAGAGGAGACTAGATTGTTGGCATTTCAGTATCTTTCACTCACAGTAAATGGCTCGAAGTAGCATCAGAAACTCTAGTCTCACTTTCATTCTTCGACTAGAGATAATGGCCGTATCCTAAAAGACACTTTTTACAGAAAGCACTAATGGTTCCTTCTTTGTTGCAAGCCTCACCAGGTTTTGCTGACTGATAACCTGTCCTCTCCTTGGAAATTTTCCATTCCAAAATAGGACTCAAATACTTGAGAGCCAATTTGAGGAAGATGTCAGTGCCATGCTGAGCTAAATTCTGAATAAAGGATTTAATTTCCTAGAATTGCTGTCTGGCATCTTTCAGAAGCTCAGAGCTCGTTCTGGAAAGGAAGAGCAGGGATGGGATGTGATGTGCGTATTTGCCAGAAACAACTGGACCCGAGCGGAACTCCAGCGCGTGGCAGGGAGAAGAGCACTTGGGGTGGACTCAGGCCACTGATAGCAAACCCGACAATACCACTAATGAAAGAAGCAGCACTGCACGTATTTGGCAGGCAGTGCTCTGTATCTCCTTGGAGCCCATACATCTCCTGAGTAATGCAAGCAATCTTATTCCAATTTCAAATTCTTGATGACATGCAGAAGGCGTATGCTACCAAGAAAGTATGATGAATGCATATTATCATCATTTAAGCTATCCATCAGTAAGCACTTTCCTGGATAAGCTGGAGGAAGCACTTAAAGTGTGTTCCAAATCCGCTGGGTCCGTGGTCCTGAAGGGCTAGATTGCACATCCTGCCATGGACAGACGTTAATGAAGATAATTGACGATGTTATTAGGAGAATGCGTTTGTTATCAGAGGTTGCTTATGGTGTTATTACTCAGAGTTACACTTCATTAATATCCATTTTTCATGGCTTTGCTTTGCCATTCATTAATTGCATGACCTTGTGTCATTGGAGGAAATGTCAGTGATAAAGAATATGTACTTAGTGCTGTGCCATCCACACTTTCCGTGGTTTGTCAGTCTCCAGCCGAAACCTCTGTTTTCAGAGCTTTTATAGCTCAGCCATAAAGGTAAAGACAAACATCCCTAGGTCAGGAGCTGGGCATGCAAATGCTAATCAGTGTGTGTGTGCAGCTGTAACGAATAGCTTATTGCCCCACTCGTAAAACCATCTCACAAATAAACAAGTGAATAGCAATTGATAGAGAAGCATGTGGTAACCCTTCAATTTTCCTTTATAAAGTAAAAATTGTTTCAAATTTGTTAGTCCCCCTTTGCAAGGAAAAGTCTTACTGTATTTTTATTAGAAATGCTTACTGATCTTCTTTGATTAGGATCACTGTCAATTTTTTTTCAATCACTCTTTCTTACTGAAAATTTGGGTTTGTTAACTATAGCTCAGGCAAATTTTGGAATTGTAACATTCAGAGAAATGTCAAAATTAATTTGAAAATGCTGATTATATTGACACCCACAAATTTGTGGAAAAGCCCTTTCCAGGAAAAAGGAGTCTGCATATATATGATGATTGCAGTGGAGTATATCATGGAGCGTGTAACACTTGGGAACTGGAAAAACCTTTACTGCGTAGGATTAAGAATCTGGACTTGGAAAACTGAAATTCAAGATTTCTCTGCTGTACTAATTGTGAACTCAGTATAACTAAGGAACAGAGTCTTCTTATGAAAACAAAGCAATTAAATACCAAAGTAATCATCACCCAAAGAAGAACAAGATCGTCTTTGCCAGAGTGAGCCAGTCTATTTGTTCACGACGTCTGGAAGTGGACAAGGGGCAATGGAGCAGGCTGCAGTGCTAATTGACAAAAGGCATGGCCTGGAGTCATTAGCAAGACACTTATTTGGCAGGCTCGTGATAGTTTTTATAATATTGACAGTTTGATTAATATGTTAATCATCTTAATTTCCATATTGAGTTTTGTCGCTTTAATTTGTCTAACATGCCATCAGGAAGAATATTGGCACTGTAAAATCTATGTAAGAAGTAAAAGACAGAAATTCCAAACTAATGATGACATACTGGTCTGAATTTTCATTTTTGCTCGGGTCACTCCACGCGGACGGTGTACTGTAAAGCAGCCATTCAGGTAATTTATTCTTGTTAGCTCTCTTACACAGCAAAAGAATCAGGTCCAGCGTCTTTAATAACCATGTGTGTTGCTCAATTACCTTATATTATTTGTACATCTTTGTTTCCCAATAAATACATTGCTACAACATCCTATTTACTCAGCGCTAGGTGCTTTCTAGAAATTATGCTCTATTGAGCTCGACAGAGGGATAGCTATATAAAACGTACTGGTGTGTCTTACAGAAGTTGATCTTGGGATACATTCTGGGCTTACGCATCCGTGTTTTTGGACAAGGTGAATGTCAGTGGTTGGTAAAAAGAATTATCAATATTAGTTAAAGCACTTCAAGCAAGTATTCGAAAGCCTTACAGAACGCCGTTAATATCCTCGTATGACATGTGAAATATTCAAGTGCCTTCTCCCTCATCCCTGTGTAGTCAACTGACAGAAGCCCTTCCCTGCAGCAGCAGCAGTTCTTCCAGGGTGTCTCGTGTTTGCTGGCTCCCGCAAGCTCCTGCACAGGCTTCAGCAGCTTTGAAAATCTTCAGCAGCCTGAAAATCTGCCCGATTCAGATCGGTGTTCTTATGTCTGGACTCCTCAGTTCCGTTTCCAAGGTGTTCACCCCTCCGGTGTCTTACCTGCCTCATCCTCGTGCTTAGCAAATTTTCCTGGAGCTAGAACTGTTCCCAGTGCAACTTCTGCAGTAACTGGTGTACTCCGAATGGGGAAACTGTTTCTCTGAAAAACTCCCAACTGCCCTTCTTCTAGAGCTTACAGTTTCCCCGCAAAGAAGCGTTCCTTTGCGCTTTCCTTGCTGCCATCAGTGGGCAGAGGAACACAGCTTTATCCTGCCCTGCCGCGTGCTTCTGCTCGCTATTGGTTGCTTTTGAGAGCTGAATTCCAAGAGCATCTCTGGTAAAGGGAGACAGTCTCTTTATTAATGCACTGTAATATCAAGTATATTAGCATCAAGTTCTCACTCAACTGTAAGTGTTACTTAGGGATATTAATCAACGTCTGCTTTATTTTAATGTGCTAATTTGGGATTAATGAACATAAAGGCTTGATTTACAGGGAAGTCTTTGATTTGTAGCTTACATTGTACCTTCCCTTCCATTTCCTTTTGCCACAGAACTCCAGCCAGATTACAGATCGCAGATCCAGACCGAGTAGTGTTAGTTACTTCTGAACATTAGGTACTCTCTCAGAAACATCGGTTCCTTTTGTCCATCCCATTAGAGGCATTACGCAGGACGTGTCCTCAGATCGTAGTGATGGCCCTCGGCCGCTGCTCGGTTTCTGCATGGAGCAGAGCGCTGTGGCTGCTGCTGGAGGGGGCTTGGTGCACGGAATAGAAAAGCCCTTTTTAGGGGGAGCTCTCAGACCTGAGCAAAGCTGCGACAGCAAACTGTGCGACGTACCTGCTGAGGCAGATTACTGGGAAAAACAAAGTTTTCAGGCAGCAGTGTGGGATGCGTGTGCGGACCCTGGCAGCCCACGGCAGCGTGGGCAGCGCCTGCAACGGCTCTGTCCTGGCTGAAGGGCCCACGTTGGCTCTTCAGGGCCTCCCCGTCGCTGGGATCTTAGCTGTTTGTTAAATTTGGTGGCTTGTGTAAACAAACTCCAACTTGTAAGCAAGGCAAGCAGTTAGCGGGAGAAAGCAAGTGGTGTTGACAGTACGAACTTATTAATGAGAATGTCATTAAGAAGGTCTGTCTTTAAACCAAAGTGGTTCAGAAATGCACTTTCCAGGATGACAGCTGGTTTTAAATATTGTAGAAATGTGTCAGAAACAGACCCGTAGATGTTACGACGCTCGGCCATTGCAGGGATGCGTTGCACGGGGAAGAGAAGTGTGACGCGTGTTCAAGTGGGATCAGAGGGGCTTTTCCTGACTAGGAGGAGGTTAGAGAGAATACCCGAGGTGTAACCTGTGCTTGCCCTGCAGAAAGACTTGTGAGGTTTTGGGGAAGTAGACCAGTCTGGAGCTGTGTGTGTAAGCTTCATAGTAGAGTTGCCATTCCCAGTATTCCAAAGCAGCATGTCTCTGGGACAGACGGTCCCTTCTGGCGTTTGGTCACAGATCAGCACAACCTGCTGCTGGCGGAAGTTCAGGTTGTGCCTGGGTCAGGCCTGGTGAAAAGCTTAATTAGGATTGCTTCCCAGCGGGAAAATTTTTGTCCTTTGTATGGAAAGCTTTCTTTTCACTAGTTTTGGTTGTGAGTGTTGTGGTTTTTAATGTGGTTTTTGGTTTTAACAGTTTTCGACCAGAAATTCTCGTTACTGATTACCTAAAAATGTAACTAAAAAAAAATGTTTTAAAGTTTGTATGACCAAAAAAAGAACCTTAGCTCATTGAATGGTTGAGGTCTTCAACGGAAAATGAAGAAAAACATTTCCTAGTAAATGGTGATAAGGATGGCAGAGCCTTCCCTTTCCAACGTGTTTGCATACTGGTCTTGGAATAACAGCTTCACTTCCAGCTTCCATTCCAAGCTGCTGGCAGAGAGAACATGTTTGCTCTTGGTGTCCCTCGCCTCAGGCAACCTACGCTGCTCAAGCAATTCAAGGTCTTGTGGAGAGAGCAATATTAAGTAACTCTGAGTTTGCGCCCTTCTTCTGATAAACTAGCGCAGAATGTGCCTGCGAGCACTAACTCAGCACCTCAGAGTGAAGTGATGGGATAGGTAATTGGTTTGAATTCATAAAAGCGTGTACTGAGGTGAAGTGCCTTGCAGCAAGCAGTACACCCAGACCTGTCTCTTCCCCTGTCCCATCCTGATCACCAGCTCGACCACTCCTGTAGCAGTCAAGTTGTTTGAGGGGAGACCGTGATCATCTCGCGTGGAGACGAAGGGATTTCGGAGATTTTATTTCTTCTTTAAATTATAACCTATTTCATTTATTCACCATTCAACATGGTCTGATGTGTAACTGTACCTGCCCTTTCTTAGTGTCTTTTATTATCATTAGTGTTTATGCTTCGTATAACTTAGAAAATAATTAAGCGTGCTGTTTTACATTTGCGACTGAGTTTGCCAAGATGGTAGTGAGATGTGTACACTATATCATAATTTTATGGCATCTCTGTAGCCATACAAAGGCAGTAGAAGAAAAATGCCATATAAACAACTACTCAGAGTTTGAATGATCCAGCAGTTTTGATTTATACTTTGCATTTTGTGGAACTGTATCAGCAGTTAAGTCTATGGTTAAACGATTCCCAGCACAAAATGAGTCCGAAATACAAAAGAAAGCTTACAATGTAAGATTTAGTGCTGGAGACTTTGTTTAAATCTAGAGTCTCCGTGTAAATTATAGTCCTGGTTGTCACTTTTAACTAACAGTCCCAACCAATACAGCATAGCTGGGTAATTTGTCTGCTGTTTCTTTATGAGATGGTAAACTGCAGCTTAATTCTCATCTCTTTTTTTCGAAGGCAGAGAAAACTCATCTCAGACATAAAGTAATAGTGTGACCTAATGCTTACTTGAAAATAAACCTGTCTGCCATCTAATCATTATGCATCGCACCAAGTCAAGATGCAACACTATGGGGTATCTATATATAGCAAGAACATACGGCGGTAGATAGTGAAAAATGACACAACTGCCAATGGGATTCAATAGTTAAAGTGACTTGAAGAGGACAAATGGGATTTATGGATAAACCTGCTTTTCTTCCTTTTTCTACTTCAAACTTTTACATTTTTGCTTCATGTTTTCTACACTGTTGGCCGCTTTCCTTAGTCTACAGTTTCCAGTGAGGAAGACGAAGGACAATGGCCCAGTCTAGTGTAGATAGAAATCAGTCTCTCTCTGTGACAATTAATGGAACAATGCAGACTGGCCATGGAAGTAAACAGTATGATTACTACTTTTTTAGTTGTTGTTAAAAGGACAGTTTTCCCAGAAGGAGTATGTGGTACAAGGTACAACTGCTCTGAGATCAGCTCTATTAGAGGAGGACGATTGTTCAGGTGTTTCGGTTGTGCGTCTATGTGCAGGACTCCTATTCAGGACAGCATTGGTTGCGTGTCCTGGTTTAGTTTGCTTACGTGTAGGAATTCAAATGCTTTAAAACTCTAAATTGAAGCCCCTAAGATGCAACAGTAAATTACTTTCTTGATATCATTGATTGAAATATAATCACGTTTACCCCCATAGATCCTAAAGCACTTTGCAATCCGTACATCATCATTGTCTATGAAAAAGAAAACCAACCATCACTGAAACAGAGTATACCATCTGTTTAACAGGATGCAACAGCACTATTAAACAGCTTTGAGCAAGAAAAGGCTATGGAGTAGGTATTCATCTGAAAATACGGAGGACGTCTGGGTAGATACAGCATGATTGCGCATGCTGGAATTCAGCCAGGACACAAGGACATAAACCCCACAGACGTGCTGCTGTGGCTCTCGGTGCAGGGCTTTACCCAACAATTCTACGAGCACCAGCTTCACTCGAGTGCTCCCTCTCCGGTCCCGCAGTCCCCAGCCAAGCGCTGACTGTCGCAGAAGCCCATAACGGCTTTGAAGGAAAGGGAAACGGCAATTGTCAGCAGATCCAGGTCCCTAATGGTGTATCGACACCGTCAACCGTAAGGTCTGAAACGGAGGTAGTTAGGTCTCTTGTGTCCATGATCTCTGAATAATGCTGTTTCTATCACCGTTATTTCCATGGAGATCGTAAGGGCTCTTTGGGGACAGTTGCGATTGCATTGGAAGGACTGTATTGATTCCAACAGCTGTCCAATTAAACAAAACAAATCATGCCGATCCATCCGAGGGGATCAATCGCCAGGGGTTTGTTTTGCTGTCTTTTGGTACAAACATCCAGTTTTTCGAAGCATCCGATGTAGAGGGGAGGAGGAGTTCAGCAGCTCTAAAACTGAAGCAGAGTCGTAATTTAATTCAAGTTAAAACTCCCCCTGCCAGGAGGTCTCGTGGACCACGTACAATTCCCTTGTACGTGAACTCAGTCCTGTGACTCTGCTCCTCAGAGAGCAGACGGCATGCATCAGGAAATTGTGTTCCAGCCAAAATCCCCGTGGATGAGGAAAATGCTTAAGGTTAAGAGATCTAAGCTACAGCACTTACAAGGTATCGGAGAAGTGTCATTTATTGATGTCGTGCAAGGAAAATGTTGATTCCTTTCTGTAAATTGCATTTTCCAGCAAAACTTGCTGAGACTGAAAAATTACTTGTGACTGACAGGCTTTATGTGTTCCAGTTTGATGTGAATATTTTGGCGGTAGAGCTAGAGAATAGCCTAAGAATAATTACGTAGACTAACACGTTCATTGGGTGACAGACGACATCTCTATTTTACTGGCGAAGTTGCTTTACGAATACTTTTTTCTCCTGATGCTCGTCTCTTTCCGTCCGTAATGGGGTGTTTACCACCCCTCGTTTCTCTGCGCTCCTCTGGGCTTGCTTTAGGACTGGACACAGCAACTTTGCCAGCACAAGAACGGTAGGAAGCGGCCTCAGAAACCACCTCCACCTCCAGCCTTGTGTGTGCGTGACTTTGGAGCCGTGGTTAACGCATCGCTCGGTCTCCTCAAATTTCGCGGCGCCACGCCTTCTGTAAACACCCGAGAGAACCCACATCACTGCGCAGCGCAGCGACCTGCCGCGGAAAGGAGGGAGCTGCCCGGCCCTCAGCCCTCCGGAGCTCGACAGCTGTGTCGGATACTCTAATTTCCTCTGCGTGACTGTCACTGCCGCTAACAGCGATGTGTTTACAGGGACAGTGACGCTGTCAGATGCTCCCAGCCTCTGCCGGCTTCCTTTTCATTGCAGCTTCTGAAAGGCTGGAAGCCACCCTGCTCTTCCCCAGCCACGGAAAAAATCTTCCCTCTCAGAGGAGCAAACCCCTTAGGGACAGGGGATATCCCTGGCTCCACACAGCCGTTACGGTCCAGCCTTAGTCCTGATTCTGCTCCAGCTGACGCCAGGCAAATCTGGAGCAGCTCTTTGGTGTGTCTCTAGGGGAAGAAACAGCAGAACCAGTTTTGTACCATCCAGGGGCTGGCCCTGCAGGCCTCCTGCCTTGCACTCCGTGAACGTGTATTAGTGATTACCAAAACTTCTGAAATGCATCCCAGAGCTAATGTGTTGCAAAGGAAGGATGGCAAGCGGGGAACCGAAGGGAATAAAGACCAAACTATCTAACGTTAATATGCAGATGGCAGAGTTGATCCACTAGGTTAGTGTAGCAGAAGAGAATAATGTCTAATGTTAGGGAGTTATTTCTTAGCCTGATTAATATCACTATGAAAGCATATGGGTTGGAAGAGACGTGCTCTAATGACTTGCTGATGCTTGTTTTGCGTGGTTCCATGGAAATTGCAGACGTGCACAAATTATAGACTCATGAAAAGGCAGAAATGGCAATTTCCTTAGGTGGAAGGTGGGTTTAGACATGTCACATCACAGCTGGCATCCTTGAAAATACAATGGCTTTGATGGCAGTTGTGCACTGGAATTAGCGGGTGGGTAGCGAGAGAATAGAATTCAAAACTAAGTAGTCTGTGTGAGGGCACCACTGCAACGTGAAACATAAATCCCAGGAACACACAGCAGGAGATGCCCGTGGAAGGGTCTGTTTCCTAACAGAGGGCATGGAGCAAATCCTGCTTCGGGTGCTGTGTCTGGTGGTATGAGCCGTTAATACTTGCAAAAAACATGGCCATTTTTCTGGTTCGCTTTTCTCGGGTGATTACCGTGTATTCTGTGTTTGGGGCTGACACAGCACCGGCTCACCCCGGGGGCCTACCAGCTTTCGTGGGACTGTTTCCGATAGTGTTTGCCAGGCCTAGAAGGGAGTGCTCGCAGAGGATCGCCAGTCTGTGATAAAAAGATAGGCTTCAGTGCATTCTGGGAAACTCGGGAAGACTTCCAGCAGAAAATAAGGTAGGCTGAGAAATGGCAATACATTCGTGAGCTAGAGATAATTCAGGTAAATCCTGGAGCATTTCGGTTCACCTTCTTCACTCTGTTTTCGAACAGAATATTCTGCATGATGGATGGTGAAAATGCAGCACATGCTGTGAGGTTTTAACTGTCTCCTCAGATCATAAAGGGAAGGAAAAGGAATCCTGGTATTGTTGATGGTTTAGGAGAAAGCTAAATACAGCGCAGGAAGAAAAAGGCTATACCTTAAAAATTAATTGTTCAAGTACCAGGTCATTGTAGAGTAATGCACCGTGAAATTATGTTATTCTCTAGGAGAATTTCCATAAAGTTTAACACTCCATGACACATTCTTTTTCTGTTGAAGTTAGTTAAAAATAGTACATAAAAGTCCTCAGTGTGCAGAGGACTCCAGTCTCTCTTGAAACAAAGCATCAGCAGCAGGACCGTGCCGGGAGGGGCGGCGAGCCGGCCGCGCCGTGCCACCACGCAGACCCTGGCACTGCGGCAGAAGCCATAAAACCCTGCCCGAGCGATCTCGCCGAGTAAGAGCGCTGAAGGAGCCATTAGTCTTGGTGTATTTTTACTGTTACTCACATTGGGATAATGAGATTATTGGAATATTTTTTTTTTTCCTAATGAGAATGAGACGGAATACCTTGGTCGCTAAATGAGTTAGTCACAGAGGAAAGCCATTAGTCTCTACTTGATTGCTGTCAAATGGTGGAAAATTGGAACATTATACTGATATTTCTTGTGATGGGCCGTATTTTTCCTGCTTGTTCGGTGTCAAATGAGATGGTAGAAATATTTGTTGAAAACTCCTGGTTCTTCAGAAGCTTTGCAGTAAGAAAAACAGATACAGGTCCAGGGCCGGCGGGTGGAAGCAGTCTTGGGAGGCAAGCAGAGAGCTGCCAGGCTGCTGCCGTGAGCGTGGAGCGAGGGGATCTGCTTGTCTGGAATGCGCGCTCGGTGGGAGCACCGTGGTGACTTCCATGGGCTGGACTCAATCTGAATTCACGGCAATATTGACTCCCCAACAGCATTTCGAAGGGAGCATTTGTTTATTTTGCAAAGCAGTGCACCAGGCAAGCATCTGTTTAGTTACTTGTTTTATTTGTGTGACAAGTGCAGCCTCCTGGAGATTTGGAGGCCATTTGAATTGTATCTGAAATGACGATTTTTCTTAAAAAATTATGCTGGACTGACTCTGTAGACGCTAAGCTTTGTGACACTCCCATGAATAAATATTAGCTCCCAAGCTTTTATTGGCACGCGTGACAAAGCCCACAGGGTTTTCAAGCAGTAAAATGGAAAGATGACTAGGCAAGAGGTTCTGATGGCCACGAGACAGGAGGACCTTGGTTGAAATGTTGGCATTCTCCTAGTAGAGGAATAAAATCTAAACAGGGAAAGAAATAGCCTTACTTTGTATAGTTGACGTCTGGAATTTTTGCCTTTTTAAAAAAAGTCTTAAATGACTGTGAAGTAAAGTGTTAAAAGTGCCGAAAGTGATTGACGGGCATTTTTTTTAGGAGTTAGGCTTTCAAAATGGTTGTGGTGCTCTTGGAAATACGGTCTTTGCAGCTATGAACAGGAGCAGAGTGCTTCCGAGTACTACGTTCTTGCTTTTTATTTCTTTTTCACTCCCTTAAGCTCTGCAGATGCAGCAGTTTTCTGGCAGCAGATGATGGGCCAGAACTGCTAACCAGCTTCCAATGGCGAGATTAATTATAGGTTGGTTTTATACGTGGTTTTATACACTGCTCAAGAAACTGTGGAACAGACTTGCTGGGCATCACAGTTTGATCCGAACTTTGGCTGTGGTTGCCGACCCCGGCCGGTGCATGGACGCGATGGGGATTGTCCGTGGGCAGGGCTCTGGTGGAGCAGGCTGGGCTGCAGCTGCTGCCCCGCCGGGGCCGGATGGCTCGGGTCACGTCTGCTGCAAAACATGGTGACAGCAAAAGGCGGCCTGTGTATGGAGACTCCTGCCTGTGCGTGGCAGCTGGCTGGCTTTCTGTGGGAAGTAACAGACTGTCAGAAATGAAGAAATGTTCTCACCCAGATGCGAGCAGAGCTGGAGACCCGTGGCGTGGGAGAGCTGGGGCGGCTGTGTCCGCTGGGCGGGGAGAGGGTCCCTTTTGGACCACGGCTGATGGCCGATGTTGGCTGGTTTGTTGGCTTGAGCAGACTGTTAGCAAGTTGCTGTGAGCGGCACAACTGTGAAACCCACAGCAGCGTCGACAGCAGGCTCACGGTTTGCAGTGGAACTTCACTGTGGAAAGAAAATAAAACTCTGCAGGCTCACCCCGCTCAGCAGCAGGAGAGTCTGCTCGTCACTGCCGTGCGTCGCCCCGGAGCACTGTCCTCCCTCCTCCTGGCCCTTGAGAGCTTTGCGGCAAAACTGCGTGGTAGCAGCAAGAGGGGGATAGGGAGAGGGAATGACAAGATTGGTTTGGGAAGTAGCAGAACAACTTGAACGTTGCAGAGTTGGCAGCAGGACCGTACAGCCCAGAGCCTGCCCGGCGGGGGAGTGGGTTGGGGCGAGGAGGAGCGCTGTGCAGCCGGTGTCGGCGATGCGGACAGGCGGACATCTCACCTCATTCTCTATTTCACTCGCCAGACGGACTAGCTCCAGGTTGTTTAGCTGAATTGAAAACTTGGACTATTTCAGACTTCCTTATTTACCTTTGTTGCCTCTCTCCCTCCTTTCCCCTGCAATAAATGTCTGTTTTATTTATTCAAGGCTGCACCCCCCTGCCCCTAAATCACCAAACTCTTGTGTCGCACAACAGCAAAGCCGAGCCACTTGCAAAGACAGTTTCCAGCTCAAGAGGACCATATGCTACAACAGCTGAATTTCAAATGAAGAGGGGGTGTTTTTTTGCCTTTTCCCCCCAACCTCTGTTGTCATTCTGCATTAATCTTTCACTCTGGTAGGGAGTCACCATGGAGCGGTAGTGGTGAGTCTAAAAGGGAAGGCAGAGAGTTTGCTTCACAGCACCTTGGGCTGATTCCCCATAGCACTCACCTCTTCTCAGTGCGTATCCTTTGGTGATGGTTTACTATCAACTAATGGGAAAGAATTCGGGTTAATGCACGATTCTTTTTCCTCTCTTATTACAGCACCGTTATTGGATCTTCATGAGCTGTGAAGAGTCTTAGTGCCAGGACTGGGGATGCTGGGAGGAAAAGCAGTAATAGGGAGGGCGAAACAGCGTGACAAAACACTGCTGGTCCATTTTGGAATTAATGATTTTTCAGAAGCTATCAATTACATCCGTTAACTGGGGAGCACAGATTATAAAGAGGAATATAATTAGTGGCAAATGCTGTGAGATATATAAAGACAAATAGGGGAGTGGGATGAATGGGAGCTCATAAATTTTGTTGAGAACCACATTTGGATGTAATCATTTATTACGGGGGTCCCTTGAAGTGATTCCAAACTGGAAGTTGTGCACAGTGCAGGAGAGAGGTCACTCCCATTACTAAATCAAGTGCAAGAGATTATTGATTCCCAAAGAAAAATTGGAGTGTTTTTAAAAGTGGAAATAAATGGACTGAATGCAGCGTTCCCTCCTCTCTATCAAGTGCCTCCTTATGGGTTTGCACTTGGTCCCCGGTGGTGCCCCACTGGTACGGTTAAAAAGCTTTCTCCCTCAGAGACTTTACTTTCTGCTTTTCCCCGCACGAAGTTCAGGGCCTGGGTAGGGGTTTGCTAGCAGGCAAGTGGGCACCCAGTGCAGCTTGTAAAATACGAAAATAAGTGACCCTTTGGATTTCCTTTCAGTTGCAGATCTCAAAACGTTGTCAAAATCGGGTGTAAGTAAGTTTTCCGTGCGAATTCACGGATGGCAGAGTAAAGGTGCAGAAGGACGTTAGCAGACTGCATTACGTTCACGTAGATCTGGAGATCTCCTGTCCCCTCTTGCTGGCACGAGCCCGCCTCCCTGCGTTACTGGGACCTTTTCTGGGTGACTGATGCAGACACACTATCACTCCCCAGCTGGCTTTTTTCCAAGCAGTGTACCTAATCATTATTAATGACAAAAAGGTGATTGACCTATAGGCTTCCAAATATAATCCATTTTAAAATCTCCTATTTTGCCCCCAATCCTTCAGTCTAATTAGGCTCACATCAGTATATTATTACAGAATGTAATCATTCCTTTCTTCTAATAACATTCATGGATAATTTTATTTCTCATTTTCAGCCTCCTACTCCTGTGGTGTAATTAGTGTCTCTGGCACCTCGTGATGCTCAGAATGAGTTGCAGCTGCTAATTGCTAATTGAAAAATTAGAAACTCGGTTAGAAAAAGGATCTAATTAAAATGAAATTAGATAAAATCCCTTCAAACTAGTTTCTTCCTCTTTGCTTTTTCCCCCAGTTTTGCGATCACAGAGCCATTAGCACTTGCCAATTACATTTAATTGTTAAACACAAATACATTTTTTGTTTGACTTCTTACAATAACCTTTTATTAGTGAGAGAAACGCGCATTTATGAGGGAGGCTGTGAGTCTCTCCTGCTCCGAATTTCAGCAACTCACCCACAGATCTTTACCGCCCGGTGTGTAAGTCGTGGCCTGGCGTTATCCTCCCCATCATCGGACAGAATAGCACTGCCCCGGTCCTGCGGGGAAATTGTGCGAGAAAGCCCTGTATGTACGAAAGATCTTTTAGCAAATGCCCAGCCTGTGCTTTGGGATGTGCCCTGTGGCGCCTGATATCTTCCTGATATTAAGCCAGGAGGAAATAGGTTTCTGGTGCTGTTTCAGTGATCCTGCCTTGCGTTTCCGCTCCGGTGCGCTCACCCATCCTCGCTGTTCAGCCGGGCTCGCGATGAGAGAGCGACGCTCCAGCTCAGAGCCAGCCCAAACGAGGGAGGTCAGGTGTTGGAAAGAAGCACTGTGGTGTGGAGCAGTTATTGCTGTGGCAGGTGCAAAAAATATTTAACAGTAAAATGTGGCCAGACATGCTTGCAGAGGAGAGAAATATTTTGTGGGCTGGAACATAGCCTGGGTAGGGACCGGTAGGAGCCCGCAGCCGCGCTCCCTTCCTGACCTCTGTAACTGTCGGGTTGTGGCACACCGCTAAACGGGGGTGTTTGTAGTCCGGTGGCTGCATGTCATCATCCTCCTCTTCAGCAGGGACATGAAACTCTTCCCAATGTAGGTAGACCTACTGCGCTCTCTGCTTCTTCCTGCCCACTTCTATAACCATCGTCCTCTTGTTTGCCTGACTGGGAGGTCTGTGTAGTGTTTGATAGTGGCAGTGGAGACATGGAAACGTATGAACTGCCATATTCTAACTACGGGGGAAGTGCCTCTGACATTGAGTCAGAGAGGACTATACAGCAATCATAATTATTAATGCTAATGGGCCATTCACACGCGAAGAGTTAAGCATGCACATAAATCTTTTCATGGTCTGAGCGATATGATGTATACAGGATACGGCCAGGTTTGTAGGTAGAGGTAACATTTTTTATTAGCCTACCGAGTGGTTAGGAAAAACTAGCAAGTGCTTGGGTGCGCGAGCCCTTCGCAGCGTGCGCAGTGCTCAGCACTGGTTGTAGTTGTGTTCCTGTGAGAATCGCTGGGATGGGAACCTCGGTGAGTGTTCTAATGCGGTCCGCACAGACATCAGTATCGGGACTCGCATGCAACATGGGTTCAGTGTGCAGTGAATGCAGGGCCAGTGCTTAAAGTGAGGTCGAAGTGCTGCTTGGGCTTCATGGGGGATTTAAGCTGTATTCAAAACCACCATGATTTTAGGTGGGGACCAGATCCAGCTGCCCGCCACGTGGAGCCTGCATCTGGCACAGAGCCTCTTTCTGTGCAACCCAGGCAAAATTTTCCTGCTGGTTTTGTGCAAAAAATGAAACCACGTTTTCAGTGGGCTGTGCAGGATTCCTCTCTTCCCCCTCTTTATGCCCCATAGCGCTGTGCGAATCCTCCGCAGCAGCGTGAGCCCCGGGGCTGTCGGGTGCTGCCTGAGGATCAGCCAGCTGAGGGTTTGGCCGCTGCTTGGCTGATCCCACCTTTGATTTTGGACTTACGTGGCTTCCCCTACAGTCCTGTTTGTTTCTCCTTACTTTTAAGGTTGCAAACTCCCCTTGGGTTTTGGAGCTCTCCCGCTACGCCCGGTGCCTGCGGTGGTGCTGAGCGCTTGCCCACGCTTTCGTGTTTCCCTGAGCAGTTTGACAAGCGACTTAGAAAACGTAATGGAGATGCAGAAATCAATAATTTAAGGATGGGAAACATAGAAGTCATGAACCAAAGGAGAATATAAAGATGATGGGCTAATTATCACTGGGTCCAAAACTTCATAGGATGTGGTTGTAGAGCTCACAGGGAAAATAAAGAAGAGGACGAGTTAATCTAGTCCAGAACAGGGTTACTGATGGCAAATCTTTCTAGCCGTGGGCTAGTAAACTTCATCTAGATAGATGCTGTAACGCTCTCATCTGGGAATCCTGCCCTTGACATAATTAATGCACAGACATGGTTGTCTTCTGTGCCAGTGCTCTCCATCTGTCGATGCGGAAGAGCGCTTGCTCACAGAGGGGAGCGGGCCAGGAGGATAACAAGGTGTTCTCCCCGCAATAGGAAGCGGAGGGGGTTCTGGAGCACCAAGCCTAGCTGGGAAACCTGACAGGAGATAATTTGCATTTTTGCTTTCTTCCCCTCCCACACTGGTTGTTTCTCTGAGAGTTGATACTAAATAAGTGTGTGGCGGTTTGGTATTTTCAGGCGGTGACTGAATCGGGCTGTTTGGTGATAGCGAGAGTGCTGGGGACTGTATTTTACACTATGTGTACCCTCTTCAGTGAGGTTGTAAAACATGGCAGATGGACAGGTCCAGGCACCAGAGAGCAAGTTATTGGTGTAAACTGGACAGGAGCAGCATATTTTTGGAACCAGAAGGGAATTTTGCTCTGCCTGATACTGTGAGTCCATCTGCCTCGTCAGGACGCGCTCCTCCTGATGTGCAAGGCACCCAGGAGGCTTCAGGGAATTTGTTCTTTGGGTCTTCTGAGTCCTTGGGTGCTGCAAACAAGGAGCTCAAACTGTCAGATTTTATTTGTTTGTTTCGAAGGGACCGATATCTACCCACCAGCTCTGACTGGGACCTCTCCCAGCTGAGCTCAGACCGATCTCCCCTTGCCCTCCCTGCGGTAGGGAGTTTCCAATGTGCCTTTCCTCTTCCCTCTGCTGAGGGGCAACCGGTACCTGAGCAGGTATTTTGCAAAGTCAACGTGCAAACACCAGCTATCTCGTCACTAAACATAAGTTACAAACCCGATATGCGTTACATAGGGAGGCCGCTGGTGGGAGACTAGAATTGTGCCGTCAGTCTCTGTTGTATCCCTAACAGCGACCTAACATAAAATTGTAGCGTGCTAGTTGGACGGATGGTTTCTTTCTCAATTCAAATGCCGTGTAAGAAGTATTCAATCCCTAATATTTTTGCAACTAAGACAAAGAGCAAAAATAGCCACTGTGTATGGAGGCAAACAGACATCCTTCTGTGTAATACTTCCAGGCCTTCGCCAAATGTACTCATTTTGTGTTATCTGATGTGAGAGGCACTGTCTGCGGGCAGCGTATCAAGGAAAAGGAGGGCATGAAGGGCACAGATCTCAAAGGAGCGTGGCCCTAAGCTACTTCATACTGACGATCCTCCGTCTCAGCGCAGCGGGTCATTCGGCTAATTACAGACCTTGTCTCCCGTGTCAGTATAGCTTAGCAGGGAAAGGAACAGCACTTTGGTAGTGTGCTTCCCAAGGCTTTTTCAATTTCTTTTCTGAAAATGACAAACAAAATCTTAGAGAGCTCTTTCAAGGTTACAAAGGACTTTGGGATGAAATGACAGAGACACAGAGCCGGAACAACATCTGGATTTTTACTGCCTTTACATGCAGTTCCCATTTTACAACTGACATTTTATATCCCTTGTAGTATTTTACTACTTATTATATAACTGACTATTATATGCTTATTATATCATCTATCATATATACAATTATATTTCACTAATCTGTTATTGATCTGCTCCATTTCCGGAGGTGCGAGCACAAGTAACATCCCAATCATGGTTTTTGGAATATAAGGACAGTACTTACAAAGCAGCAGTTACGTGGGCGTGCATATATATGATCGCACGGAGGGTAGCACCTTTCTGTCCAAATTGGAATCCAAACCTGTGCTGTACCTCATGCCCATTTTGTTTCCATCAAAAGGGGTTTATTTGGTTTCGGCCTAAATTTGGGGTAAAAATGGCTTGGAGAGTTCTTGTTGGCTTTGGCAGAGCCAGAGCTTGTGGTGTAAAGAAAACAAAGTGAGTATAGTGTGTCCTGAACTCAAGGGGGAGGGGTGGGAATATATATATATATATGGGTAGAAGAAGGGAAAAGAAAGACCCTTTACAGCAGTAGATTTTGCTATGTGAAGCTTTACCTGCCCAAACAATCACAAAACAGAGTTAAGCATCAAACAGTTTGCAGACATAAAGCTTTGTGTGTTAGCTGATTCCTGGCTTTTGCAGAAAATAATCTGCCATACCAAATATTTGTAGCCTCCTATGATCTGTGTTAGTCACCGGTTCTGATCTTCCAGAACAAAGGGAGCAAAGTAATCACTGACAGGAAGAAGTGTGCAAACAATGGCGTTCTTCATTGCCATTTTAAAAAATACCGATACAGAAATACATACATTCTAGCGATTTTATTTTTTTAACGTATATCTATAAACACATATAGAACACTGTTGTCACATTCAATTTGCAGAGCGCTGGAGCTCTGTAATGGTGAATGGCAGTGAAAAGGAAAGGGGCAAGAAAGGTTGAAAAGACGTATATNAGAAATACATACATTCCAGCGATTTTATTTTTTTAACGTATATCTATAAACACATATAGAACACTGTTGTCACATTCAATTTGCAGAGCGCTGGAGCTCTGTAATGGTGAATGGCAGTGAAAAGGAAAGGGGCAAGAAAGGTTGAAAAGACGTATATAATCGTGCTGAAAAAGACTTCTAAAGCCCTGAGGCTTCTGCGATGGGATCAACAAATGAAACGTGGTTGTGTATGTAGAGAGGATGGAATGAGGAAGGCAGAGCATGATTAAAAGGGACAGATCTTTTGTTAGGGGTTACTGATCCACTTGAAAAGAAAGATTTGTTGGGAAAAGAAGTGCCTAGAAGGGTTGAGTAGACGAGCACTGCCCTCAACCCCACCACATCCACTGTTCTTTTCGGTTAATTTTTTGAATTTAGTATTCAGCTGTTTCCAATTGACTCTCGTGGATCCGAACCACACATTTTTGAGCAAATAGCCATGTACAGCCGTTCCTGGAAACTGCTGTGTGTTAATTCCCATGCTCGCTGTGTCTGAGCTTGCGCACGTGCGTGCTGACTCAGCAAGCTGAGGATGCTAAGGGTATATATACAGATAATATTTTCTGCACATACACGTGTTGTGTAAACTATATAAAAGAGCTCTGTCCTTAATAATTCTGAAATCTGATAAACGCTTCTCAGCACATCTTTCAGTACAGGGGACTCTGCGTGTGTATATATGGATAATCAGCCTGCTTGAAGGGCGTGTCGGCTTTCCCAGCTTCCGTGTCAAATAGTCCTTATTTGGCACCGATGGCGAAGGAAACGTACCTGATAACTGATGGCATTCAGAATGCCGAGCCAGAGGCTCTATACCAGCCTCGGTAAGGAAAGCACGCAGTAATGATGTCAATTAAGCAGGGGAACCAGGTAGAACTGGCAAAATGAGATTGCAGGTGGAAAGTCAGAGTGATGAAGTCAAACGCTGACAAAATATGTACAAATTGCAAAACTAATGAAGATTCATGTGCAAGCTGTCGGGAGGACACCAGCCATCCTACATTACCTCCAGAGTGCAGAATGAGCTGCTGAGGAGGTCACGCTGCTCTGTAGCAGTTGTCTGTTATCGTGTGCCTCGGCTCAGTTCTCCAGATGCAGAAATACTTCGCAAGTTCAAATGAGTTCTCAACTTCAGAATTTGCCCGTAGGCCTGTACTGAGCGGAAGCTGAAATCGTGGTGATGGCACGGCAGGGCTGCATATGCCTTGGATTTGCAATCCTGACGTGCTCTCGTTCTATTAAGAAATACGCCCCTGAACAGAACAGCGACTCCGGAAGCACTCGGGCTTTTCGCTGTGCAAACACTTCAAATCTATTACCTGTGAGCTTCAGAGGCGCTGTGTGCACGGGGAGACTGCAGGGTGTAGGAGAGCAAAAACAAAGAAAGAAAAGGTATTTTAGGCATTCGAATCTCAGTTTCAACAGATGTAACTAATAGGCATTTGAAAATTGCGTGGGGAATTGGAATGCTCCCTGGTGTGGAAAGCGTCCCTCAGAGGGCAGCAGTAAAGCCAGGGTAACCCTAAATGATCCCGTTCTTTTGTAACTCTTCCTATAAAATAACTCGCTCTCTTCGTTCCCTCCACCCCACCAGACCCACCTTCATTGATCCAAGCTCAGCAGAGGCTGGCCGCATCTTCCTGCAGTTGGCAGCAGGGAGGTGGTGCTTGGCGCGCTAGCAGCGTGCACCATCAGGAGAGAGAACCTCTGCTACCTCTATGCGCAGTTGTCAGTGGCAAAACAGACGCGCAGCTTCCCCTGAGAAGCGCGGCAGTAGGCAAACAGTTAAAAATTACTGCTTTTGGCAATAGAACTAAGAGCAATCATGCAGGTATTTTTTATTTTTTTTCTATTTAAGCTGTAAAGCAGATTGTATTGGGAATTGTGCTTCTGACTATTATGGTCGGCCACAATGACAACAGAAGAGTANAAAAATTACTGCTTTTGGCAATAGAACTAAGAGCAATCATGCAGGTATTTTTTATTTTTTTTCTATTTAAGCTGTAAAGCAGATTGTATTGGGAATTGTGCTTCTGACTATTATGGTCGGCCACAATGACAACAGAAGAGTAAATGTACCAGCAAATTGTTATCTCAACCCAAGTGCCACAAGGTGACATTTTCACAGGACCAGTATTTTGATAAAATACGACCTTTTAATGTTATGACAACCCATGACAAGTTATTAAAGTACATATATAAACAAGACGTGAAGTGTTTCACTCGGAGACAGTTTTAGAAGTTGCCAGAAAAATCCTACTTGTAGATTGGACGGCGGCTTCCTGTAAAGTAGAGCCAGGATCTGAGAGCACTGACTCCCGAGGGCCTTAAGGAAAAAGAATGAACCTTGATTTTGAGTGCTTTGGCTTTTCTGCTAGTGCTAGGTTTCCTTAGCAGCACCTCTGTCTCAAAGATGCTGCTTAGCTAAGCTGGTCAGGGTCGGCAGGGCTTTCAAAGTAATTGATAGGAGTAATAAAATAATGGAGCACACCACAGGAATGTAATCAACACCCCGCACCTGGCTTTCTTTTTATTTGTATTTTTAAATTAATACAACTGAAAAACAATGTACAAAGTAATGGCTCTACCGGCAGCATAAGATCTGAATAGGAGTAGTTCATCTGTTCTTTTAAATTTAATGTGCAAAACTATAGCTATTGCTGTTACCGACAATCACAGAAATAGCCCAGTATGATTTAGCCACTGTGATGTGTGACAGCTCTTCCTAGGAGTACGAGGGAGTAGCTACAGTCACTGATGTGCAGGCAGCAACCCTCTGCAGGGAGCAAAGTTTTTCTGGTTAAAGCAGCAGCCATGCACTCCAGCTTCAGTTTTCTGTCCATCTCCGTTCCCTGTCCCTTTGGCCTGTTCCGAGTTAAATGTTTTTCTGTGCGTAGGGCCGGTTTCTTAGTGCAGTGTCTCCTGGCACAGGGGATTTCAGTCTTCGCACAGGGGTTGGAGAGGTGAGAACGTGGGGTTCAAAGCACTGGTATACACTAGGCTAATTTAATGGTAGTCAGAATTTTCTTTAATATAAATTTAATGTAATAACTCTTTTCACATGAGAATCCGTAAATGTTTCACAAATATTTGGTAACTTAATTTCACGCTGTACCGCGGTGGAAGTTCACGAGGATCACTTCAACCATCGTCAAAGTACAGCCTCTCCGAGGAAGGCGTTTATTAAGGATGCAGAGCAACTCCGTGCTGCTGAAAAAGCGGAAAGTGATTCTGTGCTTCCGTGAAAGCCGCCGCCTTGTTCAGCGGCGTTGCGGAGTGAAGTCAAGCAAATTGTTGTAATGACCCCCACAGAACTCGTGGATTTGCCCTGAGTGTAGATAGCCGTGGCTTTGATGAACAGTTCACGGTATGCCTTCAAATCAAGCCTTTCTTTCTATACCTTTATTTTTTCGTTTTGGGGCTGCTCTTTACCTAACAGTTGAATTTTGCGCTACTTTGTCACTTGAACAGTAACTCACGTAGATGTGTTCGTTGTCTGTTAGTACAGCTACGGAAATGCTATTCCACTCTTTGGGCAGAGCTGTGTGTTTTTTTCCCTTATGATGCTTCCTCGTCCTTTACTCCACAGAAACTATAGACTAGGTGCTATTCCTCGAGCGCGCTGTGCAGAAGCAAGCCTTAGGTGAAGGCTGTGCCGACGTGATACAGCGGGGCTGCGCACTGGCAAGGTTAGGAGTGTTGTTCAAAGCACACCAGAAGAATTATAAGATCCTAGTCTGGCTTCCAGCTTTAACATAAAGATATCAATTTATCCTCATTTTCCCTAGGCTAGCTCAAAACTTGTAGCTTTAGCAAACACAGGAGCAGTGCTGTTGTGTCTTTAGGCGCTTAGCATTAGGTTCGAGTAGCTCCCTTCGAACGAGAGCGCCTTGAATGCTGTAAAGCCAAGACATCAATTGCAAACCGGCTTTTGTTCATGGTGACCAGGATCCACTGCATCCTTCAGCGTGTTAACTCCCCAGCTCGACCGAAAACAATGTTGTGGTGTTGTATTTTGTCAAACACGTTGGATAATAACACAAGATTGCAGTGACGGAAGAGGTTTTGGGCCCAGACTCAGAGGATGGGCAGACGCGCGAGGAGCGTGTGCAGGAGGGGCAGCTGCAGACAACAGCCCTGAGAGCAGAACAGAGAAAGTTATTGCAGTGGCCGGAGTTCTCTGTTGATCATTTTGGCAGCTGTTCCTGGTCACCAGAAGCTCACTGCTTATATTTCACTAAGTTTTAATAAATCATAATTTGGACAAACCCGGTTTAACTTTGAAGTTAGGCGCTCTTTGGGGAGGTGGTCAGACTTGGTAATCCCGGAGGTCCCTTCCAGTCTAACTTTCGAATGATTCCATGAAAAACGTCACGTTGTTTGTGACTGACTTCTCAACTGTGCATGAACACGCTCATGGATACGCATTTCTTTTTTCCTGAATACCTGAGACCTAAAGTGGCTTTCTGGAAATGTTTGCACAAGTAAATCCAATCCCAATAACCACTGACAGGGAATGAAGAACAAAAGAGGAAAGGGCAGGGGCAATGAAAAGTTAATTTAAACACGCAGGCTAATATTTACAGAACAGCTGTTGCAGTATTTGCCCAGCTTTACTAATTATGGGCCAGAACCTGCCTCGTCGCTGACAGTGAATCGCACCGGTGCCGGGGTCGGCAGGCTCAGCGCCGCTGCCCGCAGGGTCCTGCTCCGGAGCCCCACGGAGGGAGCTACCGGGCTGCCGTGGATTTCAGTGCACTGGGACTGATGTTTCTCCGAGCTGTTGTCACTGACCAGCACAACGAAACTCCTGCACACGTGGGAGCCTGGGCAGTGACCGTTTGACCGTTAGGCTCCAAATGGATACCTTGGTGGATTTCTGCGCCTGGAGCATTGCACGGGACGTTTACACTCGTGAATAAATAAATAAATAGTAGAGGCATATGGGAGAACTCACAGCATATCTCCCGCTTGATGTTCAAGAAAAAAATTAAAATATCAGACGATAAAGATGGCAAGGGACCCCTGTGGGGAAAGCCTCTTTGTCTAATGACCTTTCTAGGTCTGTGATAGCAAATATAATAGCCGAACCTCATAAATCATAGTTCAGGCAAACATCCGGAGGGCACGCTTTGACGCTGTTTGCATATTCAAATGTCACCCCACTCATGAAAGAAAGACAAAATGTTTTTTTCTCTCAAAAATGTCAGCACAGGCTGGATTAGAAAAGATAATTCAGAAGTACTTCCAGAGAATAATTACCACTGTCACCTACCTGCAATGTAGTTAATGAATGGGAAGAGGGTTTTTTATTAGAAAAAAAATTATGATTATTAGAGTAATTAATCAGCTGCGTGATGACAGCTTCCCTGAGAAAATAATCTCCAAAGGCCAAGTAGCTACAGTAGGGCATTTTGTTGATAAAGCACCAGAAGCGCAAAACATTCTTCTACCATTAGATGTGAAAGTGCTTATATGGGTGGAATTACATTATGTCCTAAGTACCTATGGATCTGCTGCACTCCGTGAGCTAAAAGATTCATTATCTCATTGGTTAAATGCAAGAAAATTTCATAACCTTTTGGTCTCCGCAAAATAAATAACACTTTCTTTTCTCCATCCTCTTTGTCTTATATATTTAAGCCTCAGCCCAGGAAAGCAATTAAGGATGTATTTACGTCTGCAGATCTGTGCACATTGCTCCGCTTCCCCCATTAGCACAAAGGGATTTCTCTGTGCTGGAAAGCAAAGACGTAAAGGCACAAACTTAGGGCCCCTCTGAGCCGGCGAGCAAAGGTAAATAGAAGCCAGCCATGAGCAGAGCCGGGGTGGCACCCTCTGAGGACACGGAGATTCCCAGACCTTGGGAAGGCCAGGGCCCACCCTTCTTGGCTTCTCGCTTTAAGACGTGAAGGCAGCAAGCAGAAAAGGAAAAAATGGAAAAATGGAGAAGAATTTGGCAAAGCTGCTGCAGTTCAGCACAGGCAAACGTTGGCTGCCGGCGGTTTGCACTCGAGCTTCGGTTACAGCCGCGGAGCTCGAATGCAGCAGCTCTCTCGAGGTCCTGTCTCTCGCGAGGACGTGCACAGCAGTGACAGTCCCCAGAGCTTTCCTCCCTCTCCTGTCCCCCTTGCAGAGGTCTTGTCCCAGTGCCAGGAGCCAGAGGAGACATTTTTCCTCCTTGGAGCTGAATGGAAATAGAAAGCGGCCTCCAAGGCAGGAGCTGACCGGAGTTCCCCGGGCAGGGCACGCCGTGCTCAGGGACTTTGCTTTTTACGTCGGCATCTGAAGTAAATGCCTGGAGGGAAGGTGCTGTGAGGGGCTTGGTTGAGTACTTGCACTTCTGCATCACAAGTGACATTCTGCCTTCTTTTCTGTGGGTACAGTGTCTGCAGGCACGGTTTTAGTCTCCGGGCATCTCATTTACCCCCAGGTCACACCGTGCTCTGAAGGATCAGCTTCTTCCCCCAAGACCCTGCTGCTGATTTTCCTAATGCTCTGTCCCGTCCCCTGTCCCTCGCTCAGCTCGTCTCTGCTCCCTCCCCGGTGCTGAGCTCCAGCCAGCTCCCCGTGGCCTGCACCCACCAACGCTCCCAGCGCCTGCAGGCAGCAAAGCTCGGGAGCCCCTAGCGGGATACGCGCTTGGGTGGCTGAAGGTATTGCAAGCGGCACAGTTTGCAGCCACCAGATAAAATTCAGTGCAGGGCTCGCTGAAATTCCCCTTCAGCCTGTGGCGACATCGCTTCATTTCAAGATCATCAGGTTTCCCTGCGTGTTGGCGTAGTAAGGATTGCTCAAGGACACGAATGATGCGAGGCCCTGTGCTGACCCTCTCTGCACAGGTGAATTGCGCGTGCTGCCGGCGCAGTGTCTGGTTGGGTTTCACCTCTGCCGTTCTCCAGTTTCTCTTTTCTCTCCTCATATGGTTCAAGTGGTACCTTCTGCGTGCGACTGACAGCAAGGGGAGCGAAGGCACACGCGACTCCGCGCACGGCAGTGCCCTTCTGGGGCTCTGTTTAGATCGCGGGTATTTCTTCCAACTAAAACAAGTGTGCGTTCACAGCAGAGCAGCTACTGCAGAGGATAACGTATGAACAAATGCCAAAGGCAACAGCTCAGAGATATATTATTTACATATTTATTAGAAACTCAGTACTGCTTGTGAGAGCAAACCACTTCTGACTTCAATTCCAGTAAGCAAACAACCCAATGGGCAAATAAAAGAACTGGGAAACATGCGCTACCACAGTTTACACAAGCTGATACAGTAAAACAAAATATTCTGAACATGAAACTATTTTGCAAGATACGAAAAAAAAAATCCTGCCGTTATTCTCCTTCTTGGTTAAGCACTCTGAAAGTAATAATTGCAAAATAATTTAATTATATGTGATATCAGTTGCCTCACAGACTAACAGAAATACAATTAATCCTTGTTTATCTAAACTACCTTGTAGTACATTGCCCTGCGGCAATGAGCGTCGCTCTGTTTTATCGGAACTTTTGCTGGCCTTTCTTTCACCGTTTTTTTTCTATGCGTAGTTTAAGGGTGGAAAAATAACTCTAGCTGCTCGCTGTTACTCGAGAGGAGCCCTCTGACTGCCCGAGGAGCGACAATCCCATGCGAGCCCCGCGCTAAGGCTCAGTAGCTGGGGTTTTATGCCCAGGTCTGTTGTGAACTCTGGAAAGCCCCCTCAAGAAGCATTTCAGAAACCCCGCAGAGATACAGGGAATGGTAGAGTTAAAAACAAAAATAATTCGCAGTAGCTGCTAGATGTCTGGCTGCATGAGCTCATCCTTTAATTCATCCAAGGAGTGCAGTCGTGACCCGGCTCGCCTCTGCCTGCCAGGCGTGGATAGAAGCGGTGCCTGTGGACGCAGCCCTGCCTGGGCAAGCTCGGGGCTGCTGGACCGCCTGGACCTTCACCTTCCCCTGGTCCTGGGGCCGGGAGGGGGGTCTCCAGCTGGGAGCCTGCCCTGCTGCTGGGAAGATGAAGGGCTCGGCTGGCATCAGCCCTGGGGTTTTGGTCATGCTCAGGCTGCAGGATGTCTCTGCCTCTTTGAAAACGGCTTCAAGTTGCTTATCTCTGGCAGTGGTGAGTGAAGCCGCCTCTGAAGGCCTTTGCTCCACAGCCCCTGTCAGCAGTTCTGACCTGTAGGTAGAGATTTTTATGTAGACTTAAATTTCTCATAAAAAAAAAAAGAAGTTATTTTTCAGCACAACGAGAAATTTCAGGGGAAATAGCTGTACTTGCCTAAAATTTCAGAATTTCAAAAGCTCAAAAATGATTTTTTTTTTCAGTTTAAGTTAAAGTCTTTCCCTCCGTAAAATAAAAGCTGAGAAGCTGAAGCTGTTCTGATTTCATTGGGTCTTGTAGGTGAGAAAAAGCAAATCCGTTGCCTGACCCATAACCTGTTCAGGAAACCGTTCATGCCTTGTATCTCTTGTTGAGAAAGAACATTTCATACTAACAGCGATTCAGGACACAGTAAAAAGATGTATAGGCTTTCAGCATCCTTTCCAAATGCTTGCTTGAAATATTTCCAGGTAGATGGGGGTTATAACATGATCAGGAAGAGGAACAAAGGGTTTGTAAAGGTTATAATAAATGTAAAAATGTTTGGAAGTGTTAGCGGCGCTAAACCCCATTATTTAAATTCATCAGATGTCACTTTGAAGGAAGCTTTCAGAAACAGTGTTTATATATATTCTTTTCTAAGGGAAACTCATAAGTAACTGTCAAATGAAGAGCACCCCAGGCCGTAGCCCCTACTGAATGTCAGCCCTTCCAGACTAATAACGCCCTGCAGTCTTTCAAAATAGAAAGCGTAACGCAATAATAATGTGGGACTCCTACCAGTATGGAAACCCGCAGCACTGCTCCGAACGCACGGCCGTGCAGCCTGCGCGCTCGGCGGCCGAGGACATCAGAGCTTCCAGAGAAAAGGCTCCCAAGCTTTTCTTCTGGCAGCCGGATCCGGGCAGAGAAGTCATTGAAGCTAATTTAAAAGAGGCCCTCGGTGTCAGTACAGGGCTCTACTGGGACTCCAGCTCACAACCTTTCGGGTACTGGGAAAAATGATTAACAGATGTGTCTTCCCATTTCCCAGTATATCTCTTTTGAATTGCAAAGTGGCCTCCTGCTTATTTTGAAGTACAATATGTCTAACCTTCCAGGCACAGCTTATTGCTAATTTCCTATGCCACTATGAATCTATGATTTATGTAACAAATTTCCACCCAGCAAATAAAACAACATTTGTTCTACCTGGAGGGTAGTTTTCAAATATCACAGCACAGCCAGGCATGGCTGCAACAGTTGGCACAAGAATAGTGGTCAGAATGACGAACGGAGTGCCTCGCTTCAGATAAGAAGTAAATTCGTGTGAGTAACCCCACAAAATAAAGCACTGCGTCTTCAGCTCGGATTCTCCTGGGCAGACACAATCATCGTGAAGCCATCGCGTTTTCAACTGTATTTGTATCGCTCACGTGTGTTGACTTAGAGTGTAACACCAGAGGTTTTCTGTACCAAAATGCGCACGAAGAGCGAGCTCTGATGACTTAGTGCCGAGTAAAGGCTGAACGGGTTTGAATACAACAAAATTACCTTGAACTTTCATCTCAGCTTCAACTTAGGAAAAAAATTAGTATACCTATGTTTGTCCCACCTAAGTTTGAAAAGTTCTGTTTCTTTGGAAGGGTTATTTATTTGCTCCCCATGTCCAATACAGAATACAAATGCCCAAATCCTTAGTCGTTACGGACTGTCAGGTTTTCCTCTTGAAATACTGAATGCAAAGCTGTCTGGAGCTGCAGGCCAGCTCGCGCCCTGGGTGCAGTTCTCTGGTGCTGCTTTTCCCCTTCGTTAACAGTACAGAGGCCGAGGGCCGGAGGGGCTGGGCCCTCCAAGAGCTGGTGCTCCAAGGGCAGGCGGTGTGCGTCGGGGTGGGAGCGGCGTGCCTCCTGTGGATCGTTGCGATTGCCGCTACTGCAAACAACTTAGTAGGAAATTCCATGCCACGATCCAGTGATTAAAAATCTGAATTTATTGATTGGAGTTATACGATGGACTTGCAAATATAAATTAGGAACTAGTTTAGACCCGGTGTAGAGCTTGGCGGGTAGGAGACAGTGTCAGGCAGCAGGCTGCCGTCCGGGGGTGGCCGTCTCCGATACTCCATCGCTTTTTCGAAGTGTGTTTAGGGCACAGCGTGCGTGCACGCGGGGTGCAGAGCAGCCTGCGCAGCTGCAGACGCGCCTGCCTTTTCTCTTTGATAAGAAATAGGAATCTCCAGGGAGGAAAGCCACGCGGAAGGGCAGAACGTGACTTTCTTTTCCAGTTAAGTTCAATTGCTGCGTTTTGAGATGTCACAGTGGGGAATAAAGTATATTCCCCATATTCAGAGCTGAAGAAAGAAGCTTCCCCAAAATAAACACAACTGAAAGGAATTTTCCTTGGTTTTTATTTACTTTGGGTTATTAAAGTGACAAGCCTGTGCTATCCATGCAGCGCAGGGGATTATAACGCTCCAAGGACGGAGCTCAGATCCCAGTGGGCGCTTAACTTCCACAACACAACAAATGCATTTCTCTCCCTCCGCATCCCTCGTGTTTGCTTTGCGACAGGCCGATACGCCGGGCAGGCTGAAAGCGTGGAGTCATGGCAGCGATTTCTGAATGACATCTGAGGGCCTGAAATATTCATCCCAGCCCAGGGATTAAAAAGGAGCTGCGCAAAATAGTCGTCAGTCATTGCTGTGTACAGGATTTTTTTTTTTCCCCTTTCTGTCGTATTTTAAATTTATAAAATATTTACCTCAGGCAAAGGCAGCCAAATCATAATAGACTACTCAAACTTGCAGGGAAAAGAGGTTGATTGTTTACTTTCTCCTGTGTAAATAACTGACACAAAAAGTAAGAAAACAAATATCCTCCTCTGCTCTTCCTTGCATCCTCTTCACAGTCAGCATAAAAGGCTTAACAGAATAGATTGGAGGAAGCTTGTGATGGGAGAACACCATGAAACCGTGGTTGAAATCCCTCCCTGTAGTGGAGCTGCATCAGCATGTTAATGCGCCGGGACATCGCCGTGGCTGGACGCCCGCTGCCGGCTTTGTGAGCGCGCTCTCTCCGTCTTCCTTGTGCGGCTGAAGTTGCTTCTCAGAGCTTCATCTCTTTGCCCTTGCTTCATCATAAACTTTGTCCCTGATCATGTGAAGAATGTAACGGATGATGCAAGTCAATTCATTCATGTCCGTGGTATCGGGCATTCGTTATCGTTTGATTGTGCTCACAGAAGGATTATGCACCATATTTATCAGGGAATGGTAGCGTGATTAGTCAACCTCAAGAGAATTAAATGCACGTTTTGTGGGCTAAACCTTGTGTCAGTCTTACATAAACTTTTCCTTCCTGAGCTGGGTCTTGGTGCGCAGGAGAGGTGCAGGGCAGAAGGGAGGTGCGCAACGACAGCCGGAGGACGTGGGCTTTGCTAGTGGCACTTTCTCCGCGGAGAGGCCCTGCAAGAGGACGGTTCATCATTCACCGTGCTTTGGGATGTGGACCCGTCCTGCCAAAACCAGAAGTGAAACACCCCATCCAGAGCGAAACCGCTGCTAAAAAGCTTCTCAGTGTTGACGTCTTTCTCTTGCTGTTGCTCTCCGACTGCCTTAAACTCCAAGCGAGCATCAGTGAGCTCTGCTCCCGGAGCTCGGCAGCCCCGTGTGATTCCTTGAGGAGCAACTGGATCTGAAACCAAGTGATCCTGAACCGTCAGCTCGGTGGCTGTTTTCGGAAAACTTGTCTGGTTTGTAACAGACACTCACAGAATGACATGCACCACAGCGCAAGCAAAGCTTTCTGTTTATAAAATAGTCAATAACATTTGTGAAGAATGCTTTTTTTCCCAAGGACACCTTTCATTTCAGTCTCCGAGGGAGCTGGGAATAAATTGTTCCTCACCATCAGCAGCTGACCTCTCTGCTTGTTTAAAATGTGGGCGTCTTCTGAACAAAAAACCACCATTTGCTAAATGAAGCAAAACACCATAATAGGTTTAATGATGTAGATTTATCTCCTAACAGTTGTTTTGAGATCACAACAAATCATTAAAATCATTAACTCTCCAAGCTAAATTAGATTACAGATCTTGGAGAATGTCTGGCCACTGCATTTGCAAAACAGTGCCTCTTCCTGCCTGCGCGAATCATTAATTCTGCTCAGATTCCTCTGCAAACAATGAACCCATTCAACATATTCCAAGTCAGATTAAACAAAAAAAGCCAACATCTTTGTGCATGTGCATGTTTTGTTTCTTCTTCCAGGCTATTTCCATTACCGGAAAATATTTTCGTGGTGTGGCCAGAGCAGGCTGTGTCTCTCCGTGGGGAACGTTGTCTCCGCGCAGGGTCTTGTGCCACTCGGCTGCACTTATCTATGCGAAAGCCAGGGAATTTGGTCCCAGAACTACACAGTGTAATTAAGACACACTTAAAGTGACAGCAAGCCTTGCGTAGAAGCCCATTTATATTGCACCTATCAATGGCAGTCTTACTGCCATAAAGCGTGGCTTTGTGCACACGGTAAGCGAACGCACGTGGAGGGGTTGGGACGCCCGTGGCCGAGACCGACGTGAGAGCTGATGCCTCGGCACCATCTCTTCCTGCAGGAGCCAAAGTGGAGCAGGAGAAATCCCGTGTCAGACGCTGTCCTGTCTTTGTAGGAACACGACGCTCCTTGTAGTTGCCTTCTCCAGGACCTGTGCCCTTGCATTGCTGTTCATACAGGCGGTGCTGTGCCCTGCTGCTGCCGGGACAGGGACGAACAGTGTGGGTTTGGAAGAGGTGTGCTGCAGCCGGCAGACACGGGAGAAGCATGGCTGCGATTTTCTTCTCATGATTCATCTTTCTGTTTGAGGTTTTTCTCTCCTCCCGCTTCTACAATGGATTCAGCTGTAAAAGGCGACGTTTGCATTTCGAAAGCAGGAACGGCTGGAAACTAGGCATGTTTATGGTAGGGTTTTACTGCTCTCCTGTGACTGCCGAGGAGGTTACTCCGAACATTTGGGCCATGTCAGGCTGCGTTCGTAGAGAATGTAACGAAAACAAGTTTTTGTCCCAAATAGTTTGTAATCTACACCAGGGATTCTGGGTTTAGCTGCCGTTGTACAAAACTGCCTGTCTCCTTGCGCAGCCGGCTAGCGCGCCTCTCCAGCCAGCAATGAGCGTTAAGGCTTTGTCCAAAAACTCCAGGGGAAATGGTGGTGTTCAGGGGCGGGGGAAGGAGCGCAGAGCGGTCCGTCCCGTCTCTTACAGGAGCTTTCTTCATCCACAGACCATCTTCGCTCATTTGTCTCTGAGCTTCCTTCGGCATCCTAAGCACGGTGTGGGAAGCTGAGCGTTCGTTTCTGTCTTTCTGGAGCCATTTTTAGTATTTTCATCTTTTTTTTTTTCCTTATTTTAGAACTGATTGTTTATCCTCCATACACCTTGATGCTTATTTTCTCCTCTCCCCCCTTGTCTGCAGTTCTCCTTCCCCATGCTGCCTTCTGAGACAGTTTAATCTTTGATGCTGCATAAGCCGTGGCAGATTTCAGCCTTACTGCCACCATGTTTCACTGCAAAGAGTTTCAGGCTTATTAGAAAGGATGTAATTTGGGAAATGGATTCTCCTT
>VZSC01005839.1:176076-223019 GCA_013398225.1 Steatornis caripensis
CAGAAAAAAAGAAAACAAACCAAAGAGAAGCGGCATGTATTCTTTTTAATGGAGCAGAAGGGGAATTTATTTAAAGGGAAATGAACTTTCCTAAGTGCTGAGCAAGCTCGGGTATGCAAGAAAGTCTAGATCAGAAGCTCATCTGATGGAGGGGGAGGTGAATCAGGGAGATGGGGAGCTGGAGGATTTGAAGAGGCCTTTGCTGTTCCCAGAGGCCCAGGGTGGAGCAGGACGAAGGATTTAGGACGATAGTGGGAGCAGTGATGCAGAGAGCGGCAGCTGCAGGGGGGCCCGGCTGGGGACCACACCAGCTTGCCTGCTTCAGGAGAGCATCACCTGGCAGCCAAGCCCGTGTTCACAGCAAAAGTTGACGGTGCCAAAAGGTCGTAATAAAAAGCCTTTGAAATAGCTGAGAGGTTTGGGAAGGGATTAAATGGGAATAATTTTCCTCCATCTACCTGCCCCATGAGGTACTTAATGGCTGCCATTCCCGTAAGAATTGAGCGCTTCCCAAATCTCCTTTAGGCACCAGTCGTACGCCAACACTTTAACCGCAGCCCGTGCATCTGTCACACCGCCGCAGCAATTGCTTCTCCTTTCTTTGCTGGTCACAGAGTAAGGTACTAAGTGTGATCTGAATTTCAGAAGAGCCAAAAGCTCTGGCGGTGCTTGCACCGCTGATCTGTGTGACGGTCTCTGACCACCGTCCCTCGGACTGGGGCTTAGTTTGCTCAAATAAGCCACTGGCTGCTTGCCTTTGCGCAGTGTCAAAGGGCGCTCAGTGGGACTGAGCCTCCAATTCGCTGATCTGAAGGGACAACGAGCTTTCCTCATAGCGTTACTGCGCTGGACATGATACGGGGACGAGATCGCTGGAGGGCAGGGCATGAGAAGCGTCCCGAAACAACCTCTCCGAGGTGGACACCCCGAGGGCAGGTTCAGTCGCTGGTCCAGGAGGGAGCAGAGCTGACGTTTCATCTGAGCAATCGCGTTATTTGTGACTCTGTGAGCTGACCGAGTGGTGCAGCTCCACTGCAGGAGGGTTTCTGTGTCTCTTTGTTTTGCATTTGAGCCAAATGCGAAAATACCAGGAGAAAGTTGCCTCCAGCATTTTTTCGAAGTTAGAGGGGGAGCATTCTAGCTCTTGACATCTTGGCAGGGGTTCTCAAAGCCCATATGTCAGATTCAGAGAAACAGTTCACATTAATTTTAAATGGAAATCTTAGACCTTTGCTAGGCAACTACATCTCTCATTGCAATTCTATCCACAATTTACTCCAAATGGGCTGACAATAGCACACTAAAATCGGAGTGCTTCAGCAAAGCAGAATCACACCCTTTTGGGTGAACATCCATCCTCATTCTGTTTGTCTTGTGGCAATTAAAATAAGCATGAAATATGCTTGGGCGTGCTCTTGGTCTCATTCCCATTTTAAATAGTAACTCCACGTCTTCATTGCTATTATTTAGTAATAATGTTTATTATTGATAGGGCTGTAATACCTGGGGGCCAATCTTTCATTATTCTGCATAAGCATGCGTCAGAAACGGTTCGTCCCTCTAAGCATTACTGGGCTAATGGAAGGCTAACGTAGGTTAATAGATAGCTTAAAAATGTGTATTTCATCTATAAAATAGCCTAGCACTGTACTTCAATCCCTCCTGTTTTACATCGCTGTAAGAAAGCAGTAGCTCTCGGTCTCTTGCTGAATGTGTCAGGCTCTTGCTTTTATTTCCCTGCTTTTCACGGTTTCCATTTTGCTTCACAGGGAACCATGTTAGAAAAACCGAAGGGGTAGGAGCGTTTGGAAAGCTGTGCTAGCTGCAATACATCTGGCTGCTGGCTGCTGTGCCAGCTCCCATTCCTCTCCTCCAGCATGTCTGAGGCAACTGCCAATTGATCACCGTAAGGTGTAATAACTTCTTCAAAATCAGGTGCTGGCTGCTCTGCCGCTTGCTTTCTGCCCAGGCTTTTCCTCCCCAAATCCATGAGGCTGTTACCGCACGCAGGCAGTAGCTGACTAATTACAAGGCAAATGTGCGTGGGGTTTTTAGGTTGCCGAAGCACATGAAATCGTCCCCTGTAAGATTCAGCACAATCTAGTTATTTTCTTTCCTTCTACAGTTACAGACATTGGCTCGTGTCACCTGGTGGTAGCAAGGCAGCTCAGCCCTGTGTGTGTGCAGGTAAGGTAAAAACATTTTACTAGCAGTTTGCAGTAGGTACGTTCCAGACACATTCCTTCACCCATGAAATGTTTGCTTTCTGGGTGCAGACCCTTCCCCCAACATCTCTCTGCGTTAGCTGCACTGCGCTGAGCTGGTGACGTTCCTGTGTCTCCTGCGTTTGCACGCCAGCAAAGCTCCCTGCCTGTAAGGCCTTACCCTCGTTTCTAGCGGCAAGAACTGTTCCTCAGGAGAAGAACCAGGAAACCGACCCTTTCGTGGGAAGCGATGGTTCTTTGTAATTGTTGGGTTTGGCACCTGGGTACTGCAGTGATGGGTGGATTATAAATGCTTGGAAGATAATTAAATTTCGTGTTGAAAAGAACAGTTGGATGTAAAACCATGATAGCAGGAGTAGTGTAAATGTGGAAATCAAAGTTTCCATATGTTCCTTTCTTCCACTATTGCCTCCACAAAACATAATGGCAGATCAGCATGTCACAACACACAAGCCGGCGTGTCTGTACTGCTGTGTAGAGACCAGCAGTTTCCATTCACACAAGCCAGTGAGAAGTACATTTTTTTCTCCCGGCTTCCTCCTGCCTTTGTGTGAGTTTGCACGTTTGCGTCTTTCATCTGGCACACGAAGGGCAGGCTGCTGCCTCCCCGCTCCGGGTTGCAGCCTGTTTGGGTGGATGGATGTGGGGAGTGGGGAAGTGGATTTTTGGCCGCACACCAGTTGTAAAAAATGGTTCCTGTTTAAGTTTTGCTTTAAAAGCCATATTTACTCTCACAGTAATATCCAAAGCGCCAGTGGCCCTCTTGTCACATGCCCTCTGTCTTTGCTCTGAGTTGGCTTGTACTCAGTAAGATAAAAATGAGCATGAAAACAGTGCCGAAGGGGACACGTGGAGGAAAATACGCGGAAGGCCAGCAGAAAGCAGGACAGGAGAGAGCGACGCTGAGAGCTCCTCAGAGGGACATGTGTAAAAGCAATCAACAAAAATGCTTTCTTTTTTCAACCCAAGGCATTAACGCTTTTGAAAAGTGGAAAGTAGTCATTATTTTAATACGTGTGCGCTTGCTGTGGACTCAGATAGCCCTGCTAAATTTGGAGACACGGCGTGGCTGTTCAGAGCAATTTAACTTTCACAGACTCTGTTTGAAATTCTGGGCTTTTTAAAGCTTGTGGTAAAATTCCCTTTTGCTTCACTGAGGCCAGATACCGCTGTAAGCTTTTATCCTTTTTGCAGAATTCTAGCATAAAGGTTTGAGACAATTGTGAAGTCGTCCACCGAGTTACCGTCTAGCATTTTTCCATACAGCACAGCGTCCTGTAATGGGCTGGTGGTGGGGAACTTCTGTTTATGCAATGGAAACGTTTTGCCACCCCTCGAGCTGCATTTTTGCAATTGCACATTTGCTGCCAGTAATTTCGATCCATATTCATCCTGGTTCAGTAGTGATTTGCACCGGCCTTGCGAAAGTGTGGCACACTTAACTGTTTTGAATTGGCGTGAAAAGAAAGAAGGCCGCTTTGCTTCTATTTCCATTTTCTTTGATGAGCAAAAGTTTCTCTCTGCCTTTTGACCGTGCTGAGTAACACGGATGGGTGCTGCAGGCTTTTAGGGGCTGTGATGAGTGCTCTGTGCAAGTATGCAATCTGGTGTAGGGAAAGTTGTCCTTTTGCCCCCAGCGAGTACTTGGATTGGGCAGTACGAGCACCAGAAACTCGTCAGTGCATCTGTCGGACTGACAAATGAAGGCTGCTCGTGGTGCAGGCTGGTTATTGTAATGGATAGGAATGGCAGGTTATCTTTCTCAGCTACCTTGAATCATGAACTGGCATGAAACGAAGCTTACTGGAAAATGCAGATTTTCTGCCATTTGTGAAAATTAACTCCCCTAATTAACTTACACATATAAATGCACTTAGAATGAAGACATTAAGTTGATTATCTAGAAAATTGCTACCTTGGTAGACTCCCTAATGCCATCTCTAAATATGCCAAGAATTAAATTGCTCTTGTGGCATTGTTATGTTGCCGCAATTGAAAGCTCACTGATGGAAGACACCACGTCCCTTTTTTGGCTAAATTTAACCTTTAATTTCAGAGAGTGGCAGCAACTGAGCCCAACTGAGCTTGCTCTAACCTTTCAGAGAAAGACTATCTCTTTGTAAATCTCTTCCCGTGCTGCACTTTTTTTTTTTAAATTAAAACCCCCCAAGACCTTAATTCTGCCTAGTGTTTTAGGTGTTTTGGAGATTAGATTTAGATTCGTGTCAAGCACAGGCATGTTTGAGGTTATAACTTGGAGCAGCTCAAAGGAGACATTTAAAATGTGGATGGCCAAGAGGATGAAAATACGCTGAAGACATTTCAGGAGCGAAGGTCCGGCTGTCGCTGCAACCGGAGGACCAGCTGCATCCCCACAACGTGCATTCTTTGCCGGTGCCCTCATATTAAGATAGAAGCACTTTCGAAAAGTAAATGGACCGTCTGAGCCAACAAGGCCCAAGCGGGAGCAGGGCGCAACACCGCCTTCCAGAACCAGTAAGGTGCCGTTGCCTGCCCGTGACGGTGCTCATGGGCAGCAGCGTAGGGCTGAGCTTACAGAGGCCTCTTTTAGCACCGGTACAGAGCAAGGGCCGGACTTCTCCTCCCAGCTATTAACAAACTGCAACCATACTTTGGCTTCATTATGAAAATACTCATTTTTTGAGCAGTGACAGTAGAGGAATGATAGTAGTGACAGTTCCAAACTCATTCATAGACTTTCCTTGGTTTCAGATGGTTTTGGCGGTTCATTCTGCGTCTTGGGGGGAAGGCATATGTGTGTGTGCTGCAGACAGTGAAACAGAACCCAGGCCTGATGGCACGGCACTGCTCTTCGTAATTCAAGGACTGATGCTTTCCTTCAGTGCTTTGTCCACGCACGATTTCTGTAGCTGCATTCTTTTCTTTGAGGAAAGAAAATGTTATGCTCGGTCCTTACAATGAAAAAAGAACTTGTGCAAGTGTTTTTAAGTGGTGTGCTGTGTGAGATCGTGTCAGCTATAACACATCGTGATTTCGAGGACCCTGAGACTGAGAAATTTGAAAAATATGTAACTTAAAATAGCCTGCTTTTTGATTTCCCTTCACAGTGAAGAAGCTACGTGACACTGCCTGAAACAATGGCCTTGAAAACCAAACACCCCTGACCCCCGGAGATATTAATGATTTTCAGTTTGGGATAAAATTATTTCAGAGGGTGGAGTGTGCTCGTATGCTGTCAGCTTCAGACGGTACAGGCAAATACATATGCTTTATGCAATTAGAACTCTGTGAGAAGAAAAGCTTTATACCCTGCATCACGGACCAAAGGAAAAGCAGCAAAAAATCTGCTCTCAGGTCTCCTGGTCGTACTTTGCAAATGATAGTGTGGCTAAAAGGCCAGAGCTGAACAGAACTAAATTAAACAGAAAGCCAAATTTAGGCTTTAATTTACACAAGCTTGATCTGTAATTAATGGAAAAGTGGGGAGAGAGAGAGGCTATAGGACAGGTCCAGTTTTGATCCTTTTAAAATCAAGACTTGATTAACAGCACAATTTCTTTTGACTTTAATGAATACAGGGATTGCAAACTGTTTACAAAGGGCTTTAACTTCATTTAGCTTCCACTAGAGAATGTCTGTCTGTCCCCATAACAATAAAAGAATTCCAGACATATCTGATTTCTAAGCCAGAACTGTCATCATATAATAAGTCATCATGTGGTTCCAGTACGGAATAGATGAGGGCTCTTAATTTATTGGATACTTAAGCCTGTATTAATTGCTATCTGTTAAGAATTCCAGTATTTCAACCCATCCACTAGTAAACTTCAAGAAGTTTATTCTTCTTCTTCTTCTTCTTATTATTATTATTACTTGGCAATTAGCTGCTGCAATTATCTTGCTAAACACTCTTTAATTGGGTTCACTGCACTCCTAGATTTTCTGCTTTTTGCATGTTTAGGAAGTCAAAATGAAGGATCCTTCACAAAACCTCGTCTTGTTTCTCGTGTGTTGGCAGCTGTCCTGCGGTCAGAGGAGGGGAATTTCCCGTAGGTTGCTTTGCTTGCTGGTACTCATCATCGAGTTCTGACTGCACGTAGCTACCAGTCACAAACTCTTGGCATTTGTCGTTTTCTTTGCCTCTTTTCCATTAAATAGGAACCCAAACGGTTCCTGTGTGGTTTAGCATTACTGCTGGTGCAAGACGCCTTTGTGTTGAACTCACGAAGAGAAGATCTGCTCTCAAAGAGTTCATAATCTGTAGAGACACGACTGACAAAGAAAGCATTATCCTCTCACTCCCCTCTTCTTACTGGGAAACAGAAAAATTAAGTGGCATGGCCAATTCCACTGGCAAGTTACACTGCGTGTGTGAAATCTCTGCAGTGAATGCCGGACAAACTACTCCGGAGAGATCTGCTTGGCCAGCGCCCTTCTTTGGGCTCTTTTTCAGATGGCCCTGAACGCAGCCGACAGAAACAAGTTCCTCTCCCAGCGGCAACCGTCAGTGATCCACAGTGCCAGGCTCTAGACTCTGTTGCTGATTCTTCATATTCCCCAGCATCTCGTGTTTCCTTCCCGTCGCTTCCCACTTCTCATGCCAACAGAGCATCTCTTCTTACATATCCACACCGTGCAAAGCAGGAGACACGGAGTGCTGGCCTGTAAATGAGCCAGAACTTAATGATTTAACCCTGCCTTTTATAATGCCAGTACTCCAAAAATGGATTGTCATTGCTTGAGAAGCTCAGTCATAACAATACTTCAGTGCTTTAATTTTAAGCCCTTGACTTTTTTTTATTTTTTGTGTCCTTCTGTTGAGTCTGAGACATAATAAGTTGTTACTTATCTGGATATCAGAAGACTGGTTAAATACTATCAGTTGCCTTAGGGCTGTGGAGTGTTTCATCACAGCCAGATAAGACCCAATGTCACGGTTCTCCAAATGTCAGAAAATTAATTATGGACCCTTGCCAGCCCCTTTACTCTCCTCCCCATTCTGCTTAATGTCATGTTTAGAGACTTAATTTAGCAAACTATCTCATTAGCTCCAACAGACCAGTAAGAAAAATATTTCTCACTAGGCATACAGGGCTCTACCCAGTTCATTGTTTGCCGAGTGTGAAATGGGCTGATACACAGAGAGAAAAATCTCTTACTGCTTCCAGACCTAAACTTGTGTGTAGTGTCTTTCTGCTGTTTCGGTGAGATCAGACTGTATGTCCTAGACCCACAGTCCTTTTAAAGTGTATTATGAACTATTCAGTTCGTAACTTGCTAACCTCTTAAGATCGGGCGAAGTTCATCAGTAAGCCTGGCTCTGAAGGCGGTATCAGAGGGGGCCATGTCTGGTCTTCACCCCAGCCTTGACAAATGAAGAGGCTTTCCAAAACGGGAGAGAAATGAAATCCGTGACCACTGTTATATTAACATGTTGCTTTCCAAGAGATTTTGCGTGTTTGCTAGTCCGTATCCAGACTGAGCAGGACTTGCTTGTGAGAGAGGGTAGGAAATGTTTTCATCCCTGTGTTTCCTCAGCAGGGTAAAGATACACCCTTGCCNACATGTTGTTTTCCAAGAGATTTTGCGTGTTTGCTAGTCCGTATCCAGACTGAGCAGGACTTGCTTGTGAGAGAGGGTAGGAAATGTTTTCATCCCTGTGTTTCCTCAGCAGGGTAAAGATACACCCTTGCCTAAACCCATGAATCTCCAACTATTTTTCTATTTTTTTTGGTGTTCTCTATTGGGTGAGTTTCCGACTCGGTCTTGTCAATACAGTTCCAAGTGCTGCAGCACATCTGCCTGCTCTCCATGTTTTCAATCCTCCCTGATACTCATTCTTTATCACTAAATATTCTGCTATCAAGACGACACACACTTGATCTCACTCCAGGATTTAAGAGTGCTGGTACACAGAGTTCCTTTGTATGAGATGAGACACTTAACCTTTCCAAAGAGAAGAGCTGTTTTTAATCATTACTTCTGATTTGCACATACAGAGCATGGAGCCTAAAATCTATAAACATTTCAGGCTTTTTGTGGAGTGGCTTTCTCGAGCGTTGCGTTTGCAGACCATTTGTTTCCATTCAAAGTTTGAAACTGTGATTTTGCGGCAACCCTTCGACAGCTGAACTGCACCAGCAGAAGTGCTCGATCCATCATCAGAGATGTGAAACATGCTTCAAAATAAATAAATAATAGCAAAACCATTCAGTTTGGAAAGGATGCATGGAGAAGCGGGGAGAGCAATTTGTTTAATGGATTTTATTGATTTAAAGATTAAAATACTCCGAGGGTTAGGTACAGCGAGACCCTATTTTTCCACTGGAAAATCACAATCACTCACAGTGTCTTTCTGTAAATTCAGAAATTAAATGGAGCTAAATCTATGGCACTGTCAGCTGAAAATTGGTAGGTCCTTGAGGGATAGATGGAGCATAGAGGAATTGTATCTTGCTGAGTAGTTTATGGGCTCTGTTGGGTCTTGCTATCTTCACGTTCCCTGTCGTCGGTGCTCTGGGTGGGTTTTTAAAAAACACATTGTCAGATTTCCCTGTGCAGGGTTAGTGTTGTGGTCACTGGCTACTCTAAAGCCGGATTTTCATCCGTGCTCAGGCCTTTCTGCGCAGCCTCTGGCTCGATCTCTGCCCGTTGCAGTGGGGAGATGGCAGCACAGGCAGGATCAGCGGTGGGAGCTGGGAGCGCCGCGGCTGCTGAGCCCAGCCCGGTCTTGGTCGTGGCATCAAGCAGCACGTGAGGGACAAGCTCAGGTTAGAGCAGCATTTCAGCAGCTTTAGTTTGCTGCAGTGGCTGGTGTATCCTGAGAATACACTGCATTTAAACTGTCTGTCTGTGCAGGATGAGCTCTTGTGCGTGCCACGCAGGAGCTGATGGACTTCACAAGTCAGTGCCCAAATGCAAGATAAGACTCCCTTTCATGTGCACATATAACAGCTCCCTGAAACGGTTACGGCTTAAAACACCCTTCTAAGGCTTCTGCAAGTTGAGAGCCCCTGTCCCAAACCTGCTGTACTCAGACCATAGGAAATACCTTGCAATCCAGTTTTCCGAGAACTGAGTCTCCTTTTGCTGTTTTATTTTTGAGATTACGTGTGCCAGGATCTCCCCGAGACGAAGATGAAGATGAGATCTTCTGAAGAACCCACATCCCCTTTCAGATGCAAAAATAAGTTTTAGTTGTTTCAAAGGCAGGAGCAAGCAACTGTAAACAATCTTCTGAGTTGCTTTGGAAATGCAAGCCTAACCGTAGGCATTGGATGTTTTGATGCTATTGCCTGAGCAATTCCTCCTTGTTTCAGAGGAGATGGTGGGAGGGCTGGAAATTGCACTCTACATGGGCATCCAAATTTAGCTGTCACATCTAATATTTGCGGATCAGACCCTTCTGTGCTTCTTTTTTTTCTTCTGGAAAATGGGGATAATTATGCCGGCACTGTGACATTTATGGCTGAAAAGCACTGCACATGTGTAAAATGCAGAGAAGGGTTATTATGTGTCTTATTTACACAGGAGAGGATTCCCAGAAGAGAAGAAAAAACCACATGAGTAGAGTGCCTGGATTTCTAACGAGGTGATTTCACTTATTGCATGCTAACTGTATATTAGTAACGAGATGAGATTCTCTGCCTGAAAAAGTTAAGAATCCAAGGTACCAAAGCAATGGATTTATTTCCTTTGTTCAGAGCTCTTTGCACCGGTCCTGCCTTCTGACTTCACGCGAGTTCACACAGCCCCTTCCTCTGCCCTGCAGACAACGCAATCCTGGAAGAGACAATGTTGATAATAAATTAGAGGAAGAGCTGCATCTATCTTCTTAATGATGTTGTATTCTCTGTGTGGTCATCAAAAGCTCCCACCACCTGTTCCCACTTGCTTTGTTCTCTTTTTTGTAACCAGCACATCCACCTTCCCAACCTCAGAGTCAGTCCAGCTACAATGGGTGATAAATCACAGCTACGTTTTTTTAAAAGCAGAGATTTCTTGGTATTATTTCAGTGCACAGGTGGATTCCGCCTCTGTTCCTCGATAATATCCAAGATATTTTGAAGTAAATGAGTGCTGGAGTAACACATCAGTGGCACAGATACACGATAATTTATATAGCAGTGCAGTTAAAGGAATTGCAGAAGCCAGGGAAACTCTGATGATGGGTCACAACTTCCAACCACAGCACTGCACAAGTGGACATTTGTTACAGAGACAGCGAGGAAATGCGAAGGATAGCACATCAGAGAGAGTGAGTGAGCTGGTGCTGGGTGTGCCGGGTGACGGGACAGCGTCAGCAGTCCCATTTGGGAAATCCCTAGAGTCTGCACCAGGGAGGATCTCCTGTAATTCCTTAATTTGCATTCTGGAACAGGGATGATTGATTGATAGCTCTGAAAACCAGTCGCACTTTATGCACAGGCGCCATGTAGGCATGAGCAGCGTAGAACCCTTCTCAGTGTCTTTGCCGTGTGTACCTGGAGAAGTATGATCAGGAATTGATTCTTCATCGTCCCCACTTAAGCTTGTCTTTGCAGCTGATGCTCCAAAACAGGTGGCCGTTAGTGTGCGTAGGGATAGCAGTGTTTTCCTGTGCACGCTGTCCAAGAAAATGAGGTTGCTTGAAGAGTCCTAAAGAGCCCTCAAGGTGTCAGACCAGTTGTTTTCTACTTATTCTTGCCCTTTTCTTTGCTGGGATGGTCATGCGTTTTTGTCATATTGCAAGTTTTTGCAACGGGAGATGATTTGGCGGTGCGGAGGGCAACTTCGTATTTAAGTCAGGGACAGCTTTATCACTTTCTCCTATGTTAACTGGCAAAGGAAGAGAAAAAGCCAGAATTATGTTTTTAAAAAGCTACCCTGAGATACTGCAGTTGTTCTGCAGAGCTTGGAGCCAGCAGGGTTCAGGGAAGTTAGGCTGATGGCTGCTGAATATCCAGAGTAGTTTGTTTGAGGGAGCTGGAACAGATGATGCAGACATTCAGAGCAGTTTTGTTGCTTTGGAGTTGTGGCCAGGAAGCGTGTAGCCAGCACTCCGCCTACGTAGTTTGCATTCAAATACGGTTTTGGTCTTGGGTCTATCTTCTGTAGGAGGAAGGTCTTACAGACGCAAACCTGCATCTCCAAAGGGCTTGCGTGTTTTTTTGAATGGAGACACTTTAAGCTGGTAGTCAGGAAAGATGAATTTTAGATCTGTCTTTCCGTCGATTTAGACAAGTTACTTCCCCGCTGTCTGTGTGCTAAGCTGTGAACTTCAACTTTTTGGACTCCCAAAATCTGAACTATGCAGTTGAGAACTCTCATCTGCCAGGCGAGAATTTGTCCCAAACCTTTTAGGGGACGGAAGAGCGTATCCGTGATTCCAGTTTGGTTTGTATCTCACCCAGGCATTGCTCAAACTGCAGCCACAGCTTGTTTGCCTGTATAAATATATAGGCACACAGTCTGGATCCTACAGCACAAACTACCATAATGCTCTGTAGTTACTCACCCCTCTACAGTGCTGCTCCTGAAACGAAGCCACGCGATGTCAGTATGGCCGCGTTGGAGAAAACACGCTTTGCGTTGCTCTGCATCTCATGCAGTTTCGTGCATCGTTGCGAGCTGAGAACAAAGCAGATCTCAGCAGCAGCTACACCAAAATGGCAGAAACGCACACTTACTTGCACAGAGATAAATGATTTTGCAAAGTCCAAGGCAGCAGAGAATGTGGCCTTGTCTCTGGTGCAACGTGCAAAGATTAAGCCTTGATAAGCTGTGGGACTTCCATCCTCAAAGCAGGTTCATTACTGGCAATGAGTTCCCACTGATGTACTGCAACACCACATAAGGAGGGAAAATGAAACATCTCAATACTGGAGGCATAAATGACAGTCTCCTGTAACCTAATTAAGAAACAAGAGATGCTTAATTCAGCTACACCAGGTTATAAATAGGACCGGGACTACGCCCCTGACAACCATTCAGGCATGAAGATATTTCAGATCAAAACCGCTGGGTCTTCTGAGACACATGTACTGAAACAATGAGTGTTGAATCCTCCAGATGTCTTTCTCAGACTTTTTAATGCAACTCCTCTACTTTTCTTTCGCTGAACTAGGTATGTACTTAAACATCTAATTTACATAGCGCGTTAAATATTCAAGATTTGCTGTGATGGTCTTTTGTTTTCCTAGCCAAAAAATCTAAGAAATGATTGTTTTACCTCCACAACACTGAATACAGAAGATCACTTGAAGTGATCTGTTGTGCACAACCTTGCAATTACGTGAGAACTCGAACAATGCGTGTGAGAACGAGGACTGGACCAGGCAGGTGTAGCTTGTCTTATTTATGCTGGACCGGAACAGCTGAAATCACTAGAACATCTGTTTTGTTCCACAGATGTGAGCCAGAAGAACCTGCCTTGTTTCCACTCTTGTACTGTTCATTGTGTTATGATCTACATTTTTGCATCTGATTAGGAATTCATAGCCTGCTGGAGGTGGCACGGTGGAGCTGGCAGCGCGGAGGCTAAATTCCAGCAGCTCCAATGGGAGTCCAACGTCTGCGAAGCCATCTTGCAGACATCCCGAAGAAGCTTTCCCCCGTTCATGTTTCCAAATAAAAATCGGTTTCCAAACAGGAAAATATCTTGAAGCCAAAAACAGTGGCGGAGCGGCGGCAGGTTTTCTTGCACTCTGTCCTTACACCGGCTCGTCCCTGTTTTGCAGGTTGCCACCCCACGCCCTGTTAGCAGCCGGAGGAGCGGCCGCGCTCCCTGCTCGCCGCGGACACCTGCGGACCTCGAGCGTCAAAGGTATTTCCCAGGAGCTGCTGGAGTACAAATTTCCTTAACTAAAACGGAAAAAGCCATCATGAAAGTGGAGCAGAAGGTGTGAGGGAGGGAGGATGGATAAATATGTCAGGAGTGCCTTGAAACAGAGCTATCCAGGGCTGAGCACAAACCGCTGCTCACTGGATGGTGTTTGGGGTGGAAAGCGAGGCTAATTCGGTGTAATGAGAGGTGAACGGTACTCAAGACGCTTCCACTGCCACTGGAGACCCCTTACAAACGATTTTGCTCTTTCAGTCATTAATTTTTTATGAAGTTTAATAGGCCTGCAGCCTAGAGACCTGCCTGGGTGTTGATTAGCTTCATATTTTCTCTCATTAATGTAGAATCTGATTAGCCCCTGTTACAAGCATTTCATCTGATTTGGCAAACGGCGTTGTTCTGATATTAGGGATTAAAAGTTTACTTTGTCGGAGGAAATAAAGCCTTTGCCCACTCACAGCCCCGCTTCTCCCACGGCCCCTCTGAAAGGCACCTTGTGGCCAGGGGGCTGTTGCCTCTTTAAAATCGGGGCTGGTGCTCCTGCCTGCACTCCTGCCTGCACTCCTGCCTGCACTCCTGCCGGCTGGTGCCACGGGGCTTTGCTTTCGGCAGCTGCTCAGCTTGGGGCAGTGGTGGGAGAGGCGAGGAGAAGCGGTGTTCGTCACTTTGGCCGCAGCCGGCGTTGGGATAGTTCAGGCCTGGTGGCCTGGGCTGCCGTGGTGGTCAGAAGACCACATCCACCATCCGTGAGCCCAAAGATCTGCCCAGGCCGGGGGCATCTCGGTGAGGAAAAAACTGCGGAGCTTTTGCTGCAGTGGCCTGGACTGAATCTGTTCTTGGAGCAAACAGAAAGCCAAACCTGGTCCCCTTCAGCTTTCCGATCTTAAAATTCAGACTTACCCTGCTTCTCGGTGCTCTGTGATAGAGACACAAGGAGCATGGTCTTTAAACCCCTTCTAAGCAACTAGTAAATGAAAATACAAATAGTGTCCGTACACACTAAATGCTCAAGGGCAGCTAAGGCTCACTGCGTAATAAGTTGGGACAGCAGTTACAGCAGCATTGCTCGTGACGCGCCGGCTACAGCTTGGAGACTCGCTGGCAGCGTGATCACTTTGCTGTGCGACGGAGTATTTTTAATTCAAAGGGAAGCTGAGCCAACGCGGGAGGTTCGGTGGGCAGTCTGGGCTAGGATCACACGGACTGGGCTTTGAACTGGGGCTTGTCTCAGCGGACCCAGGGAGGCCGGAGATGCCGTGCATGCTCCTCCAGCGCCTGGCGGGGACAGGCACCCGGACCCCGCAGGCAGCCAAAATGGTTTGTCTGCTTTCGAGGGGAAGAGGGAGGTTCTGAGGATGAAGGTAACGGTCTGCAGCAAGCATGGCTTGTTGTGATCATTTAACGAGTCATTAATGTTTCTGAAGCCGTCAGGAGAACAGCTTGTTGTCAGAGAACTCTTATTGTCCCTTCTTCTGCCACGGTGGTGGCGAAGGAGGGCCGTGGCAGTACATATGCAAACAGTAGGTTCATCCTGATGCATGGCTTTTTGCTCCAGCCCTGCTTTTGTGCTCCCTTTGTGAAAAGTAAAAGAAGTTTTATGAATAACCTGAGCAATTCCAGCTAATGGCTGGAGCTGAAGAACACCCATTGATAATCCCAGGTGAATAATATCTCAACAGACTAAAGGAGTCTTTTACCTGTCTGACACTATTATAGATGTCGTTAGTTAACAAGGATAGTCAGGGGTTTCGGAGCACACATTAAGTGAGATTGCTTGGGTCATTATTAATTATGCAGATTCTCCATCTTCTTCTGTCAGAACACAGGAGTTAAATAAACACAAATGGATCAAACTGCTGTGCAATAGGAACTTCATGTTAATATAGCAAAATGCAGGGCAGGAGGTGGCAGTTACATTAATCTCTGGTGGATGGAAATATGCAGGAACTTAAAGAAACATTTGTTTCTGTTCACCAGGTAGTGAAGTAGGAAGCGTCACTTACAGCAGGCAGCAGGCAGTGGCCCCAGTGTGCTGGGCACGACATGCACCCGTGTTAAAGGACGGTGCTTGGCCTGAAGAGTCTACGGTCTGATTTGACAAATAATTCAAGAGAAATGACATCAGAGGGATGAGAGACCTTGTGTCACACGGCAGGGCAGTAGCGAGCAATTCTGTTTCCATTGCTTTTGTTTAAAAATTGGAGTTCAGACAGCTGACCTCGTTTCACACAGGAGCCCGGGTTTCCAGGACGTGGAAAGGCGTTCGGCGAGAGGGACCCTCCCAAGGCCTAGGCTTTAATGGTAGGAAATCACTTGGGATATGGTAGCGTTACGTTGAAGCGCCTGCTCAGCCAGATTTGGAGCAAGGGTGCGAGCGCCAGGTATTCTTACCCGTGAAAGCGTCTCAAACACTAAGTTGCTGGTTTGTTGGAAAAAGGCTGTTTCTGCCTGGCTTGAAATTCTGTCCTAGTTACAAGAAAGCAGAAAGTCAACAGTTTTGTGAGGGCCAGTTGCTCAGTACGTAGCACAACAGGATAAGGAAGTCGGAAAAGGAAGGGCAAGGGCAGCAGCAGTGGCCTTCCGAGCAACCGTCCCTGAATAGCAGAGTGAGAAGCAAAGAGACTGGACACTATTTACTTAAAACTGTCAGCTGCTTTCTCTGCAGCCTTATATACAACAGCGAGCACTGTTCTACCCTATTTATCTATTTCAGCTTGTGGCAACACACACTTTGCCTCTGCTGCCAAGCAAGCTGGGTGTCAAATCAGTACAGATGTGCGTAATTCAAGCTGGCACAGAAACTGATGGGTTTTGCATTGGACATGTTTATTTTCTTCTTGCAAGGCTTAAGCATGTCATTTGCTGTCACACATGCCCTTGTGGAATCTTGGCAAGAAATCAATTTGATTTTCAATGTCAAGCAGCTTTCTTTAATGTCTCTAGATAAGGTTTGTGTGTATTCTGCGCGGGAGGAGCTCTATATGTAGCACCTGGGGTCAACAGCAGAAAGCTCTCCGTGAAATCGTCGTGCACAAAATTTCTGCAGAGCTGTCGCTTCTTTTCCCTCTCTTCCAGAAATGGGCATTCTCCCTTCCACCTTCCAAAAATACACGAAGGACACGACGTAACATGTAGCACGTAACACCGGTGCGGGGAACCGCAAGTTGTTTGTGTTGTCCTTTGTGCATGAGTCAGGGGTGTTTTTAACAAAATGGCTTGCGCTCTAAGCTGACTTGGGCAAGGTTTGCTCTTTTACTGTGTGAACTGGGCAGTACTGGACCCCATTGCCACTGGAATGTTGAACTTGGAACAGCTACACAGCCTTGATAGTGTCAAGGGTCAGATTTCTTGGGACTTGAGGAAGGGTGAATGATCAGACGGGATCCTTGGCCTGTTGAGGGACATATGGTGTAATAAATAGTTAAGTGGGATACGTTTATGTCTTTTGTTGCCATTAGTTCTGTGAATATAGGAAACTTCCCGTTAGTAGCATGTGTGCAGCACTCAGAATATAGCGCTGAGACACTCTTGCAGAGCGCCAAAACGCATGTGTGTGAAGTGGCCAGAGTGGAAGAAACGCGCCCGAGGAAAAGCAGATGCAGACAAAGTATGTCATGTAGTGTCATCTGACTGTGAGTCGTAACTGTAGGAAAATATGCAGAAATACTCCCAAAACAGAAGTCTTCTACATTCCAGCGTCGTCACAGTAAATGCAAGTTTACAAATGCCATTCCTGGGTTTTCTGTTGACGTCCGACTGGTGTTTTCAGCTGCGTCTCTTCAAAGGACTTTAACCCCCATTCAGCCTGTGTTGTGCTCTGTGTTCTCGTTAGATCTCGCAAGCGGAGCGGTGTCAGGGAAGGTGACCATTTGTATTGAAGATCTCCGAGGTACACTGCCGTAATTCTTACCATGCGGAAAATGACTCCCCTCTGACTTGGTGCTTTATTCAAAGAGATCCTCTGTCTTTTGATGCAGACAAACAGCTAGGACGTGCGTCCCATGACTTTGCACCGGCAGTGGCTCGTGGCCGTTTTGGAAGCCGGTTCTGTTGTCCTGAGTAGTCTCTGATGAGAGCAATTATATTCTACTTCCATCCAAAATGTGCAGTAACTTGCCTTATGTGCTTGCTTCTTTCCGCCTTATGTTGATGTTAGGATTTTGCTTGTTCTGTTGCGTTCTCTCTGGTGGGTGAAGTAATTCCTCTATGGATTTGTTATGCTTTAGGATTAATAGAGAGCAAACGAATACAGTACAGAACAAACGCAAAAGTGTCTTCAGAGGAGTGTGAATCTGTTCCGCCACACGATGTACCATTTTTGTCCAATTCTATTTCACTTCACCCTTTCCTTCAACAAAGCGGTTAGTTAAAAGCTGTTGCTATTTATAAATTGACTGCACATATATTCAGTGTCAGACTGGAACGCTTGATCCAGGCTCCCCTGGGAGGCCAGGCACGGAGGAGAGGTTACCCCTTCCCGCGTACATGGTCTCTCACCAGGAGAGGCTTGGTGCAGAACAGGAAAGCTGCCTTGGAAACTGTCTTAAGCATAAGCAGATGGCACCAAAATCTGACAGCACTTTGCGAGTGTGAAATTCATTAACTCCCCTCCCCACTCCCCAAATTAATATTTTTAAGCCAAGTATAGAATTTTTGGTCTAAGTTTTGAGTTCAAATAGTTTTGCTCTGGAGAGCTGGTTCTCTGCCTGAAAAGCAGCCTAATGAGTCTAATGGCTGCAGAGACACCGTCTCCCTAAAAAGTTCTAAGCACTAGTAACTATCAGCAGCTCCTGCAGAGAAAACCCAGACCTGTGGACGCACCAGGTCTTAGCAAGCAGCTAGGGATTAAGGGAGAGAAAAGGCTTTGAAGTTCAAATGTGGTACAGTTTTTCCCTGAGTCTGTCACTCCTGCGTGTATTATAAGCAGTTCTGAATGTTTGTCTAACTTACATCAGAGTATCTTATTCCTGATCGCTTTGGTTTTGACATGCGAGTGCATATGAAAGCTAACGCAGTCTCTGTGTCCTAATCCTTTCATCTTAAAGGGGTTCGAGGAGGCCGTGGTTCAGGACCACGGGTTTACTGGCTGCTTGCAGAGGTAGCTCAGGACTGGAGCGCAGAGCAGGTGCCCGTTCACAGCTCCTGTCTGATCAGCACCATCACCCACGCACGGCTCTGCACGAGCAAATAAGCTCCTCAGCATCTGCCGGTTCTCATTTGGGATGGAGGATGCTGCTGAAGCCCTCTCTGCTGAGCCTAGGGGCTGTGGGGGCTCCCCGTCCTTGATTTGAATGCCGCAGGACTGACTTCTGCTCCGCTGAAACACCCGCAGTGCCGTGAGACTCCCCGTTCCTTACGTGGCTTGAAAACGCACGAGACCCCTCTCTGCCAGCCCTGTGCCTTTTGCTGTTTCCCTCCTCCTGGCCGGTTCGGGTCCCCTGTGCCAGCCCAGGACCGGCAGGGTCAGTGCCAGAAAGAACAGCTTGTATTACCCAGAAAATGCCTGTGTACTGTCTCGCTAACAGGAGGTTGGTTGTCGTAACCTTCATAAGCACGGAATGTTTTAAGCTAAGGGGAATTGCACAACTGATGTGAAGGAAAAAAAAAGCAACAAAATGTGATTTATGGTACAGGAACGCTGTTGATGTATCCAACAGGAAAGCCAGCAAATTCGTCGGTATCTTAGCTTAGCGTCTTTCATCAGAAAAATAAGAACAGCAAAGCCGCTTTTGCATGTTTTTATTTCCCAGTGGGTAACCTCATTCTTGCTGAAGAATGTCCAGGATTCTCTTTCTTTCTGCTTGTAATGCTCAAGTGTTGTAAATATCAACAGCAGCTGAAGAGGAATTACGAAATCCAAGAAAAATGTGCTCTGTTAGGAAGCAACAAACTTTCCTGCATTGTTGTGGCCAAGTCCTAGAGATCTTTTTTCTGTCCCTGAGAGGATGGATTCATTCGCTGTCTGGGGAGACAGGGGTAGATAGAACTCTGTGAATAAAGACGTGTTAGATCAGTTCATTCACACATGGCACTGCCCTTGTTCCCCTAGAGCTCCAGCTGACATTAGCAGGAGTTTTGCATGAATAGGAGTAGAATAAAAAAATCAGGATTTGCCTCCTGCGGTTTTATTCCATGCATTCAGACCCAAGTGAAAGTACACAGAGCAAAAGAGATTCTCAGCACTGACTTCAGTGGCTTTGGATCTTTTCTTCAGGTACGAATTTGTGTATTCCTGACAGGTGCAGAAAAAGTACGAGAGTTTCTTTATTCTTGTTACAACTAAACCTTGCGAGCGACCGAACTTTCAAATAACTAAATCTGTCGCTCCCTGGCGATCTTACGTTGGTGTTACAGTTCCTGTGGAACAAAGGTTGTCTATCAAGTCACAAGTTTATGAAGACGCCAAACTGCAATGCAGGGGAGCAGGCTGCTGGATTAACAGGCCGGGCAGCCATCCTTCTCTGTTGCCACGTGTCTGTGCACAAATCCCTGTTGTCCCAATGCCATCAAATAATAGCAAAGGGATGCGCGGGGCGTCTGCTGGAGTTTTAGTGAGGGTGTTCAATTATTGAGTCTGCCATGGATTCAGTTATTATTGAGCATTAACAGTTACACCGAGCTTTATAAAAGGGCAAACAAAAAGCGTCGGCAGTTCTTGGCTGTCGGTGTCGCATCAGCCGTGGATTTGGCATTACCTGGACAGCCACGTATTATCCGTACCTGTGGAGGCATCTGTGGGTTTTCGTGGTTGTACTTTTGAATTAATAACAGTACTTTTCACAGGTGTTTATCTGAAAAGGTCTGACTCGGGAAAACACTTCTCACCTCTCTTCATGCAAATGTTTCATTCATCTCATGCCTAAGTGCCATTCCTCTGTTGCTGCGAAGGACCTAAACCGTGTTGCTCTTCACAGGGGATATACCAAACACCGATGACTGATCGGAATGGCCACAGCTGTGCAGTGAACCGGCTGCGGGGACAAAGCTGGGTGGGGAAACTGGTCATGACATCTCAGCCTTGCTGGAATACTGGCAAAACCAGATGTCAGCGTAGCCGCGACATAATCCAGCCATGCAGCACATACTGTGCGCTAAACCAGAGCACAATTAAGGGGGCAGTGCCAGGACATTGGTGCACGTGCTTATTGCCCAGTAATCCGGACTGAGCGTCTGGAGGCGAGCGCCGTGGGATGGCCTGGCTCTGGAGAGGGCTGGTCCGTGCCCCGTTTCACCAATTCCAGTTGCACGCTGAATTCCAGATCTGCACAGTGCTGTCCTTCAATGAGCGAGAAGCAGCGATGTTCAGGTGTGGACATTCCTCTCCAACCTCGTTTTATTTTGCAGTTAATTTCCAGTCCGGCCGATAATTTCTACTGCACTCTTAACGATCAGAAATATTTGGCAGATTAACATCATTTAGCTTTCATCTTCTCAAGGGAGATAAGAGAAAGGATTAAAGAGAAGGAAATTCCTTGCTAAATGCTGTTAAGACGGTGAGTACAGAGTCTAGAGATGTGAAATCAAATGAGTGAAAACAAAGGAAAAGTTCAGGAGCCCCTTGCCACTGCCAGTGGGATTTACCCTTTATTTACTGCTGACAGTCCATCTGTCAGCTCCCAAGCAATACTGAAAAGGAGACTACACCTGTCAACACGTCTGTGAGGCAGAGATGGAGCAGATGTTGGAATTTGCAGCACTGAAGCTAAGATTTGTCATATCTAGCATGAAACTGCTAATAGAGGTGAAAACGATCGCTCTTTAGTCCAGTGCTTGATCCTCTCCTTTTCTTCCCTCTTTCCTTTCTACTTTCCCGAGCACATATTCCCTGCTCAGCTTCGGCAGAAAGGAGTAATTCACTGAAGAAATTTAATTTCACTAGTATTCAATCAAACCAGAATAATGTGTTTAATATCTGCGCAGCATCGGGGAGGTGGAAGATTCATGCACTCTGAGGAGGCGAGGGAAAGAGATGCATTAAAGCCAGTGCTTTGGTTCCCTGCAGTATAAATTCACCCTCACACACGTGAAATACATTAAGGGGAGCTGCAATACAAATCAGCGAAGAGCGAGGAAGTCCCAAGTCAAAGGAAGAACAATACCGTGTGCTATTATGTTATTACCACTATATATTCTGGTACGTGTTATTAATGACAAATAAAATGCAAGTGCTAAACGTGAGGGTAGAGCAAGGAAATACGGGCTGAAATGAAGTCAAGAATATTGAGGTTTAATATCAGAGACGGCTTCTGAGCGGTGATGTCTATTAGGCTGCTTCGTGCCCTCCCACGAGGAGAGGTCGGGCTCCATCAGAGCGTGCAGGAGCAGACGGAGCAAAGCGCTGAGAAAGGGACTGTGGGGAGCAATCCTGCTCGGGCGGTGAGGGATCGGCTAATAACTGTGCTTTCCACTTACTTAGCATATCCCTTCTCCAGGGCACTTAACACACATTAGCTGGCTAATCCCCACATTTTCCTGAGGGACTCCATGGGTAAGTGTTGTTATCCCCGCCCTGCAGCTGGGGAAACTGAGGCAGGTGGGATGGTCTGTCTGGGAGTGGCGCAGCGGTGGCACCCAGCCCGCCTGGACCTGCCCAGACCATCCGTCCGTGGGCCCCTCCGATCCGCGCTCTCCCACGCCTGGCTGCTGGGTTGGTATTTATGCGGAGCAAAGATTGCGACATAAGCTGTTAAAGCCAAAACTGGGTGTGAAACTCTGTGCTCACTTTACACAAACACAACGAGGATTGCTTTGACTCCCAAAGAGACTTGGGAGAGTGTTTTAATGACAGATGTAACTTGAATTTGCATGGACTCTTTGGGAATCTGTAACATTTAGAGCGGGTGTCAATGGCGTTGAGTGCAGCCATTGGATAATAGCCCCTCGCTGCTAGAAAAACTGCAAGCAGAGCCGAGGCATTTGGTTTTTGTCATAAAACAGAAGCTATTGATCCTGTAGCAACAATCCGCTCCATAGGCAGGGTTCCTGTTACATCAAATGACTGATGTAGTTTTAATCGCTTTCCCTGATAGTGTCTGGTGCAAGAAAAATGATATTCTTGACTTTACTCTTCCATATGGATTGCAGAGCCCTGACGGGCTTGTTGAAGGAGTCTCAGGCTAAACAACTGCCGCGTGGGAACCGGCTCACGTATAACCTACGTCTGCTCTTAAGTACAGGCACACACACATCGCTCTCCTGAAGTTAAACTGAGTAGAAGGTATGAGGATATATATTGATATTTAAAGTAGAATACTTTTCCTGTCAGACAAAAATGTGAATTTACGTGTGAGTGTTCCTTTACTAGGGACATTTTCAGAAATTATTATGAATTTCTGATTGTGGGCAAGTTACGTGCATTTAAAAGCTATCTGTCACTGTGAACAGATTCAATAGTCATCATTTTAACTGGCTTTCACAAATTCCGTTTTTGCAACATCAAATGATGTGCTCAATAGTAAAATTATTTTTATCAGTTGTAATCTGTCATTTCAAGACAGTTACTGATTTGCTGTATCAATGAGATCAGCGTCATTGAAGTTACCCGAGATGTACATTTCTAACTTAATTATGAGCTTACTCAGTTTTATTCGAAGCCTCAGTTAAAATATAAATAAGTTTGGATAGTACATCTCCGCGGCAGCATCTCAGTGATGCCGCTGAGTCGTAGTCTGCTCCAGCACCTAAGCTCAAGAAAGCAAAGGGGTTTGATGCTCTACAGAGGTACCCGAGCCCATCAGTGGACCGGCGTGACTGCAGCCCCCAGCGAAGCACCGCTGCTGGGCGCTCTGGATATGCCCAGAAAAGACTAAATCACAGATTTGGTTTGTCAGTTGCTTAAATACTTTTAAGGATTTTACTCTGGGTCAACGTGGGATTGCTCCCACTCTTGGCGTGTTCATGATTTCAGCGAATGCAGTCTAAGGCAGGTCCCGATGGTGTGTAAATTCTTAGCATGTGTTTAACATTTGCTCCGTGTCTCACCGGCTGCAGCCCCGTCCTCCTCTACCGTAGGGAAAAGCTATACTGACATGCCCCTGTTCATTTAAATAAAACTTCTTGTTTTCTTCAGCAGTACCAGAATAGACGTACGGCCGTTGTCTCTTTGCCCCAAGGACAAGGAAGAACGGTAGAAAATTGTCCTAATATGTGTGATAATTAGCAGTTATTCAGTCATCACCGTTCCACCAGTAAAACGATATGAGCCCTTGACCTTATCCTGAATAGCTTCTGGTCCTGTTGGTCAGCACCGTGCGTAGTACGAGAGATGAACGCTCTTTATCTGAGAGTTAATTTGCACCGCGAGCAGCAGAATTTCATGATAACCAGGAGACGATTCCTTCCAGCTCAGGGTCATAGCTCCGGCAGACCTAGCTGTGTGACACAGGCCTTTTAGAGGTGAGAGAAGACTCCTGGTATGATGTTGTCTATACAGTGAACAGCTCAACAAAAAATAATGGGGTGGGGGGAGCAGGGCATAGTTCTGGATACGCTCAGTATCGGGCATGAAATAATATCTAAAAGTCAAAGGCGCAGCTTCTGGTCATTTTAACGGGACAGGCTTTTACTCTGTCAAAAATTTCACTCTTCAGCACATACGGATCTTTACAATCTGTACTCCCAAATCTACAAGGAAGAGCCACGGCAGCGTTGTGCCACCCTGCAAATCCCCATCTGCCTCCTGGTTCTTGGGCCGTTGTTTTGTGCCGAGACTGGAATCCCTCCATCCTCGAAGCTCGTACGTGACTGCCCATTACAGGGAGTTGTAGCATGGCCTTTCTGCTCGTTTTGTTGGCCGCAGAACAAAAAGTATAAGGAAAGCACAGCTCCAAATGTCGCGCTAAACTGGTGAGCGTTCACACTTGAACACTGTGTGTGTATGGAAATGATCTCATTTAACCATTTAAAAGGCTGTGTTGGTTCTTGGACTGTGCTGGGAAAAGGGAAGTGAGAATGACGATTGAAAAAGACAACGACAACAAGTGAACTGTGACTGTAGCTTGCTTCTTGATTGGAAGTATTTAGAGGGTGGTGCTGGAACATGAAAATCAATTAACTCAAGAAGAAATCATGTTCTTCACCTCCTTCCATGTTTCCTGGCATCCTGGTAGGCTTAACATCTGGGTGTCCTCAAGACATTTGATGCGTTTCATTCATCATACATGACATTTGCATAATGCGAACATCATACTTCATGCAGATGCATCCTTGAATATTTCACAAATTGTGATTGCTATTTAAACTTCCCATAAATAAAACCCACAGGGACTTGCCCACTTCTGAATGTGTGAAAATGCAAGGTCCAAAGTGACTCGTTACTTGCACTGGCACACTATAAATTCCCTTCATATCACAAGTAAATACAGTGTCTTTCATTTTATTTTCTTTCTAAAGCCATTAAAATTCTATTAGCTGTTTGTGAATATTATTTCATGCCATCTGCATTTACTCCTAAGTTGCGATAGCGACAGCTGCAATAATTTGTATGCATTTTCTGTGTACAGTTAGTTATTGAGCAACAGAACCTTCCTCCTGCGTCGCTGTAGAAGATATAGCCAAATACAGTGATGGTTTGTTTGTAAATCTAAATCCCCGAAGTATTACTTTATTTATTAGGACAACAGAAGGGAAAATGGAGGATGAGACAAGGGAAAATGTTTGATGTTATGTGACAGGCAGTAGTGGTTCTTCTTTTCACTTACTTGTTTGTCCTTCAGTCACAGTTTGGGATTGAAATGAAGGTGGGCAGTGTAAGAACAGACACCTTTTATTCTGTCATGTTTTCACTTGTGAAAGGCTGGAAGCTTCCATTGTGTGATATGCATGTTTGTAACTGACTACCATTTACGTACCGTAGAGTTGCTGAACAGGAACTTGAACACCAAGATGTGATCCCCATGTCAGCATGTGCTGAAGAGCCGCCTCGGTTTCCATTAGCTGAAGATGTAGCCAGTAATTCCAAACCAAATGAAATGTCTCAACGTTACAGAGCAATAAACTTGGATAGCAACAGGTCTGCTGACGGAGCAGGGGCTCTGGTGTGGGTGGCTGAGCATCCAAACACTCTTTTGCTTGATATTTATTTCCCTGAGCATACTCGGGGGAAGATCGCCGCCGTGCAGCTGGCAGCGTAAGTCCATGCATCATTTCAGCCATATGTGAGCTCTGCTTTGGGACCTTCCTTAGGAGTCCTGTGAAAAATAATCCTAGGGTGAGTTTCCTCCGAAGAGAGGTGTTTACGCCCAGAGCTGGCCGTGGTCTTAATTTTGTGAGTGCAGAGCTAGACGAGCGCCAAAATATTTTTGCAGCTTGATGCATGTGCTTGGGAAGGTGTGTCGGTCTCTTTTATGCTCGTATAAAGTCTGGCTTGAAAACACACAGGTGATAAATGCTTCAATATTTAACCATGATTTACCTGTGGTGAGTGAAGGAAAACTTATGCAAATAGGGCCTGAATCAGAGCAATGCGCCCCTTTATAGTCTCCAGAAAATGTCAACACAGAATGTTTTATGAATCGCTCGCTTTCCTTTGAAAATAAAACACTTCCCCTTTTAGATGTTCAAGATTATGCCTGAACATAAATTACAGAGGAATGGTAGCCCGATTAATATGGTCCCCAAATGGCATGAATTCATAAAGGAATGGGATCTGTATTTAGAAGAACCTCCCAGTGTTCTGACTTGCTCCAGCTCCCGGTCCCTGGCTCGGCCCAGTGCTCCTGGGGCAGGAGCTGCTCAGTCAGTGGCGAGGGTGGGACTAATGGAAGGAGAGAAAATAAAACTGCCTGGATCCGTTTTCAAATGGCATTACAACAATAAATACAAGAAAAGCTCTTAAAACATAGCAAAGTCCCTGGAGCGGAAGTCCTATTCATTTGTGCATCTTTGCGAAGGTGAAAAAGCAACGTCACGCAGAATTTCCACTTCTCTAATTTCTCGTGTTTGTTCTGGTCCTCTACAGCCCTCGGAGGGGGTCAAACAAATTTCAGTGCATCACTGAATAATCCTGACTGAGTCATCAATTTAAATACCTAATTCCTATTAGCACTTTTCATCATCTCTCCTGAAAAGCTTTGATAAGGTTATGGCCATTTTCACCAAGAGGACAAGCGAGTTTCTGTCACGCGCGATGATTCAGTGTTCCTCCCCCTGATAAACTGATTGCTTCTCACATGAAGCACTAAGAGTGGCTGTTTAAGGACCACGAAAGTGAAAGAAGCCCCAGCAAAATCAGGACGTCTTCTGTAATGAGCTGCTCAGTATCAGGGAGCCAGTCTCCCTGATGTTTTACGCTACATTAAGAAAAGATCTTTAAGGAAGACGTATAAATGAAGAACTCCAGGAGACAGCCTTCGCGAGCTGTCAGGGCTGCCTGCAGACCGGGTGATGACCTGGGAAAGCACCAGCTCCGTTTTCTGTCGTCCTTTTCTTAGGAAAAGATGTTGTAAGGTGAGAGTGGGCAGCTTTGCGCCACTTCCCCCCAATTCTCACGCTTGGCCAAGAGTTGCTCTTAGCCTTAACCCATGTTCATGAGTTTGAAAGCCTACCATTTGGGCTTCACTATAACAACTTTTAAAGGCTACGTACAGATAAAAATCAATGGGAAATCAACACAGCAGATGCTAAGTGACTGAAAAACTGAATTTGCTGATTGCAACCCGGAGGCCTCTGGTGCAAAAATATCTCCGTAGCTCCTGCAAGACAAGCCTTGGTAAATCAAATGGCAGAGAGAGGCTGAGACCGCATCACTAGTGTCCACTTGCTGGATTTACCAGTGAAAACACAGTCTAATTTCCATTTGTTATTGTAATACCATGGAAGGTCCATTTAGGGAAAGAAAACTCCTTCTGCAAGGTAGATGCCTGTCTTGATCCCATCCAGTCTTGCAAAATGAAATTATTCTTCAGAGCTGATAGCCCCCAAGCAGGCAAAGAAATGTCTATAAATCTTGGAAACTGCTGTTCTTTAGTGTACGGGTTCATTAATGGAGTGATGGGCCCTGGAAGAGAAATTGCCTTTTGTGTGATTGCCATTAGCAGGTTTGTTGACAATGAGCCTTCTGACCTTAGCAGGCAGCGAGGCAGCATGCTGCACGGGCGTAGAGGGTAATTATTGCCGTGATGATACCTTTTGGTCTAAGTCAGAATAAAAAAAGCAAGTCCGTTTAGCAGCCTTGAAGGTCACTAGTTCTCGCTGTCTGTGTGTGATGTCTTGGGGAGGTTTTCTCGCTGAAATGAAACTTGAAACGTTATTCCGTCCGTCTGTAATAGGGAGGAGCGTTGCAGCCAGGTTGGTATTTTCCACTTTTGCTTGCTCGTACATAGGCGGGGTGAGCTTAGAGTCCGAGAGCAGAGGCTAGAGAAGCGCTTCTGGTATGTGTGAGCCGGGGCACGCGGGGGCTAAGAGCTGTGGAGGAGCCTGCAACTCAGGGGGGATTTCTGACGGTTTTCCCGGGATCTGGACACGTCCTTCCCAGCACTGCCATTTTAACCGTATTTCCCCATTGTCAGGAGAGGAGAATGTGTGACGGGGAGGTTTGCACCTGCCCAAAGGTGGCAGATGGAAGTCGATAAAACAATCTTGAGAGACGAGAGCTCCTACTCCGAGCTCTCCGAGCTACATGACTTGCTGCAACCCCTTCCTATTATATTGGCTTCCCTCCCTGCCACAAACTGTTTGGTTCGCAAAGCTAAAATCACTGGAAGATACTGCAGAGAAATGAAGGCCTAATGATCTCCAATTTATTCTCGGTCCCGCTGGCAGTTTAGCCTTTACGACACAGAGTATTTTTAATTAGTTTTCGAGTTTCCTCTTTGGAAGACCACAGGCTCCAGATGGCAGGTGATCTCAGCACCTCTCCATTATAGGGCGTGTGGCCTAGTTTGCCCGTCTTCAGCTCTCCCGTGTTCCGGTGCAAGCAGGGTAAAACAGCAAATTGGGAGGAAGAGATTAACAAGAGGCAAAAAAAAAAAAAAAACTAGCAGTAGAAATGGCAACAGGCTTTTAACGTTCCCAAAGGGTCTGGACTGAGAAGAGGGCACTTTTATCAAGCGGAAAAAAACCAACCAAAAAACATCATAAAAAGCAACTAAATGGCTGCATATGGCAGCATCTCTAGGTATCAGCTCAGTGGAGTTCTGGAGCAANACAGGCTTTTAACGTTCCCAAAGGGTCTGGACTGAGAAGAGGGCACTTTTATCAAGCGGAAAAAAAACGAACCAAAAAACATCATAAAAAGCAACTAAATGGCTGCATATGGCAGCATCTCTAGGTATCAGCTCAGTGGAGTTCTGGAGCAACACGGAGAGGAGTCGCAGCAGTTTTAACAGAGGTGGTGCATCTCCTGCCGTAGGCTGGTGCCTCACAGCTACACGCTGCGGGCGCAGCGGCAGAGACCCGGGGCACACTGGTGCTCCTCGGGGCAGCTCCTCTGCCGCGGCAGCCCCGCGGCGCACGCATGGTCGCGCTCTCCGGCAGCGTTGCCTTCGCTCCGGTCAAAGCAACCCCGCGCAGAAGTGCTCGGTCTCCATTGCGCAGTCAGCCCCTGGTCTAGTTAGTTTGTCATTGGCGAGTCAAATAATACCTTTCGTTGTTGTCCCTCTGGAACTTAAATGCTGAAAGCTGGCCCAAAACTTTCTGAATTTCCTTCTCGGTGTTGTGAACGAAGGAGCGAGAACAACTCTGCACCGCTGCTGCTCCAGAAAGGGGGAAAAGGAAAGCGTTAGATAGCTGAAGCTTTGCATCAGCATCTTTGACAGCGGAAGTGAAGTAGAAAAAGGTGGAAAAATAATATCATCACATTTATGCTTTCTGTCTGTTACTTTTTGAAGCATTGAAAAAGCTTTCACCTGCCTCGTGTTGGGTCCTGCTCCGCCGTGCTGCCCTCCCTGCCTGCACGCAAGGTGAGCACGTAATCCCCCCCTGCTGCGGCGTTGCTGCTGGCGGACAAGCGTTCCTCCACCGCACCAGCTCTGCCCGTAGCTGCTCTGTGCGTGGATGCTTCACGGTGACGGGATGAAACCCCTGCAGCTGCAGGGACAGAGCACGCTCGGAGTCCGTGTCGGGTGCCCTCAGGCGCGGCACACCGAGGGTTGTACGGCGCAGGCTGCGGCCCTTGCACGGCCCCGTGGGCAGGTGTGGTTGCTGAAATGTCTTCTACTCTTGTGCACACCCCGTCTGTACAGGGAAGGTGGTTTGGTGTCAGGGCAAACACAAGCACAGCCCGTCCTGAGCTGGGGGTGCTCCTTAGAGAAATAAAGCCCAGGCTGTGGGGGCAAAGTGGCCCCTGCTTGAGCTCCAGCTTTTCTTGCTGGTGTTTACCAGGAATTCCTTGTCTCGGAAGTTCTGCCCTGGGAACATCTAATGCGTGAAAAACTAATTTCACATAAACAAGGACTGGAAGGGGAGGAGTCCTTATTGCTAGAACTAGAGTATTAGGTCCATTAACTTTAAAACACTGAGTAGCGTCAGAAACCTCTGTGTGTTTCTCATCTACAGAAGAGGAGAAAGACTGAGACTGAATTAACGTGGATCACACGAATACATCATTGCCCTGAGCAAGCACTGTCATCCACCTCTGTGAGCACCCTTCCCAGTGGCAGATTCATGGTCCTCGGAGACATGAGACTCGGTTGTGGATGGAACCTAATTTCATCCCATGTCATTAAACATCTGCAGTCCAGATTTGCTGTCCTACCCAGCCTGCTGTTGCGGGTGCGAGAGCGACGCTGCTGAACAGTTGATCATTCTGGGGAATTCCCTCTCTGTTTTCCATGAAAAGTAGGAAATCAGGGCTGACCTTAAGTGCATTAGTAGCTCTACGTGCTGCAGGGAGAGTACTCCTTTTAGGGTGTGCTGTGCTCTGGAGAGCTTGGCCAGAGCTCCCCCTCAAGCCCGGGGTCTCTGCCGGGTCGGGCAGGTTTAGGTGTTACACTTCTCACGTGCGTACCGGCACACGTGTCAGCATCAGTCGGGATATGATAACAACTATCACCTAGTACCAGCTTGCACAGTACAGTCTGAAGTGAATCTGTCATTTCCTGGCAAACGTGCCAAGATCAGCACTGGTAGGAATACTACTCTCATGGTAAAACAAATATGACTATCTTCGCTGCGCTTTTTTTACCTAGGGATGGTTTATGCTCAGAGGTAAACCTCTCGGCAGCAAAGCCACGCTGCTCAGTGCTCAGAATGATGGCCTCATCCTGCTTTCTGTGTGGGGCTGCGGGCCAAGACCCTGCAGGACTCGGTGTCTCGAGCAGATTGTGTCCCCGGCACGTCACTTGGAGCCGGGCAAGATACTGTTCCATCCTTCTCCAAGCTCCCGGCTCCAGGCCTAACACATACAAAGCCAACCAAGCGTCTTTTCATCCACGTGGCAAGCAGGCTCCAAGACCTCTTCCTGCAATGGAGAGGTACAGAGCTTGCTGCCTATCTCATTGATAAATAACTGTAGTCGCAGCGAATTACGCTACAGACGAAGAAATCCAGCAATGAACTGTTGTCAGTGGGTGAAGTTCTTCTTGCTGTTGGTGATGCTAAAAAAAGCCTGAGATCAGAGCGTGTTCCCAGCACCGTGCCTTCCATGAAGCAAGCCTGAGCTCATGTAATGCGTAGTGACAGTGAATCAGGAGCTTCCCGCTGTTCCCAACGATAACGCTTCCTGTAATTTGCATGATAAAATTCTGCTGATTTCAGATAGCGTTTCTCAGGACGGATTATTTGACATCCAGACTGTGTGTTAGGGAATGAATTCCTTTGCTGTGTTCCTAACTGATCACAGTCACGAAATCTGATTTGCTGACACCGAGTGCCAAACAAAAGCGCAGAACCTTGTCTAATAGCGCTATGGAAAAGGATATTCAGGAAATATTAACAAGTTTCTTATGGTAATTTATGCAAATATAAACCATAACTCAGTTGAAAAGTTTGAGTTGAACCTATAGAAAGAGTCGGAAAGCCAAGGTTTTCATTCTGAAACATAAATTGATATTTAGTCTTTACAAACCAAATGTTGTGCTTTCAGGTGCAGAACAAAGACGGGAAAACCAGCAGCTTTGCTTTAAGAAAGCGAAGCCTTTCCTAGTTTTGAGTTTAGGATCTTCAGTGGGGCACTTTTCCTGGATTACGAACGGACCCGTTCAAAGTACACGTCTGTAGAAGCAGCTCTACAGTACCCCGCTAAGGTCCAGACTGTTGCTCTCCCTGTGTGCTTGTGCAGCAAGCCGCAGGGACACGTCACATCTCTCCCTTCCATGCAGGGCCAGTGCTCGGCGTGGCGGGATCGGGACGTGAGCCTTCCCCGGGCAAGCCAGTCTAGGCTCAATCCGTCCAGATTCTGAGATGGAAGCGAACCAGATGACAAGACAGCTTCTTTCGGGGGGCAGGCACCATGTCTTTCACTGAGACTGCGGCTGGGCACTCAGTCTGCCGCTGACACGTGCGAGAGCTGACCGTCAGCTGTTCGCACCCCGCGGGCACGTAAGGGCCTGGCGATCTGCTGACGCAGAACAGAGTGAAGGCACTGGGCGTTGTTTCGTTCTGGGGGCCTTCGTTAAGGTCACTTCCATCCTTCTCAGAGCCAGCGCTTCCATGTCCAGTCTGAGTTTTGCAAGGACCGTGTATTTTAATTAACGAGTTTTAATTAGTTTGCCCATAATCTGCCAGAGCTCTCATGCTGAGGCATAATTAATGTATTAAACCTCTACCTTGCAGCTTCCGCTCTATGTGTGCTTTCAAAACAAATCTGCACTTGAATTTGAAGGGACATAACAATAACAGTACTTGGCACTTCTTGTTGCTAGAATAACTGTATTGTGCATTTATCAAGTGTCTTTCCCCTGAGGCTGTCCAAAGGGCATCAGTAAGATGTGTGTGTACTCAGCACCTTGCAAGATTGAGCCTCCAGCACACAATCAATATTTATAAATTATGCTTCAGCCTTAAAACAGTGTGGGGCGTTCTGGGGGTGTTACGCTTTATTTGGTTTCCAGTGGAAGCAAATTACTGAAGGCCTGAATCTGAGGTATACTGAAAGCCAGATTTTCAACACTAAAAATTCAAAGACAAGCTCTTCTAAATAGCTCGGCTTCCATTTTGGCACCAAAATAAGTGTTTAGATCGTCAAAATTGCTTAGCACATCGGGTCTGAGGCTGAACTGAAAACGCGCTTTCAGTTATACGTGATCTTTGGCCGTGGGACTGCCAGCTCTTTGTACAACTGAATCACACGGAGATACTTCAGCACCGCGGGATTAGGGCAATAGTCGGAAGAAAGGGGCACGGGTCCTTCACGATAAACATAGCGCGCTGTCCTTCTGAGATACTGGCTCGTTACTGACTGTGGAAAAAAGGCCATTTACTGAAGCACGCGCCGCTCGCATCCTCCTCTTCCCTGGCTGCTTTCCCATGGCAATACTGATCCAGGCCAGAGCTTGGTTAGTTTGCAGTGCTGTGAAGACCACGGTCTGGCGTGATGTGAAGAAGACAAAATGGAAAACGCATTTCAGCAGGAAGGTTTCTGAGTGAGATGAATACTTTGAATATTGAATGGTAAAAACATTATTTTGCCGGGCCCTAGTCCTTAAACGTGGGTTAGATCAAAGAGCTCCGTCTGCTCACGTCTCAGTTTAAGCTCCAGCCATGTCGCCGTCCCCTGCCGTGGCTTCCGAGCGCGGTGCACAAGCCACCGACGCCGTTTCCCTTTGTCTCTGCTCCTCCCCGTTTCCCGTAGGCAGAGAAGATATTTCACATTAAGGGAAATATTCGTAAAACGGAGTGGAAGCTGTCTGAGCGATGGAGCCAGCCGTGCTGCCGTGGCGGGGCTGGTTCTCCGAGTGCTCGGGACACGTTGAAGATGGAGGAATGCTGCAGCTCTGATCGCCTTTGCCTCTGCCTGGCATAAATCAGCGCTGCTCCCCGAAGAGGCCGCCCGTGCCTTCCGCCGCTTCGGAGGCAGCAGCCCACACCGTATCGGCCCCATCCCTCATCCTGCGTTCCCACTGCACTGCCAGTTATTACGTGTTAACTAAAAATGGAGACCCAGAGACTTGAGTGTTGTTGTGAGTCACTGGTTCAGCTGGGTTCTTTATTATTATTAATGATGAAATACTGAGGCTGGGCTGCTAATGAGTCTAAGCTCCCTCCTGTGTGTTTGTTTTTCTTCCCCCTTCAAACTGTCATTTCAGAGTAAATTACTTTTCCCTGCATCTTTGTCAGGCAACACTGTACCACCAGTACGTCCACCCCCATCTCGCCCTCTGCTCTAATTTCAGGCTTATTCAGTTTCTCTCAACGCAGTTTACTAAGCAAAGTACGGCATATCCTCCCATCTGTCTTACTTAAGTGGCACGATGCGCCTCAACAGCAGATAGAGACATCATTTTTATTACGCTCAGTTCTGGTTCTTGTTTTTTCTCTGAATTATTTACTAAGCCATTACCAGAAAAGGGGGGAGAGCTGTGGGGCTGGAGGAGAAAAAGTAGCGTTTGTGAAGGGGTGGGGGGAGGAAGAGCAAACAATTTTTCAAGCATCACTCAGAAACTCTGCTGTGATTTTCTCGCCTTTGTTCCATCTCGTGCTAAACATGTTTGTGTCAGGCAAACAACCCACGTTAGATGGAATTTCACACCATTCAAAGCATCAGTGTCTCCAGCCTTAATGTGTATTATGTTCAAACATGCAACGTAATCCATCAAAAACCCCTGCAGACCTTGCGCTTTCCTCCAGATTTATCTGTTTGAAGCCTCCCTCTCCGTGTACACACGTAGCCAACCTTCTGTCGGTGGGTTTTTTATTTATTTGGAAACAGCAGGCCAGATTCTCAGTCGGTGTACGCTATCACAGCTCCGCTGGCTTCTTGCCCACGGATTTATCCTGGCAGAGGGGACTTGCTCGTCGCTGGCTGGAGTCTGCGGTTGCGGGACTAACCGGGGGGGCCTGTTCCAAACACAGCCAAACTGACCAAACCACTCGCATCACAGCCTTCGGCGCGGCGGTTTGCGGGTCGGCAGAGCCACGCTGCCGTTGCCTGCCTACCTCCCCAGACTCACCTGGAAAGAATATTTTATTTTGCCAGGAGGAGAATGGTTTGAAATCAAGCACAAGGTTTGCAACAACAGGGCAAGGGGACTGCTGGAGGAGCCTGACCCGGGGACGGCAGCGCTGCTCTTGTGTAGGTTTTGCCAGCTGCGACAAGGAGCAAACTGGACTGCAAAGGGAAAGCTTGTGTTTCATTTGCAGAAGTTAATACGAACAGATCTAGAAACAGTAAAATCAAACCCACTCCAGTAGGAACGAAAATCTGTATTTGGTTTGAAACAGGAGCGGAGCAGTTGCTGCTCTGGAAAGAGTACTGAAATAAGTGGCGTTAGATTAACATGGATATCTTTACATAGATTTAGAAAAATTAATCAACAAGTAATCTATAATTTACTGAGCAACGCTGTGCTGAAAAACATACCTGTCTTTACTGAGACGGTTTTCCTTTCAAAGCGATCGCCGGTGAATTTTGAACCCCTTTACACAGAGGGAGTCTGTCTGGGGTTTCTGATGGAAACAGCAGGAAATACCGTGGCATGTGTAATTGTATTTTTCACTAGAGACTTCATTTTTTCCTTCAGACTTGTTTTTTTTTAACCCAGCCTTCGCATCTCGGTTCGTTTTTTCACAGTGCATATCTTCATCTATCATCACTCGGTGCTTACCATTTTAGTGTATAAACATGGCAATTTCTGCAAATCAGAAAGCAAACCCATTAACATTTGAAGTGGAACGGAAATTTTGAGTTTCTGATCATTAAAGAGTTTGGAAACGTAGGAAAAAATAACTTCCCTCTCCCTTAGTCCAACCCAAAGCTGCGGAATAAACGACGCTGATCAACTGCTCCAGACGAGCGGTGGCGTTCGCACGCCTCTCCCAGACGCGATGGCAAGAGCGATCATTAAGTTTTCGATTTTACGCACTGATCGTACGTAGCAGGCTGATACGCAACATCTTTTTCTAACCACTTTGTGTAGGAAAGGAGGCACAAGTCGGTGAGAGACGCTGGTGTTTGCGTGGCCCTGCTGCAGCCGCGGAGGTTTTTGCACGACCAGCCGCGTCCTAATGAAGACGCGCTTCGCTGGAGGATGGCCTAGAATCGCCCCTTCCAAAGAGGGTGCTTTGCTACACAGCTTACTACGCTCCTATTTTGCATAGGTGGATGCACATATGCTTAATTGGTCTCCAAATGTCAGTAGCAGTTTGCATAAACCTTCGTTAGTGTTTCGGCGAGGCTGCCGGTTCCCCTGAATGGGGAAGGAGCAGAAGGGGCGTCGGGGGGGAGGAGAGGCTTTGTTGGCCTCGCTGCTTGTGTGAAAGATCGTGCTTTGTGCTCAGAGGCCAGCTGTCTTCTCCCCTCTTTTCTTACATCCTGGCAGCAACTTTCTTCACGCCTTTATGAGAGCTCTTGCCAGACTATCTCTGCGAGAGGGAGACGTGTTTGTCCTCGTGGTGCATATGCTCTTGCTTTTTCCCCGGGTGCTGCTGCCGTCTCGCAGGCGCCCCGGGACCCGCCGGGCTGCGGGGACCCGCTGGCTCGTACCGAGCACGGCGCGCGAGCCTGGACTGCGCGTCCGCGGGGCGTGACGGGAATGCTCAGGTCACAGGAGCTACGGGCGGAAGACGGAGCCCATCGTGGACCTGTGAAGGATCCATGGCTCCGCTCTGAGGCGGTCGCACGAGAGCAGCAGATATGCCCCATGTCAAACCAGTCTCGAGTCTGCGTTTGAACTGCCGCTGGTGATTTTTGATAACCACTTAGGCAACTATCTGCCCAAAATAGATTAGACAGACCAGTCCTTGTTTGGGGGTAGGGGGGAAATATGGACCACACTTTTAATGGCTCTGTTTTCTATAAATAATTTCCAAACAAGGACGCCCGAAACAGGGCCGGTCTGCAGCGCGGCACAGGGATGCTCCAGACGTGCCGTGAATCCGTGGTACCTGCCCTTGGCTCGGCAGGTCAAGGCACGTAACGTGGGGCTTGGGACAGCGGCTGTAGTACATCTTGGTCTCCAAGCTCGAAAACTTCAATTACATATTTCAATGTGTGCGATTTAGGAAAATACGGTCCCTTCCATCTGCTTTGCATTAATTTGAGTGACTGATTAAAAATACAGGTTGAAATATTACAGCTACTAATAATTTCTCCACATGGCTAGCTCTTAATGGACGGAGAGAAAATTAAGAATAAGGCTTTTTATCAATTTTCACAGGCGAGCTTTGCCATAATCCTTTTATTTCTTTGAGAAATGTGTTTGTTTATAGTCACTTTATTTGTTTAACCATTTTGCTCTTTTTATTAATCTTTGCAGTAATTTTTTAATATTCTGAAAATATTTAAACTATTTTTATTCTCTGTAAAAATGATTATATTGCAGTGTTTTTAAAAGCTCCCCTTTTCCCAGTGAGTTTCGGCTGCTTTGCGAGCACCTAAGCCTGGCAGCATGCTGATCGTTGTTGTTGCTTGTATTGCCCCCAAGACTCAGCTGACATCCAAGCCCCAAGATAATAGATAATTTTCTCTAATTTTCCCCAGTGCATTGTTTCTCCTTGACCCGCTTTTATAGACTAGTTTGGCCATTGACTTCGTGGCCTCATCCTCTGAATTGAACACTGATAATGGCAACATCATTCAAAGCAGCGCCTGAATATCAGTTCTGCTTAACATCATAGGTTTATTACAGGGAAAAAAAAAAAAGCAGGGGAGCAGTGACTCAGGTGTGAGTTGTAAGCTTCTCTAATGGACTGTTTGTTTGTTTTTCAAAACTGCAGGTGCTTAAAGTTACTGTTATCAATTAATCATTCTAATTTATGGAACCCGCGTGGTAATTGCTGTTGAGTCATGCCTGCAGGCGTGTCCACGAGCGCTGCCGTCGAGCTGTAGAGTCGGGGAGCTGGGGTTCGGGTGAGTGATGCCGGTGGGATGTTGCTTGTGTAGATGATTGTTTTTCTGCTCAGTAACCTAGCTCAGGGAAAGGTCTCCTCGCAGAACAGGTCCTAAAGTAACAGATAGCTTTGAAAAGCGATGAGGAAGAGCTAGGTGTGTGTGCGAGCCAGCTCGAAGCCTCACGTGTTCTGTGTGCGCGCCAGCCTGCGGTGACCCTTGTGGGATGGAGCCTTCGAGGGTTGAACTCTCTGTTTGTACACAAAGGTCTTCCGTTTACCTCAACTAGATTGCTACAGAAGGTATGTAATTCTGCTTCTCTAATCTTCCCTGGGGTTTTTGTCTGGCTTGGAGAAAGGCTTTGGGAAGCGATACAGCTTTTGCTCCAGGCCAAAGCTGAATGTCCCTGTGAAACATAATAATGTAGGATCGGAAATAAATTGGAGGGATGTTGAGTCCCCAGGTGGCACAACATGGCTGAGTGCCACGTGTACGCCTCCCGAAGGGCTCCCTGGTGCCGTAGGCTCATGGCAAAACGGGAAAGCAGAGAGCGTGAGCGTGTTCCCTCCCCGCCCTGCCCCACGCTGCTGGCTGTGCGCAGCTGCCTGCCGTAGCCTGTCAAACATGGGGGTCTCAGGCCACTGCTCTGATGGATCACCCCATAAACTGCTTTGCCCTCATCAGAAGGCTCTCTGGGCTATTTTAGTGTTGCCTCAGGGAAGTATCCATTAATATTGCTAGAGCACGGGAGCTGTTGTGTGGGTGACAAAGACGTTCAGAAATCATGATGCTGTATAAAACGCAGTTTTCTTCCACGATACATCACCAGTTTGACTTTGAGAAGTTGGCTATAGAGACATAAATAGAAAAAGGAAGGAGAAAAGAGTATGACATCCAAAACCAGCCGGGCGACTCAACAGATGTGAGAAATGTAATTCTGCTGGAAATAAAGATTAGGTCTCAGTAGGACAGCCTAACCCTTCGTCTTTGGAGGAAAGGAAATACGTAAGGTCCGTCCAATGTTACGCTTGCCATTAAAACTGGGGAGTCCTCCTCATGTTTTTAGTCCAAGTCTGTACTTGGCAATGCTGTGCAGCACAGGGAGCGCAGCCGCCTGCCCCCTCCCTGGGGCAGGGCTCCTGCTCTACGCTCTCCGGGCAGGGGTGAGGAGCGACCTGCTCTGTACTGGTACAGCTCCACAAGCCCGCTTGACTCCTACAAAACCTATTGAATTTTGAGTAGAAGTTGAAAGGGCATAGGGATCCTCATAATGTCTCTTTTCTGCTGCTAGTTTAGAAAATGTATGCCTGTGCAATTATTTCACAAGCAGTTTGGGATTCTCAGGATGAATGATGCTCTGTAAAATACGATTATCTTTTGTAATACATCACCAACTCATACTCAGCATGGTTTTTAACTTCCCTCAAGTTCTATATCTAAGGAAATAAGCAGAATATTGAGTAGGGAAAGATAAGTTTCATTAACAACAGCACCGACATCACATACATATCTTATAATTACTACTGTAAAGGTGAAATCAATAGCTACGCTTACGCAAGGGCGGCTGCGACACTTCTAAAGAAATCCCGCATACAATTTTTATTCAAGATGAATGTGTCTGAGAATTGGAAAGCTACTATTTGCATGAGTGATCCGCCCGATTTGCTACATGTTACTTATAAATCTGGGAAGAAAAAAAAAGTTGGGCTTAACTCCTCTCCTACAAAACCATGGGCATTAGATTAGTGGAAGAAGGCAAACATAACAGATGAAGGCTATTAGAGCTGGCTTCGGTTCTGCTGATTTCATTTGTTGAATATTTCCAGTCTACTAGCTTAGAGAATCCATCTCTTTCCAACCTTAACCTTTCCACAATATTTATTATATTTGGGTAGGTAAAAGGAGAATACATTAAAAAGAAATCCAGGGCAGAAACAAGATATCTACATGCACGTTCCGTAAACAGTGAACTCGTTCTCATTTTAGATGACATATTCCAAATTTCTTAAGGCAACACGGCTTTAACGGGGTCAGTGTAAGCCTGTGACAAACAGCTCTTGAGATGATTTGGGCTCACCAGAACTTGTTGTTGCAATGCCCGCACCGTGCCTGCAACCTGATAAGGAAATTCCATGGAGGCGGCTGACGTGAAAGAAGTTAAAACTTGTGGCTCGTGAAAGTTTTGATGGATGAAATCAGTAGACAAGACATCCTCTAGAACAGAGCTGCTTAGCTCGCTTTCCTGAAAGAGGAATGGGCTTGTGGATGCAGAATGAGGGTGCGTTAAAACAGCAGGCCTGACTCGTAGCGGCTGAGACATGGGGCGATACGGGCTTTCGCCAAAGCTGGAGTCCTGGACCATTGATCACCCAAACCTCTGTATGGTCACTTACAGTGTACACGTAAAATGGTACCGAGTTGTAATTGTGAGTGTAAGTGCCAACACAAGGTCAAGGCAATTGAAGTCTGTAGTGTAATTAGTTTTCAGGTGTATTTAAAGTCGGGTAGCCATTTAATCTCCTCCTCCTCTCCATAGAGAAGGCAGTGATGGGGTCCGTGAAGCAGACGACTGGATTGAAAAAGGTGGCTTCCGATTACAGACTCATGGTCTGTAGAGGCAGTGTGGGAACAGGTTCGGATCTGCTGACCCAGCTGCATTAGAGGTAACCTGTTTTTGTCAAGCCCACGCTGTCAGTTGTTCCATTCGTGTGTTTTTATTGCTTGAAACCACTCATTTTAGCACTTGCATAAATAGTGCTATCAAAGGCCTTGGGGCTTTTATTCCTGTATGTACTATTGCTGGTAAATGTCATCATTTCGTATATTGTGCAAATGCTACAGTATGTTATGTTCCAATATTTCAAAGGCAAGGTCAGAATAAGATGACAAAAGGGATACGTTAAGTAACACTGTTAAATGAAAGCTGGAGTTACAACGAACAGGGGAATGACAACTGCTCATCAGGAAGACGGAGAGGCAGAGAGATGCCAGTGTTTGCATTTGCTCCCTGCAGCAGGACTCTTTTTGCAATGAAGCCCTTTTGGTAGGTGTATGTTTCTCCATCTCCCGCTGTGACACCACGCATTACCCTATGAATAAACAAGAGAAGCCGCAGTTACCTTTTCAAAAGTTCAGGTGTCAGCTTTGCTCTGCGTTGGCACCAGCTCTGGCTCAAGAGCCTAGTGACACAGACTTTTGCCGTGGATGACTTCAAAACACCTTTTACTTGCTCTCCTCTCCTTTGAGGAGTGCTGGGATTAACTTAGGAGGAGAGAGTGCGTAATGGTGACACTGCAGGAGGCCTGAGGTTGTCTGAGCTTTATGTCGGGGGATGGCAGGGGCCTGGTTGGTGTTCAGATCATGGTTTCTGAAGTGATACTTGCCTTCCCTGATAAGCAAACAGGATTATATCTTAGGGGGTGAAGCCATTGAACAGAAGGAAGTTGTGGTATCTAGGAACTCAGATTACACACCTCACTTAGCTCTTTAGTAATAGAAAGGCTGAGTTCTGGCCAAGGAGATGTGCGCTGAGTTCTTTGGCTAAAGCTGTCTCGTCTCATCTGGTTTGCAAAGGCCTCTCGTTGCAGGTGGCTCGGTGTCAGCGGTAAGCCTGATCCGAGCCTCACCGCAGGAGTATCCGCACGCTCTGGGTGGTGTTGAGACTTTATCGCACGCAGGAACCTGCCCCGGCTGAGTGATGCCCCAGAGTCATTTGTCCCCTGCATTGAAGAGTCTAGGAGAAGATTTTTGAACGAGACTGAAGTGTCCTGCTCGGAGAAGGCACAGCACTTAGCAGGCAGGACATGTTTGTGCTGCAAAATGACAGGTGCCCATCCAAGAATTAAACCAGCGGTGGTGGTTTCATACACCTTTCTCGATGTCTTGAAAAGTCAGAGCAGACTGTCATTGGCGATGAGGGGGAAATCCTGTCCATGTAAGTGCCGCTCCTTGTCCTTCAGCCCGCTATTAGGCTCATTTAGCCAAAGTCATTTAAGGCCCTTGCTCTCTTTCTTTAACCGCATCTGCCGAATTAAATTCCGTGCACTGACAGTGACGCTTTCAAAAGCTCCGAATCAATTCTTCAATCACTCCACATTCTTAGCTGTGATTAAAAACATGTGTCCCCTAATTAAGCTAATGAGAAATTGTTAATTGGCACAAAGCCCCCCTCCGAGCATGCTTGTTAATGTCACCATCGCTTTGACAGGGGAAGGAATATAAATGAAGGGCAGACGGTCTTGCCAGAATTCAGAATCGGACTTGCGGGTGCAGGCTTTGTGTGCGCGGTGCAGCCGTCGGTCCGAGGGCGGGAGGCGATGGGAGGGGGCGGCAGGGGCAAAACAGAGGGATGCCGAGGTGGTGGTGGGCTCTTCTAGTGCTGCCTCATCAAAACACGGCATCTGATCCGAGTCGTGAAAGGGAGATGGAAGAGTTAAGGATTGGGTCCCCATTGTTGCAGCTTCACTTCTAATTTTAGAAAAAAGAGGAACGTAAAGCCAACGCCTGCCAAGAGCAGCTTGTGCTTCGGGAAGCACCCACTTGGCTTTTCGTAAAAGGTTGGGGTTTTGTTTTATTGTCACTTGTGTTAGAGGCAGACTCAAAGATTTCTGTGGAGAGATCAAAACCCTGTCGTGGTAACGGCTCTGCAAACACCTGGGGACTGGTGTTCCCTCGAGGAAGAGCCTGCCGTCACTGGGCTCGCTGAGAGTTCACGAGAGGCTTTTCTTCTTCAGTGTTTTCCCTAGAAAAGAGCGGGCTGTGTCTCCAGAGTCTGGAAACCCTGTACTAAATTGGATTTTTTGACATAAATGAAGGTTTTGAACGTAACAAGTTTAAAGTATTCTTTCCGCATCGCTTTGGCTGGGATTTTGAGTTGTGTTAGAAATATTGTGTGTGTGGCTAACGGCGAACCTGCTGCGAGGAAGTGCGTGGCTGGAGCACAGCACCGAGAAGCAGGACTGCGAAGGGCTGTAGGCACCCCGAAGAGGCGAAAGCGAAGTTGAACAGAGCCACGGCAGCGCCGTGCGAGGCGGCTGCGCATCGCCCCGCGGAGCCCGGCTCCTCTGCCTGGTCGCTTTGGTTTTGGTGCAAATCATTCTTGGTTTGTAGGAATCGGCACTGAGGAGTGAGAGTTGACAGCGTGTGCAGGGCAGTGATAAATTCCCTCTGCGGGGAAGGCAGCAAGATGCTGGCTGTGTTGTTTCTTTAATTTTCTTTGTCTTTTCGTTATAGACTAAAGAGCAGCATGTGTGTTATGGGAACAAGAAAGCACAAGGTGGGAGAGGCTTCAGAAATAAACCTGTTGGTGTCAGCTACAGGCTGTGCCGGCAGAAAAACCCGGCCTTGGGGTCAGAGCCTGTTCCTTCCTCATCTCATCTAGGCCAGACTGTGCAGGATTAGTGCACAGCTGTCTGCATCTGGCTGGGCACACTTGGTTTTCAACGATGCACTGCCTCAGGCAAGGTCTGAAGTCCCATTTTCCTAATTCTCCTTAGATCCCAGAGGGACATTCAAAGAGTTAATCGTGATGTTTGGATGCAGAACTCTGCTCATCTCGGTGGATGAAGGAATCCCAGTCCTGGCACGGCACTCGCTGCCATATGCAGCCGTGCCAGTGATATTTTCCTTCATCATTTTTCTTCTCTGCGTGTTCATTTGAGGTATTCCTGTTCCAAGCTCGTGTTCTGTCCAATACACTACCCAGGCTGTAGCAGCAGTAGTCGCCGCTGCTAAATGAATGTTTGCTAATAATGCCTTTCCGTCTGGATGCTCATCATATCCGCTAAGCGTATTTGTCATTCCTTCCGTCCCATTTCCATTATAACATAAATAACAGACAGATTGGAACCCACACTGTCCTGCAAATTGGCAGTTGCTATTTTGACCACACTGGCTTTTATTGAGAGATAATAAAGTATGCTCTTTCAAGATCCTACCCTGCAATGGGTAAAGCCCAGACGAGGTATCAAGCGTGCGTCAATGGCAGTGAAATTTAAGCATCTCGCATCTTAGTCATGGGTCTGGTCTGTCAGCTGCAGTGAGGAGAGGAAGAGATGAAACAAAGTGAAAGCATGCTGCTTTTATCAATCGCTTGTATCCTGGTGCTTCAGGTTGAAGTCCTCCTAAGAAAATCTATCACTTTCATGCCAGATGCAATCACCTATTTTTTGCCATGGCTGGATGCACAAACTTCAGAAGTCAAAACTTGCTGTACTGTCAGATCTCGTGGCGGGTGCAGGGTGCCGTTTGGATTACTTCTGCACAGCTGAGCAGGGCACAAATCCTGATGTACTGAAAGCAGAGTGCTTTGAGTAAACACAGTCTTAGCGCTTGTGAGCTAATGCTATTTTTAGTGCTTTTTCTCATTCTTAGTGTATGGAGTATTGCAAATACTGTGATGTGGAAAATGCTGTAATCCGTGCGTTTTTCTAGACAGCTGACTCCCAGGGTCACATCAGCATGCGCGTGCTTGGGAGATGCATGGCAAAGGCATAGTTGAGCCATGGAAGGTTATTTATCGGATCTCCAGTTCTTCACTCCGGTGACCACTGCTTGCAGATCGCTTAGTTTACGAACTCTTAGGGTCAGAACCACAGTCTTGCCTCCTAGTTTGTGTTGTTCACGCGGGTGCGACAGTCACTTGCAGCACAAGGAAACAGTGGCGGGGGGAGTGGGCAGGGTATGAGGAGGAGCGTTACACCTCTTCATCGCAACGCGGCCAGGAGGAAACTGGGCTATGAAACTGTCTCAGGCCTGAGAGCTCTGCTGGATATTGATCTCTGCAGGGAATGGGGAATAATGTTTCAGGTAGTTTTAATATATTATCTGAACTACAACTCTTGAAAGTACTGATCTGAGGGACCACATCCTTGTTACACCTGCTGACTGCACCCAGCTGGAAACGTATCTCAAACCCTGCACAACTGCCAGATTTGTCATAAAATCTAGTCTGTTCTGTCTAGGTTGATAAGGATGCCACTCTATGGATCACTCAGGGAGAGATGTCTCAAAGAGACAGAGAAAAGCTCATATTTCTGTTCACTGGGGTGTTGCTGACACAATTTAGCATGCGGTATCCAGCTCATTTAGAATTCAGTGCCGACTTCATCCGCATCATAAAGTGAATCCTGTTTTACAATTCCCTTGAACATTCTCTAAATGATGGCATCTGAAAACAAGCAGCGCAGTTTATATGCTGGAATTGTGCTTCTGAAATTAATTCTTAACAGTATAATCCAGGATATCAGTCAGACACACATGAACAGAGGGACCGCAGTGCTGGGAGCTGGAAATGAATCTTTTTAGTGGGAGGTTGCTGCGGGCTTGAGCCAAGACCCAGGTGTCTGCAGCTCATCCCTGACCTACCTCATTTCTGAGCTCCCAAGACCATGGGATACGGGATGGATACGAATACATGCAAGCCTTAAAAGTAAAAGGGAAGGGAAGCTTGACGCTGGAGAACATCATGTGAATTGAGTCAGGGTTTGGGGGTGTGTGCGTGTTTTCCCAGGGAATATCTACTTGTAAAAAAATCAAAGCTTTCCTTAGGAACAAATGGATTGTAATGAAACCTAGGAATATACTAGAATTCCTGGTTTAAAAAAAATAAACCAAGCATAAATAATTACATATTGCTAGGAACAGGAATTCAAAGTAGGCTCATTCATAGCTCAGAGAATCTCTGTTTGTTGGGTGCTAGAAACTTCATCTGCCTCTTTATTTATGGTTTTATTTTCTGCCCTGCTCTCCGGAGGGTTGTAACACGGGTCACCTTGCGGACACATGCTTAATCTTACTGTTTCTTAGGGCTTTTTCTTATCAATTTTCCGATTCTCTTATTGGGGATTTAAATTGCCCTGGCTCTGTGGAACTCTAATTTCAGCTTGACTGCCTGACTTGTTCTTTTGGTACTCATCTACGCCTAATTACCTTACATCTAATACTGCCGTTTCCTTGACATGTCATCTTGGCCTAAAAAGCAGGTGCATGCATGCACATGGAGATTTACGACACGTCCCGTTTGTAAGCCAGTTTAGAGCTTCCCATATTTTAATAATTCGGAGACAAAGGGGGTTTCCGTGTGACACAATCTCAGTCTCAAGAGCACCAGCCGTCGGCCGGTGATTGCTCGTCTGCGATTCAGTGCCTGATAGATAACTGCGAGTTAACGTTAGGCCTCCGAAACAGGTGTTTACGAGCGCTGTAAGTACACATCTCCTCTAATGCGTTCTGTATAAATTATTCGCCGGGACTTTCCGCTCTGCTATGCAGCAGCCAAGGAGGGATGCAGAAAGCGGTCTTTATACAGAGATAAAGTGAAACGCTTCCATGGTAATAGTTTGTTTTAAAATTAGTTTTACATCTCATCTATTATGAAACGTGAAGGTACGCTTCTAGCTACCTACGAGATCCAGGCAGGCAGGCGTGAGCAACAACAAAGACCTGCTTTCCATAATTTTCCATCAGAGTGTGCGAGTTTCTGATTTTCTGCTTTGACGGCTGCCGGTATGCCAGGTCCCTGACAGAGCAGCCGCACAGCACATCAGTGCGGCGCTTCACAAAGGTAGACCCGAGTTGTTTGGGGAGGCTTTTCCCTCTGCTTACTGTGCTAAAACTGCATCAAATATTGACAGGTGCTCTCTGGTAGGAATCCCAGCAAGGCAAGGCAAGTGCAGAAGAACTGGGTCTTTGTAGCAAGAGTCCTTCTCCTATAAACCACACCTGGCGTAATGTTTGAGTGAAGGTGGAGACACAACTAAAACATCGGGAGTTAAGTGAGATTGTACAGTAGCAAGAGCACGGATTTGTGACTGATCTATTGATTATTTTTCTCATTTGTTCATGTAATAGACAACTAGAAGGTAGATTGCCCTTTCTTAGGCAGTGTGATGGATGGGATGTCTCTCAGATTTTTACGTCCTTTCTTTCCAAGCTGCCTGGTGTCACAGCAGCGCTGGCAAGCTGCAAAACCAGACAGCTTTGGAAGCTCTTCCCACGCCGTCTTTGGTGAGGCTCTAGCCACGGTTTGTGGTAGAGGACACTACACATGCCCGTTTCCCCACCGCAGTGGCTGATGTAAAAAGGTCTGTTGTCTGACCAAAGCTGTGCGAAAAGTCGTCGGTGCAGATACATTGGCAAGACTTTTCCCAGCAAGTCTTTCTCAGCTGGTAGGCAATGGATGCGCTGAATTAGCATAAAGCAGAGCTTTGCTAGTAATGGCTGCGTTAAGCAAAGAGTGCTTCTGCAGCATAGTTTGTCTATAAGGTTGCCTTCTCCTGGCATAGGGAGAACCAAAAACTGATGTCCCAGGGAGCTCTGCCTTCGGTTGCTGCTGTGCCTCTGCAATACAGACTTAAGAGTCCTGTACCCTTGTGTGCGTGGTCCGGGCCCATGAAGCCACGTTGGCAAAACAACCTGCTCTAAACAGAGGCCGGTAAAGCTTCTCGTTGCCCCGTGCCTCCCCAGGAGTCTGCCTCGTTGCTGGCTCTGGATCTTTCTCAGATGCTGTCTAGCTCTCTATGTGCGAGACGATCCCTTTGATCAGGCAGGGGAGGAGCCCGTGGGAGCTGATCCCCACCGTGCGCCGCGGCTGGGAAAACCAGTTATGAAGTTTCAAAGAGAAAATGGCGTGATTTAGTCTTCTGTGACCAATGGATTACACACAATTATTCCAAAATTATATCTGTTTTCATCTGCATTCTTTGAAAGTAAATGGAACTAAAAAAAAAAAAAAAGGCGATCCATTGAATGATTCTGAGGCGAGAAAAGCGTCATTGTTAACGCAACTTATTCCTGCTTGCGCGTTCGTTGTGTCCCAAGGAGCTTGGGAAGGTTGTGGTGAAAAGTCAGGAGATGGAGTCAAGTCTTTTAATCGTGGCTTTTAAAGTATACCTTGATAAATAATAAATTACATAATTAGAGATCAGTTTTTTATCACAAAGATGATTTTGGTACAAGCATGGCAATACTCTTCAGAGCTGAAAATTCGAGG
>VZSC01005839.1:229938-330437 GCA_013398225.1 Steatornis caripensis
GGGGGGGGGGGGGGCGGGGGTGGGATTAAAAAAAATAGAAAGAATCATTGTGCATAAAACTAGCTTAATTTCCATAAAAAATAGAATTAGAGAACGATAGAAATGAGAAATATTAGCCTGTAACACCACATGCTTCGTCAGAAACCCAGCCTTGCAAAATGACAGCAGACATCAGTAATTGCCAAAACACCAGCTTTATTGATGGATGTGGGGGAGAGAAATGCACTACTACAAATTTCAGTTATGGATAAACTATCCAGCTTACGGAGAGAGCTTCTGTCTTTCATTTTCAGTGGCAGAAACTCCATAATGTTCGTAGTCTTGGTGAGGCGCCTGAGATTATTAGAAAATAACGCACTGATACCGTACGCAGGTCCTGTCTTCACGTGCACTTGTCCGTTGTTAGAGAGAAACAAAGTCCTCGGATATCTGCAGGTGGAGGCAATGTGAACAGAATCCAGCCCCCCGGTGGCGGCTTTTCTAGGTATTTTTGATATTTCGTGGTTCAGAAGTTCATTATGTTCTTTGCTGCTGGTTCTCGTACAAAACCAGAGGGGAAGTCCTCCACGTACCATGGAAAAGGTGGGTGTGAAGCCGGTGGGTAGGCGCCCACTTGACTCCGGGTGCAGACGTGTGACCCAGGGCAGTACGAAGGCCCCACTTTAATGGAATCACTTAATTTCAATGAGGCAAGGTCTGCCTGGGGCCCGAGCTGACTTGGATTAAGAATTTAAGGGCTGAAAGAATTGTGTTAGGAATACACCGTGCTGCTTCTGCTCTGCAGTCTCGGACAGGCAGGATCTTCTTCACCAGCTCTATCCACTTACTGGTTTTCACAATTCAGCTCCGTGAAATAAGACTGATCAAAATCTGCTCACTAAAACAATCGCTTTAAAAATAAAACTGAAGCGTGAGCGCCAAGGTCTTTCTACAAGCTTGGTGAGATTCTGATGAGTTGCAGACCAAGAACCTGTGCCCCCGATTTCTAAGTTGTGTCTGTATACAGTTCAGTACTGCCCGGGCAGCCCTGGCCGGCGCAGTCAAACAGGGAGGGCTGCGAACGTGCTGCTGGGGCAGAAACCCGGCTGATGTGGGTCACCCTGGGGCACTGGGAGCGAGCTGCTGCTCTCTGTGCCTGAAGAGCGATGCCGTGGGGGTGTAGTGAGGACGGCCAGAAGGGTGAAAAGGAGGTGGCTTGGAGAGCCTTGGTGTGCAGCGTGAGGTTTGGAGACGTGAAAGGATCTGGCTGACTTTTGTCAGCCTGGTTTAAAGGCAGGACAGGCAGCAGCAGCTCCTCAAACCTTCCAGCTGGTTTCATGCATCTGGCAGGAGCCACTGTCCCTAAGAAACACTGTAAATCCGCAGCTGACACGGCAACGGAAGGCTCAGTTTGACCTTCTCAACGGTGACTGGGCTGTGGATGTATTTTACCACGGCAGTACAGACTATTTTGTTTACAGCACGATAGGAGCATTTTTTAGGCTGAATTCTGCAGTGCGTTTGCAATACTTCCGCTGTGGATTGCTGAAGCAATCCATTACCACATACCCGATAATGGATGAGTTTAATCAGGGAGTGGAAGCATTTATTTTACTTTTTCTCCCTATTAGCAGTCCTGTTTAATTACAAGGGCCAGGGTGGTCACAGATATGCAAAAAATCCCAGGTACTCTCCTGCCTCTGCCACAAAGTTAGGAAGTTTGCTGAGACAAATGATCCCGTTCTCTCCATGCATCAGTTTGTTCATCTGTATGATGGTAGTATTAAATCCACTATAGAGGGCAATGGCAAAGATTAATGGGGCAGAATCCCTGCTGGCACCGCAAAGGTGATGGAAGGAAGAAGTTGCTAATCCTGTGTGGAAATACCGGGCAGCCGTGTGGAGTATGCATTCCTGTGCTACAAGGCAAACACAGTGCAGTACGGTTGTGCAAAACAGTCGTGCGCCCAACTTGGCAAAGCAGACACGAGGAGGAGCAAAAGGGAGCCCAGTGCTGAGCTGCTGCTGGTGCTGGGGCACGGCAAAGTTTGGAAGCCTTGGTCTTTGTTAGAGGGGTCTCATTGATGGAAACCGATTATCTCTGAGATACCACTTAAATCCCCTCTTAACGTGATCCAAGTCTTTAGTCATTATCCTGAAACCACAAAGCAGCTCCAGACACACACCGGCCTCGTTGAAAGACTTGTCAAGACTGAAATGGTGATTCACAAATTCACTAAAATTCCCTGCTCCACTGAGCAATGTGACAGCTCTGCCGACCGCAGTAACATTTCTATTCAAACTGGCTTTGGTGCTGAAGCTATAAATATCCCTGCAATATTTCCTGCTTCAGAACATAAAGACAGCTTTACAGTGCTGATAAAATAGAAATTACTTTCTCTCTGAGGTCTAGCTGGAATTTTAATGTCTGTTTTGCAATAAAGCAGCTCCTACACAATTCGATTTGAGGGAAAGAAAACAAACGGTCTAATTTAGTTACAGTAATGGCTCCTCTTGGATTGTTGGCCTCAGCTGAATCTGTGGTTGCAGGGCTGTTGTAGTTTGTAGTGATGAGCGCAGTGATGATTTTTATAGTAATATGATTTTTTTAATCCTTTAAATATATATATATATATATATATATAGAGGACTGGTTAATTACAAGTATGGGAAAAACAAGGACCCAGAAAGTAAAAGGTTGTTAAAGTTTACAACCTCTAATAGTGTTTCTGTAAAAATTACTTGTCACAGCTGTAAAGCTGGTGACCAAAGATGACATGGATTAAAAAGGGCTCTTCAATTGAAAAGAAAAATTGCAGTTTCTGGGCTCATCAGTGTTGCCTTTAATTATTCCATAAATGTCACCCTGCCTCTTGTTAGCTCCTTCAAAGGAAAGCGGGGAGAAAAGCTCGGCTTCTGTGGAGTAACCCTCTGCGTTTGTAGGCTGCAGACAGCAGGGTGGGGGAGAGACCTAGGACCGTTAAATGGGGAAGGGAGTGAAAAATAACGATTCTTCATTTGCATTGTGGCACAGGCAGATTGTCTTGAGCACCGGTGCTAGTAAGTGGTCCTAGACGCTCCAGAGAGTCGGATCTGATGGCCTGGCGCGTTGCAGGGTGAGCCACAAAGACCCCTGAGCCCTGGGGCTCGGCAGCAGCGCGGGGAGCACTGGTTCCTGGGCTCCTCTGTCTGCGTATGGAAGGTCTTGGTCCTTCTGGAAAAGTCTCTGTGCGGCGCTGACAAAACTCGTTATCAGCACCCATTAAGGTGGCAAACAGTGACGCGCTGCGCTGCGGACATCGCTGGTCGACTGGGCGGTTCCGGTGAAGCTTGGTTGCGAAGTCGCAGGGAGGTTTGGGGAAAGCCCTGTCCGCTTTAAGGAGACCCTGATGTAGTTGTTGATATCTGAACTAACTGGCATGCGGATGATTTTTGCCCTCACATAACTTATCTGCAGGATCTGTCATGCTCACGGCTGTCACTGGCATCGGCAAAGCAGCTGATACAGCAAATAGCACGCACGCATGAATTCATAGTGCAGGTGACATCGAGAACCGGGCTGATTTGGGTCCGCAGCCTGGCATCGCACGCGGGGGTGCTGGGGCGAGACTTCCAGGCCCATTTTCGACCTGCCCAAGGTTCGCATTAGTGCGGTTCCCATGACTTGCTGCGCATGTGCACTGGTGTAAGAGGAGGAAATCTCGTACCCAGGAGATGCCTCGTACGCGACCGACCTGCCAACAGCCACCTCTGTGGTGGTGGTGGTCACTTTGAGCTGCGGGGTGTGAAGATTTATTTCAGCCTGTTCTGTGCAGGCTGTCCGAGCAAACGAATGTGTGTGTGTGAGAAACGAGTAGGGGTACGCTGCAATGTCTAGAAGTAAAGCCCAAATAAACATTCAGGTGCCGCTGAGTTTTCTGGGCTGAGAGAGGTGGAAATCTCTTCCCCAAAACTGGAACTGCAGCCTCTCCCTGATTTTTTTTCTCATTTCTGTCTGTAAATTCAAACTATTAGCAAATAAAAGTAGGTAAGGAGCTCCTTACTTCTTATTTATCCAGTATGTGAGGAGTCAGTTCAGTTGGTCAAATAAAAGATTGGGCAGGGGGGGAAGAAGAGAAGCTTTTGGGGGAAACAAGGCAGTGAAGATGGTGTTAGCACAAAGCAAAATGATGCCGAACACTGTCCATGCAGTTATGAACCTGTGTGTACAAAGCCAGTCATCCCTGCCTGGGCAGCTAATTAAGGGTAAGTTCGTTCTAAAGCTTAATGACAGAAACGCTGTGTATCAGGAAACTCGTGCAGACTAAAAGTTAGGCGTTGCTACCTGCACTTGGATTTCTTTTGGTGGAAGGAAGCTCCTACCTGCCCATGCAAGGGTCAGTGTTTCAGAAGGGAACGCCTCGAAGCACGAAGCTTTCTCCCTGGCCATCGAATTGGCAGGATCAACAGAAAACGGAGGCGCCCGTCGTGCTGCCGTCGGCGCCGTTGGGTCGGTGGAGGGGTTTGAGCTGCAAGGCCGAGGGTGCGTGAGTCTGGCGGACGTCAAATGGTGCGCGCCTCGAGCCCATCGCCCAGCAGTGCCACTTCCCAGCCTTGCCATGCCTGGGCAGTAGCTGTCTGGGTCGTGTGTCCCAAAGTGTGTGTTACTCGCCTGCCTTGACTGTCACCGGGCGCTCTTACCGCAGGAGCCGTTCCCACCTGCCATGCTTTGGTAGAAATGATGCTAGAAAAGATGTGCAGTGCTTGCTAGTAAGATGCAAGTTTGGATTAAGTGGCAGAGGTAGGGCAGGGTGGTGAAGACAAACAATACTGAGAAGAGAAAGTTTGTTTCTCTTTCTCTGCTGGGTTTATTTTTTTTTTCTACTGTTTAGACTGCAAGCTCTCTGTGTGCCTGTGAAATGCCTAGCTGCTGCCGGGCTATATAAATAAATAATAACTATTTAGAATCTTCTTTCAAAAGGCAAGTAAGTGTATTTCTTTTCATAAACGTAAGCTAAAGTTAATGGAAGTCTCAATGTTTTTGTTGCAATGACAAAACAGTAGTAGAACAGCTGTGTGGGACTCCAGTGAAATAAACTGCATGTGTTATACACGGCTTCTTTTAAAGAATTAGAATCTATAGTGCTGGAATGAATACTGACTTACGGATATTTAAAGAAAAAGATCCCTATATATTTTTCTTGCTTCAAAAGGGAATGTGTAATGATGGCTTCCACCGCTTTAGAGTAATGTCGCGTGAGGCAATCTCTACACAATTGTATTTCTCGTGCTAAAAGTTGTAGTATCATGTAGCCGGGAAAAATTAATAAGATTTTACAAAAACATGTTGAGCAGACCTCTGTTACCAAAGAGTCTTTAATGAAAGCCAGCACGTAACTGGTTGGGGAAAGAACAATATAAATCATGCACAATTCCATGCAGAAGGCTCTTTATGTGTAAGTGGACTTGCTGATTGGTATGCCTTATAGACAAAACATAAATAGATGGGTTTGCTCTTCAATGCTTTAAACAATCTAAACAAATCCTAAATTCTGAAAGAAGTATTTTTGTGTTGAAGAAATATCAAGAAAAATCTGGCGTAGATGTTATTTTATAGTGAAAAAAATTTCATTCTAGAGGATAAATCAGATTAATGGATTCCTTTGGAGTAGTCACCCTGCTTTGACTCTCATGGGCTGTGGACTGCTTCCCGGGGTCCCATGAGCAATGACTAAAACCGACCAGATGTCTGTAAGCAGATTTAAATTTTACTAGATGGGCACCTGAACCTCCACTGGAAAAAGTTTAAAAATCAGTAAGGATGATGGCGTACAAATGCCTGAGGGAGAGGAGGAAACAACTGCCAAAAGTGGATTTGCTCTTTCAAGGTCACCCAAGGTAATGCCAAAATCTGACCCTAGCCTGCTAAATCCAAGCATGCCCAAATGTTATAGTCAAGCTTAAAAAGGGAGGACAAATACAGTGTACTTGTCTTTAAAAATCTGTCCTGCTCGTGTCTCGGCAGACAGCTGCATTGCTCAGAAGCTGGACTTGCAAGTAGGTTAAGGGTACTGTGCACTGCCCACGGAGCAGGACTGAATCCTGGTTTTTCTGCCAGTTCTCCGTAATACGGATGTTCAAGGCTATCCTACCAAAATTGCATTTAGATTACATTACATTATACAGTAAGTGGCAAATCATCGCTGCTTCCTTTGACATTCAGTGTAATAACATTAACCATGATGAATTTCCTTTTACTATTCGTGTGGCCTCCATACATTATTTCAGCTGAATTCCATTGTAATGTAGCATTAATTAATGTCTGCTGCTTATCGAGTGTTACCCATTTCTACCTTCCATCCCACTCTTTAATGCTTGAAGAATTACAGGATCACGGAATGGTAGAAATGCTGCAGAGTGTCACCGATGCCAGGCAATCTTCGTAGAACGTAAGAAGTCAAATTACATTTCTGATGCCAGTTGCACCCCCCCATCCCCCCAGGTAGCTGTTTCTTCCTGGGTTAGCAGTAAACCAATGTTTGCTACAGGAGCCGAGGCCGTTTTCAAGAGCAGTCGCAAGCAGGAGAGCAACCCCGCAGACGATACAGCGAGTTTCCTTATTAATTCCCTCGCCATAACCTTCCAAGTTTAACATTCATCCTTGTGCCCTGAGCTTCTGGGCTATAGCGTGCGGCTGAAAAGCTGCGGAAACCGCTGTTTGGCCTGAAATGAAACCCAAAGGGCAGCTCAAACAATTTCCCAGGCTCAGTTTTCAGATGAGTATACCCGCACAGAAACGCTGCGCGGGGGACAGAAGAGCTCACAGGAGGCTCTGCTATGAACACGAGAATCTCCCTGCCTGGTGGCCTCGGCAGCGATTACCAAAGCACAAATGATAAATTTCTTCCCTGCGGTTTAAAGTCGTGAAAATGAAAGCGCCGTTGATTGAAGCTCTCCTTTCCACCTGTAATGTCTGCAAGAAGCCCTGTCCCCCTTGTCACATGTTGAATTTAGCTCAATTTACTGTATTTAATTAGTTCTTGGTCCTGTGACCCGTCCTACCACAAGATGTCATCCTTCCGACAGGTAGGGACACGGCTCTGGTCACCGCGTCTGGCTTCTGCTCTGGGAATCCCAAGTCTGGACTTCATATTTCTGTCATGTCGTCCAGCCTTGAAGGACCTCTACGGTCATTCTGGAGTGATTTATGGTGGCAGCTGTTCTGCAGGAAAGAAAGGCATTTTATCCCAATGACTGATTTCTTACAAGGCTTGAGAACTCAGGGCGCAGAAGGAGAGGGTTTTCTGCCCAGAGAAACAAACAGATGCCTTGCAGCAACCAGAGCGCAAGAGTTAAAGCATGCAAATGACTCTAATAAGCATAATTTAAACCCATGGTTTTCTTTTTATGGCAGTTTCATATTCGGTGTTTTATATTCCAATTTTCCACCTTTTAGTCTTGCTTCTTTCCCTTTTTGCTGCAAAGCCCTATCTCAAATGGGAGGGCAATTACTAGGCAAGCGTGTAGTTCTTTAATTGAAACACTTATAGGTGTACACTTAAAAACTATAAAGACTTTTATAGAACAGCAATGCCTTAATAGGCTCTTGTGTATGTACGTTGTAATCTCATTCTGTACTCTTTCAGCATTGCTGGGGGAAGCTGTTAATTTATGGCTACAATGAGCAATAAAGCAATAATAGTAATCTAAAGGTGCAATATCCCTTGTTTAGGGGGCATTTATGGTTATGTATTAAAACTATGAATATATCAAGATACTGCAGAACTGATCTATATAAAATGAAAGATAAGATCTCTCCCCTTTAAAATGTGCTTTTTTTCAGCAGAGAATCAGCCAAATGCTTATGGTTAATATCAAATCCCAATGCTCAGCATGAATGGCTGGCAGAGGCTACTACCGAGGCCCGAAGAGAACTTAACTGACCACCTCCCCTCTCCCCCGATTTAATTTGTGACCGTGTGTGCAAGGCAGGAAGGCAAAAGGTAATCTTATTTTAGTAATTAGCCCAATTCATATGTGATAGGTACCTAAGCAGGCTTCCAGAACTGGAATACCTCTAGCACGCTATTAACTGCTTGCTTTCTGTAATGATTCCTTTCTTTTCGCTGCGTCAGTCGTGTCCTAAGTCTAAATCTGGTCTTCGTTTGTTCCTGCGTTGCCATTCTTGTTTCTGTGGGTTTGAAAGCCCTGTTGCTGTTATGATTAAACCAAGCCCATGCTCTGTCCTGGGCATCTCAGCAGACTGGAGCCAAGTAGCTCTTACGCAAGAGGAAACGAGTTGTGCGTTTCAGTTTGGTTGTTTCTAGAGAACCGAGGAGCGCTCCGCAGTAAATAAGCGGAAGTGGCTGTGATCAGCATTAACTTGAATGCTCATCGTAGACGAGAAGTTTTTCAGGCATGCCCCATGGAGTTCAGTTCCCTTATCCCACTGATATCACGAGAACTGGGCATCTTCTTCCCTTGCCGTTCTTTGAGTCTTCCTGCCGCAGGGTCTGGGTACCAAACAGTTTATGAACATCAACTGCAGAGAGTTTTTCCTGTAGGAATTTACCTACACAAGTATTAAGCCCCCTGCTCTTTGATTCCTTTGAACTGAGACTGAAACAGAGCCACAGTCAATGCAGTGGGTACGGCAGGCTGCGCTGGGCTGTTCTCCTGCTCGCCTGTGCTGGCTCTTGGGGGAGACTGAGCCGCTCGCGCACCCTCAGCCTCCTCGTGCTGCCGGAGCGCCTGCAGCAGGGTGTCCCAGCACGGCGGCGGCCCTGGAGTTGTCCTGTTTTGCATTGGAAGCTGAAGCCAGAAACATTTCCTAGGGCACTGGTTGACAGATTTAGCAAAACCACTTCTTTTTAAACAAGTCAGAATAAAAAAGGGTGACAGGAAGGGATAATTACCTTGTCTGAGCCAGGTCTCTGGGTAGACACAGTGACATTTCAGAAATCCAAATGGCTTTGTTGTGTTATGATTGGGAAAAGAATGGAGGGCAGAGCCCCTGACATTACAGACCGCAAACAATTTCTCGGCGCAGGCACGCAGAATCCATTTCTCCAACAGACCGAGCGCCGTGCCTGCCGCTTTGCCGCGTGTGCCTTCGTCAGGCGCAGGCGTGCTGTTGGTGTCCACGCTGCTGCCTTGTCCATCGAACGTCTCGTAATAGAGAAGGCTCTGCCTGTGGACACAGAAGAGATTTTTAGTTCTCGGCTCTGCTCTGAACACTGCAGCTTTGTCCCCTCCACCGGCAAGCCTGCAGCACGGCGGGTGGCTGTGTTTGAATAAGTGTTTAAGAGTGCTGATACTTCCTAAACTGCCCCAAAGTCCTGCTCTGCAGAGATGGATGGAGGAGCAACTGGGATGGATATTGCATGAAAATAGCATTAGACAACAAGATGTTGTCAGATGTTCTGACGGCTTCAGAAAACAAAAGGAGAGAGGGAAGAGGCGAACAAAACAAATGCCGCTAGAAGGTGGACATTATACGTCATTCGTTATGTGGCTAGCATGGGTTTAATCTTTTTGAGCCCATTGAAGAGTCTGCTAACATTATTCAAAGTTAATTATTGAGTTTCTTCTGGAAAGATCAGTCCCGGCTAGTTTAGCAATTGAGCTGGACAATATTTTTAAATGTATGCGGGGCTTTCTTTTCCAAAGACTGGATGGAGGGAGGACGCGTGTGCTTGCTCGCTTTGTTTCTACAGGCTTCGTAGAGTTAAAATTTGTGAGCCTGTCCTTCGAACCTGGATGTGCTGGGAGAGGAGGGGCAGCTCTGTTGTGTTGGCAAAACTCACCGCCACTGCCCATTTAAGCCAAGTTCAGGTTCAGAGCTGCCAGCTCGCTTTGTTGCTGAGAAAGAGCCCTCCTTGCGTACGTGGGGAGATCGCTGCCAGCCTACGCAGGGGTCTCGATCCCCACCTGAACACCCGGATCCCACCGCCTGTATTGTTTGCGGGCTCAATGTATGGAGGCATAGCAAAGAGGGTCTTCTGTTACCCAGCACATCAACGAAAAACCATTTTGTGGTGATGGCCAAGTCTGTAGGAAGCATCTGCAGGGAAGCGTTGTTTCTCCTATGAAGCTGAGCTGGGTTTGTTGGGATTTTTTTGTATGTACATACCTGGAAGGAGTTGCCTGGAGTACGTGTTCTGCTTTGGGAGCTTTGATGCGAGGAGTGTGACTTAATGATCGTGGCTGGGAAAGAACCGGAAGCCAGATTTAAGTGGTTTTAGTTTGGAGCTTGCACAAGTTCCTTCGCATGCTTCTCTTCTGCTGTCCCTGTTTGGGAGGGGTGAGGTCGGGGTGCTTTGACTGTGTGGATATAAAGTTACTTTGTGAATGCTTACAAATGTGTTTGTAAATGTGTTACTCCACTTTGGGGGATAGACGCTCAAAGATCTGCCTATGTTATCTGAGCATCTAATCGGGGACGTGCTTGTCCAGAAGCCCCGTTTGCAAGTGCAAATGCACACGCGTGTACCGCACACTGAGTTGTGAGAATAGGGGGCTCACGGGCAGAAGCTGATGCGTACGCAAGGAAGATGCGAATACCGACCTTACCTCCTGGCGACTGACAGTTAACTAGCTCAGTGCTTCTGTTTTCGTCCTTGTAAAACGGGGTTAGTAATACGTGCTTATTTCAGGTGAAGGTTGGGTGAGTGCCGGTTGATTTAATATTCAAACAACGCTTTGAGTCCACCTGAGGCAAAACTGTTTAGGAGCAAAACTGTACAGTCATCATTTTCTTCACCTTCCCCTTTTTCCTGGCACCGGCCGCTCCGGTGAGGCTCTAAGTTGTCCCTGAAATCAAGTGCTCAAGTTGAACTTACAAGCTGCAGTACAGAAAAGGTCCAAAGGAAGCAAGCCACCTAAATAAATACGCAGAAAATCTGTATCGTTTTCTAAAAACTTCGTAGCACACCTCTGTTCTTCCGGGTCTTGTGCTTTAATGCATACACCCGTGACCCGTTTCGATTCTCCCTTGGAAAGGCTGGTGACAGAAAGGCCCTTATGCCTCCCTCCCAGACCGTGCCTATCCGGACCCGTAATTTTATCAGCAGCCAGCTGCTTGGCACAAGCCTTGCCAACTCAGCAACTCTGCCTACTCTTCCCTTGAGGAAACCATTCACCTTATCACCAAAGAGAGACGGGGGAAAAAATTCCATCTGTTACTGCTCAGAGCTAGAGGCTTCATAATTGCATGGGTACACAGGCTGCATAGCAATTTTTTTTTGTTTTAGGAAGCACTTAGGGAGCATTAATTCTCCTCTTATTGTTGTTCTCTCCCTTGCAAGTGGCTGTATTTCACCTCCTCTGGGATACAACACAAGGATTTCTGGGCAAATTTGTGGCTTAACGATGCCAGGGAGACGTTTAGAACCACAAATGCATCCTGGAAAATCTGCGTGCTATCCCGTTGTGAGCTGTGGCAGGCCAGCGCAGCGTACCGCAAACGTCCCTGCTTTCCTGGGTCGTCTGCAGAGTCGGGCCTCGAGCAGCGAGGCGGTTGTCAGGTGTACCTTGAAACTGGTTTCAGTGGAACAGCTGAGGAGGTATGAAGTTATCCCGGTGCTTACACGTTTTTCAGACTAAGATCCAGTGAATAATGGATGTGAAAAGAAGTCGTTTTGCAGAGATTTTTTTTTTTTATATTGACTAAGTTCGCTTTAAAACATTGCTTTACAGAGGGACCTTAAAAGAGAATATTATCAAATAATTTCTGTTTCAAGTATCATTGCCTATCTCTTGATAGCAACGCCTTTCCCAGGTTGTTCTGGATTTGTACTCTTCAGTTCAAAGAATAGATGCAATTTCTGAGGGTAACTGCTTGGCTTCACTGTCGTCTGCTTTCAAAGCAAGGTGTTCTCGGGTGACTAGGCCAGGACACGCATTAGCCTCAGCCACCGCGGATACAAGTACGTTCGCCAAGCGCCTTGGGGGTCCCCGCCCTGTCTCTGGAACTTGGAGGATGCCTCGTCCTCTGGGACCGCGCTGGCTGTGTCAGAAGGTGCGAGGCATATTCCATGGTTTGAAAAACGTGCCTCGCGGTGACAGGCTTCTGGAGATCAATCTGATTAGCTTATCAAAGGGAAGATTAGAAAGCAACCTGATCGTGCTGTTTAAATATGTTCACAGGGAGAAAGCACTAGGTACAAAGTATTTTTTAATCTAGCGTAGAAAGGTATGACAGGAGCCGATGTCTGGAAGATTTAAAAAGATTATTCAAGTGGTTGATCAAGAAAAAATGCGGCAGCTTTGTGCGAATCGTGGGGCATCACCGTTAGACACCACCTCCTAAACGCGGTCTACAAAGAGCAAATTTTGCAGGCGTCCTTGCGAAAAGGGTTTGGGCAAAACGCCTTTCTCCCCTCCACCACTGGCTTTCAGTCCTTCTGCAGTATTCAGACCTCAAACTGAATAGCGAGTGGTTCTGCGTTATTTGTTTTAACTGCTGCCAAAAGGGAAAAAAAGTCGTAGAACAAACAGTGGGATGTTTGCAACCTCCTTACATTAGGCAGATTGAATAAACTGGCTCGCGGTTGATTGTTTTTCTTCAGATCACTCAGCGCCGTTGCGTTTTTATTTATTTGATTTTATGTATGTACTTCTGGGGCTTTTGTTTTGGCTGGGATTTTTTGCAATCATGGCTTCTGGGGAGGGCGATAGGATTACAAACAGCGCTACCTTTCCTGAACATCACTGCAGAGTTTGCAGAATACTGATCCGTGGGATAACAAAAGTAGCAGGATGAATGAGCGTTATTGCTCAGGGAATGCAAAGTCATTCATTATAAATACCGCGGAGCCTAATTCCCTCTTCTCCTAGTGCCAGGTTAAATCAGTGTGTCAAAAGCGGGAGAGGTGTGTGGAGCTGGCGGCGGGGCGACGAGCGGGGCACCTCCTCGCCCCTGCCCGGAGGGACAGGCTGCTCCGGCCGCCGTGGGGGATGGCAGTGAGGGTTTGAGGCTTCGCACAGTAACGTGCTCTCTATAGTTCCATACTTTCTAAGACTCCATCTTGTGCCCACTGATGGCAAAAGCAAGTTTTCTGTTAACTTCAGCGCTGCAGGATCCTTGGTTCCCTGTCCATGGATGCGGACTCAGATGGTTTTTTTCCTCTGTCAGGCCCTGAATTTGCTAAACCATGCAAAAAGAGCAAAACAAAACGCCTGCAGCTTGCAGTCACCCTGCCTCTCTGAATAAGTGTGGTACAGCCGTGGTGTCGCCCAGAGTTAGGTCTTTTTGTTTGGGGTTTTTTTTTCCCCCCTTTTCAATGTTACTGGCTTTCAGAGTACATGAGAGAGAAAGTGGGGCAGGCAGCGTTATCCCGGAATATCGGTGATGCGTCTGGCGCCGTCTCGGTGGGTTGTGTTTCCAAAGAACACAGTTTCCTCCCCAGTTTTCTTAGAAGATTAAATACGTTGGAGTTGTGTGGCATAGCCGATCAGAAGGAGGAGTAAATAAAAAAGGGTATTTTTGTCGTGCTTCACAAATGCAAAGAAGTTGTGGTTATTTCCTTTGTGCAAGGGCATGCTAGTTGCAGGAACACCATTAATTATGTATGATGTGCACCATTCGATTGCAAAATTTTTTTAATATTGTTAACCAGAATATTTTTTAACTTACTGTCGCCGTTATTTTGCACGCTGTGGCGTTTTAATGAGCGTGTGGTACTACGGTAGCTACTGCAAAGCCCTGTTTTCTTAAAGTAGGTAAGTTGTTTCTCCACCAGCTACAGCAGGTATTATTTACATTGCGTACCACGCTGCTAAATATTTAAATGCATGGAAGTGAACAGTGGAGCCCGGCCCTCCTCTGCGTTCTTACGCAAGTGAGTTACGACTACGTATCCATGAATCTAAAATGCTGAAGGGCCAGCTGTTTCTGAACCTGCTGCCAGGGTCTGGCCTTAAATTCAATCCATCTGAAACTTGTAATGTCTACGTAGCTAATTTCCAACTCTCAGCAAGTAGAGAATCTGTAGATCTCTGAAATTTCTTTAGTCATCACACTTTAATACGAGCATCTTCAAAGGATTTGACTTCTTTTTTCCTGCCATAACACATTGTCTTAAAGCTGATCTCATAATTGTATTGATTTTTTATTTTTTTTTTTTAGTTCTCTGCGTCAAAGCACTTCTTTAATCAAAAGTAAATTATGTAAAGGCCATTAGGGTCAGCCCAGCAAGCAAAATGAAAACTGCAATACATCATTTATTTGTAAATGTCAGTGAAATCTACAGATCAATATCATTCCCAATGTGGATGATATTTATTATTTTATATAAATTCTGTGGCAGCTACCGGGTCGGGTGGCCCAGCAGAGCAGCGTGGTGCAGGGCCAGCTCTCGGGTCAGGCTGGGGGCCGCGTGTTGCCCCCCATCCGTGCTCTCTGGACCAGCCACGTTGGCCGTGTCGGTGGCCCGTCTGTCCTCCCGAGCGCCGTGGCAGCGGGCAGTCGATGTCTGCAGGGTGTTTGCGTCCCTTTCTCCTCCGGAGCCGAGCATGCCGCGTCTGGCCCTTGGAGAGAGGCAGACATGGGACTGAGCACAGCTGTGCTGCATTTTGTTTTGGTGCTTTTCATGCACCTGCAAGTAGAGGCCAAACCTTGAGTTTCCAGATCGCTGCTACCCTTCCTGGCCTCATGTCCCGCAGTCCAGACCCCAAACACCAACGGTGAGTGCTGTGGGTCCTGCCGGAATCCGGGGAGGTATGAGCATGGGCTGGGAAAGGGCACGTTGTCTTTAGGCTTTTTAAACTCCATCTAGTGGCAAAAAAATGTGGCTTATGGTGGTGGGAAAGCTGGTGCGTCTGGATGGGAGTTGATCTGCCCCAGGGACAGGCTAGGCTGCTCTGATGTCAACTGGAAACTTGACCTGAGTTGCTCTCGAGCGCAGCAGACAGCGAGCCAGAAGCAGTCGTACTCGGAAGGGTTAAACTCGACCTGCTGCTGCACTGCCGGATAGCGAAGGTGGTGGGCTGATAAAGCAATTGTGCTTTAGCNACAGGCTAGGCCGCTCTGATGTCAACTGGAAACTTGACCTGAGTTGCTCTCGAGCGCAGCAGACAGCGAGCCAGAAGCAGTCGTACTCGGAAGGGTTAAACTCGACCTGCTGCTGCACTGCCGGNCCTGCTGCTGCTCTGCCGGATAGCGAAGGTGGTGGGCTGATAAAGCAATTGTGCTTTAGCTGCCTTTGGGGGAATTCTTGCTAGATGGTAGAGCAGAAGCTTTCTGTCAGTGTCAGAAGTATCTGTCCATCTTTTTATAGACTTATATTGGCCCGTATGGGTCACCGCGTTATCTGAACGCTGTAAAAGGAAATGAAGGAGGATATAACACCAGATAGGATCTGAGCACTGGTTTCACTCTTAATATTCAAAAGACATTTTATGAGAGATGGGATTAAAATTGAGAGATTTTGTTGATGCTCTGTGGCAAAGATGTTTGTAAAAAAAAATAACAATGCGCCATTCTCCGCTGCTTTGGTGGTTGTCAGAGCGGCGGCTTCACAGCGTGGCCACAGGGGAACGCTCAGCCCTGCTTGGGCACTGTGGTCTGCGCCCCGCGAGCTCCCTGGCCCTCCCGCCTGCGCGGGCAGCCCATCGGCACTGAGTCGCGGCGGCCGAGAGGCAGGAAAAGGGGCTGGGTGGGAAACTGCCGGCTTCCTTTCAAACAAGATCTCCTGAGTGTTTGCTTTTGGCTGACCATGGTGCGAGCTCTCTGCCCCTGCCGCGGTCTCGGGCTGAGCTCCGTCCCTTCGGGTGGGCAGCGTGGCAAAGGGACCTGCGTTTTTGTTCGGTTTTTGCAGCGGACTGGGGCAGGTAACCTACCCCAGGTCCCAGCTGAGGACTTGCGTGCGTTAGGCCGAGCCTCGCCGTTAACAAGAGATAGATTTAGGTGCTACAGCAAGCGCGTGCTTCCTTCCCCGTGCGCAGATGAAGGGTATTTCTACAGCCCAGAAGGAGGGAATGGTTTCAGATGTCCCTTGCTGTCTCCTCCCAGCGTGCTGGGAAAGGAGGGGGCACCAAGGACGGCCTTACTGCCTTTAGAAACTTGACCTCAACGCACAAAGTGTCGGCAAGAAGAGTTGGGCAGGGAAGTTACCGTGGGAAGACCGCAGGTTAACGCTGCCCGCTTCAGTAATTCAGCGGGAGCTGCTGATTATCCCGGTGCGTGCCACAAGAAAGGGGGCATGGGGTGAAGTGACAAGAGGCACAGTCTGGCAGACGGGGAGGACCTTCTGCGTGTCCAAAGGGACGGCGGCTTGCGCGGTGGGAGGCGTGAGCGTATCTGCCCTAGGAGAGGATCTGTAGTGAATGTTTAAACAAGGAGCACAAAGCGGGGACCCGGCGCAGCAGCTGAGTCTCCGGGGGGTAGGGATGGAGGATGTGCTAGTTCGACATCCACACATTCAGTAATTGCGGGTGTCGGTTAATGAAGGCAGACGCAGAACGGCTGGTCTAATTAAAATACGAAAATGGTGCGAAGCAGGAGGAGAGCTTTGCCTGGAGGTGGGGGGAGGATGCTGGTGCGGTGCTGCTCTGGCTCCTTCCGTCAGGGGTAACCCTGAGGAACGGACAGCAGGGAAGGGGAAAATCTGGGGTGAAGCACTGATTTCAGTCTCTGGGCTCTGATTTTATAAGGAATCTTTCCTGTGCTTGGATCCAGACCTCAGCCCAGAGGTGTCCAAGCCTCACGTGAGGTTGTCGGCATGGAAAAGCGCAGACCACGTTGGGGTGGCACTGGCCAAAAAGCAGAGGAGGACAGTCAGGAAAGCAGCCTCCCACTCCGGGACCTTCCCTTCCAAGCAAGAAATATTTCCGTGAAGCAGCTCTTGGGGGTAGCGAGTGCTGCCTCAAATTCTTCGCCTTCCAGTGCTTCCAGAAGTCCAGCTGCTCAGCGATGGGGGGCTCCGAGTGCTGACAAAATTACCTGTCGGAATGGGTGGAAAATTGTGCATGGATATTTTGAGGGGGGAGAGCAACTTTGCGTTACACTTAGGAAATCGTGGCTTGTTTTAATCATCTTTGCAATCGACAGATTTAAATCGGTGTGACAGCCATGAGAAGCGCAGCTGTAAATCTTGCAGTTCTGGTGTAAGAAAGACTTGTGGGTTCACAAAAAAATTTCTATAGGGCTATAGTCTGTGTTTCTGAAACAGAAAAAGGAGAGAGGGTTAAAAGCCTGAAATGATGATTGCACTCAGGATAAAGCATCAAGAGCTTCTATGAAGTTACTAAAAAAAAAAAAAGATTTGAGAACAGCTTGGCCTGGAACAGTATTTCAGGCATGGCTAGCTGTTAAAAATAAGCTAATTCAGAAGAGGCACATTTAAATAAATATAATGCAAAGACATAATGGCACAGATAATAGTTTTGAATGGGGAATTCTAATGACTTTGAGGGCATTTTACAGGGCAATTAATACACATGAAAATGCTGCTCTATTCAACTGATGGAAAGAAAGGAAAATAAAATAAAATAAAGCAGGCAGAAAGAAAAAGAGATGGTTGTGACTGGTAAAAATAGGGTTTGATTTTCTTTTCAATAGGATCATTGCTTACAAACATAATAAAAGGAAAAATAAGCATGTCAGGTTCTATAATGTGGCTTGTAAAATCCCGAATGATTAGTTTCTAAAGAGGGGCAATTAGCCTCCTTTTGCATATGCATGTGACTTCTGTGCAACCGGGCTTTCTCCGCTCCCTTCTTCTCTCCCTCTTTATCAACAGTCTAAAAATACGTCTCCCCCCATTAAACCTCCAGCATCATCCTGCTGAATTCGTGAAGGGGGATTGCGAGCTCTCTTAAGAAATGATTGGTGTTTATTGCGTCCAACAGCCATTACGGCTCGAGCGGGGCACAGGCTGCCCGAGGTCGGGTCGGGATCAGAGCCCAGGACCTGAAGGGAGGGCGTTTGCCGCGGGCTGGGCGTTTGCTGGCAGATGGGAGCTGAGAGCTGCCAGGGAGAGGCTGCTTCCGAAACAAGCCAACTCCTCGGAAGGGAAGCGGCTTGGTGAAACGCTCCAGGGGAACTCCCATCTATTTTTCATCTGCAACGGGAACTGTCACGTCACCGTTGAACACTTGGGCTTGGGTCCCCCTGCCGCAAGCGGTAGAAGGAGGAGAAGCAATAGGTGCTGGTCCCAAATTCCCACGTTCCCAGTTCTTGTAGCACTGCTTTCTGCGATGCTGCCCTGTGCATCAGAGGCGGGAAGGGTGTCCAGAAGCAAGGCAGCCCCGTGCTGCTGAGCAGGCTCTTCCCCTCCCGGTCGCCCGTCACGAGCTGCTAAGCTTGCAGCAGGGATGGCTGGGGGACAAGCTCGCAGCTCGCTGATCTCTCTGCAAGGGGTGGACCGGAGGCTCGTGGTGGTCCCTGCGGGCTCTGCAGTCCATAAAACTCACCCCCATGCTTCCCTGCCCGTCTGCACGGGGAGTGAGCTGCCCCTGTCCTTGAAAAAGAGCCTGTCCTGATCTTTAGCTGTGTTTTTTAAATGTATAAATAAATATTACATATGCTAACAGATGGTTCATTAGCCAGTTGTTATGGCAATCAGCATTTCAGCCAATTAAAATCCTTTTTCATAGCTTTAAAAATGTCAACGGTAGGAACGTTTAAATGCCCAAAGAACAAACAGTTTCACTGTAGCGTGGCACTAAAACAAAAAGCATTTTCTGCAAGTTTATAGAGACAGGATGAGAAGAAATAGATTTTTAACTCCTTCGTGCTGACGTAATGAAAAGGTGCTGACCCCTGTATGTGAATTGATGGGAGAGGTTGTCGGACATCCTGGGTCTTGTCGCTCAAATTGCCCAGAGTTTTGGTGATCGCTTGGGAGCCAAGGAGATTTACCCGGTGTGTCCGAATCTCCCGTGGGCTGTGCCTGCATGAGGGAAACGGCAGGAATTGTTTGGGGAGGGCTCCGAGTTCAGCACCCGTGGGCATGGTCGGACTTTTGCCCCACGTGCCCTGGAATTCCTGAGCTCATTTTCAAGCCTTACCAGAACGACAGATCCTGGCATCCGTCGCAAAAGCTGCCTTCCGTGGCCTGCCTGTGCCTGGAGGAACGCTCAACCGGCTGCAGAAACGTTGAGCGCCGAGTGCAAGCGCACGCCTTGCAGGCCGGTCATTTCATTATCAGCTCAGAGTGTCTAGGCTGGAGGTGATGGTGATCTAAAGGAATTTAAACTGGTCATGTCGGCACACCGACATGGTGGAGCATCGGGCAGCCACAGAGGGAGGAGTGGAAGAAGTAAGTTATGCTTTGTGTATAGTTCCTGGCACTTTTCTGAGGTACGTATGGTTTGAATAGCAAATAACACCGCTTAGGTCTTAACAAATTCCTGCAAACCACCTTTTCTCAGGGTTCGTTACACACCTGTATGCTGTCAGCACTCTGCCTCCCCAGCTGAGGACTCTGTATGCCAGGATAAAATAACTGCGTGGGAAGGCAAGACCTTTGAATCCCCAGTTGGTGTTTGTAGCAGGGCACTCCCCGGAGCGGGGGGGAAAGCCCGCCCTTCCAGAAAGCGTCCTCGGCCTGCAGCTTGCAAGCAGGTATTACGGAGCTGCCCATATCCCCTGCGTGTATGGAGTGATGAAGGTAAATTTTTTCAAACCTCTTGTTCGCAGAGGGCAAGACAGGGCTTTTGCCCCCCTCTGCCCCGTTACGGGGGCTTCTGCCTGCTTTGGAAGCCAGCGCAGCGCGGGGGCCTGGGTTTGATGAGTCACGGGGCTGATTCTCCTTTGCTGCTCCGTGCTGTCTTTTGCAACTGTTTAGAGGAGCAAAAAATAGCTCCCGCAGACAATCAGAAGAGATTATTTTAATGAGAGCTCGAAAAAGAGAAACAAATGGCTCAGATTGAGCCTTTAAACGTTTCTGCATAATTCTGCAAGGAGCTGCGCGATGCTTGAATCAGCAGGTCTGCAGCAAGGGGCGGCTGCTCTCCGTTTAGTTTTCCACCCTCTTTTTTTTTCTTTTTTCCCCAGTAGCTAAACTGAACATCCCAAGTGAAAGCTGCATGCCATCAGCCGCTCCATTTTCTGCTTGTAATTGTCTTTTATCTGCTGGAGTCGGCAGTGCCCAGCTTACATCTGTTCCCGATTCACTCAGTGTGAACGTCAGAGAGGGAAACAATCCTTTTTCCCCATATGTGCTTGAGCACACAATAGGTAGAATGAAGCTAATAGACTTTCAAATCTCTTTCCTTTCTCTCTAGATTGTGTCCACCTTTTTTGATGGCCAGTTTGCTTATTAATTAGTTCTGATTTTTTTTTTCTCCGTGCTTTAAATACAAAGTATGCTTCCAGTTGCTCTGCACTGGGTGAAGCTGAGGTCAGAACGGCAGCGGACTGTTGTGTTCGCAGAAAGAGATTGTTTGTTTATTTGCTTTGGTTGGGAGAGGAAGGGAACCCCCAACAGCCCCAGCTCCCTCTGATCCTGTCCTACACGCATGCATCCCAAATGTGAATCCTGCAGCTGGGGTAGGAGCTTTAAGAATCACTCTGGCAGAAGGGTGTCCTGTGTTATCCAGAGAACTCCCTATGTCTGATAAATGTGTTTTTCCCCTCCCTTTTATTTCTTGCATCACTTCCAGTTTGTGATGGTAGTTCCAAAAGCTTTAGAGCTTCTAAATCGGCATAAACCCACCACAAGTACCTGTTTAAACATCAGGAAAGTATTAACTCAATTTTGCCCTTCAGTGCTACAAAGAGTGTTTAGGCCCATTGGGCATGAATTTAATTTTCTTACAGGCTGTGGAGAGAAGAAAAATCAGCCTCTCCATCTTAGCATTAGCTGCTTCTCCCTGCGACGACTCAAAGCATCGCCTTTCTGGCAGTGCCATTTGGGGCTGAGGTCCTGAGCGCACAGACATCCTGGAGTCTCTGCCCAGGGCTGTCTTGTGCCCTCGCTCACCACGTTGCTCAGCCCCGCGGTGCTCCCGGCAACAGCAGCCCCCAGGAAAAGCTTCAGGAGAAACACGCACGCAGCAGGTCGCAGGGGCTGCTGACAGCGGTGTTGCGGAGGAGTCACAACGGCAAAGTAACTCAGCCCACGCTGAACACCACCGTGCTGCCTACGGCAGACAGAAAATCCTGCCTCACTTCTTTAGTAAATAAAGCATTAGGTCTAAAAGCATAAAATCAGATTGTCAGTTGTTAATAGCGCCTTAACGACTGTTTTGTCAATAGTTACAAAAGTAGACAGAAAAATTTTTAACGCAGCTTGTTTGTTAGCTCACTGCCGGCCCAGAGGCCCGGATGCCTCGACGCTTGTGCGCACAAGTGACGTGAGACTCTGCCGGTGTCAGGACACCAGCTCCCTTTTTTCAAGGATACGGGAATGTCAGTAGGCCTTGTCACACATGGGGGAAAAATGGCTTTTTAATGGTCAATAGTAATAACCAGTCTGTTTAAACTTTCATGACTAAGATATATACAATCTATGGCCTATGAATTATGCACATCCCTCCGATGGCTGGGAGGGAGGAAATGGTCCTGGTCCCGCTGTCCCATTCACCTTCGCTCACCGTCCCTGTTTCTCTCAGATGCTGGTTCCAGGTCCTGCTGCTGATGGCTGTGGTGCCCATCACCTTCCGCGGCAGGGGACGCTGCCCTCGTGGCCGGCTGGGCTGTTTGCAGGGACTCATACCCGCCTGGGCTTCGGTTTGGGGCAGATCCTCGGCTGGAGAGGGTCACGTCGGTGCTGGCGGCAGCTGCCCCTGCGTGTTTGATTTGTGTTTGTGAGGATGGGTTTGGTAAGTACCAGCAGGAGCCTGTTGAAAACATCAGCCCTTTAGGCCAGTGGGGGCTGTGGTAAAAGCAGTGTTTCTGCTGGTGAAGCCTGATGCAGGCAGTAATTGTAATAAATACGTGCAGCATTTTGCTCATTTTCTGCATTTTATGTGCTCTTAAAAAAGCCTCCTCCTCTTCCTTTCTGCTTCCTTGTTGTCCACAAACCGAGGGCCAAGGCCGCAAAAGGACTTGCATTTTTGAGGGCGTTTCCAGCTCTGACTGTGGAAATCCAACCATCTCTCACGAAAATGCGCTCTTAGGGCACTCGGAGCCCAGACTGAGAGACTGCACCGAGGTTCACGCAAGCCTCAGCAGAGCATCCGAAAATTACAGATTCCTTTCTGTACCCTGCCCAAACATCAGAGCCTTTGAAGCTCGCCCAGGGCTGCTGGGCAGGAGATCAGCTGGGCTGAGATCAGAGCCACGGGGAGAAAGTTTTGACTCATGAACCAGGGCAGTGTATGTTAATAAAACCCAACGGGAACGGCGGCACGCTCCAGGGCTGCCAGCGCCTTCCCCCGTCTGCACCTTCGCGGCGAGAGCCCGTGCGGTTTCATCGGGAGTGAGGGGCAGCAGAAGGACCTGTGGACGCTGATCAAGGTACAGGTGGAAAAGGATCCCAGTGGCAGCAAATAATAAATAAGTAATTGTTTAAAAGGTGGAAGGAAGACATAAAGATGCAAAGAGGAGATCGGAGAAAGCAAAAGGAGTAAACTCTTCGGAATCAAAACTAACAGCCCTGAGGCTTTGGGGAGACTGGTAAATCACCAGCTGGGAGGGAAACCGGGGGAAGGACGTACGTGGGACAATGAAGTACGTGATACTCGTGGAAAAATCCCTAGGGGATGTGATTGCTTGACTGGGCAGGGGTGTCTGGAGGCAGGACCCTGATTCAGGGGCTGAAATCAGCGGACAAGCTCTGTCGGGTTGGCTGGAAAAGGGACCACCCGCCGCCGCTGCCGCCCTGGCTGGTGCAGGTGCCGGACCTGCTCCTCCCCGGCTGCACAAGGTGTAAGCTCTCGCCGCTGCTGCCTGTCTCAACTGCTTGCCCCTGTGGAAGGGAGCCTGCAAGAAGCCGTGAAGGTGGGAAGTCCTTACAGGCCCATAACTTTTGTCTTTTAAAAGTAGGACGCTTTCAACATAGATACACGTTATTCGTAAAGCAAGCCCCCAAACTATCGTTTTTATCTCCATGCTAAATCATAATCCTCTTCCAGCTCCCTGGGGTTCTGCTGAAGGTATTTGATTTTTTTTTTTTTTGCTCTGTCCCTGTCTTTTAAAACCCATTTCATTATCAAATGGCGTTAGGGGAACTGATCTGTAATGAGGAAGCTGGCAGAAGTCCCAGAGTGATCAGAGGGGCTGAGATTCACTGAGGTTAAGCTACTGCTCCAAAAAAATGTAAGTAATTAAAATTAATTAAAAATCATTAAACAAACCTTCATGCTTGCCGTTTCACGTGCTGCTGACCTGACTGCAGACTGTGTCGCTGCTCCTGGCTGTGGCACGGTGGTTTCGTGCGGTGCGATGGGATGAGCAGGTCGTGTCTTTGCTGGATGCAGGTGGCTTTATCGGGGACTGCTACGCCACTGCGCACGGACGGTTTCGCCAAAGGGTGGATTTACGTGACGAGTGGTGTTGGTTGTGTTTGGGTAGTCCTGTTACGTGGGGTGAAGCTTTTATGCCTGATGCAGGCACAGTTTCCTGAGCTGACCATGGGACGGTGACTTAGTCTTTGTGAACTTGAACTTGTAGCTGCAAAAAGGCAATTTGTCATTTTCCCTCAACCTGAGATGCGCGTACGTCCCCTAATGCGCGGAAGCCTTGCTCTCACCGTGCACTCCGGTATGGCTAGTGCTAATACTTCTGTTACTCATGTTAATACTAACCTACGGGGTTATTCTTTTGGAGATGGGATTTTGTAATTGCCTGAAAAATTCTGTCTCGTTCCATTTTACGAAGAGACCAATGCATCCAATACATCCCAGACCTTCAAAGTGGCCACTGCGAGCAGGGCTGGTTCAAACCTTCAGAGCAACATTGTGAACAACTGGGCTTTGTTTCCTGCGAAAGCCTCCAGCACATTACCTCCCCTGGCGCCCCCACGGAAGCTGCAAAAAACATTTGCATTTCTGAGGTCCTTGCTGAGCAGAAATAATCAAAATCCACAGAAATGTTGTCACTTCTCTGCTGGCGCGTGGGAGTGTGGAGAGCTGCTTCTGCTGTCACAATATTTGACAATTTGTGCACCGGGAGTGACCCAAAGTTTAAGCTGTCGTGCATCATTATCATGCTTAAGGATAGCTTGTTCCTCCACAGGCTGCGTTATCCCCGTCCTGTCCATCTCGCCGAGGCGCGGCAGATGATTCAGCCCAATTTAATGGGAGTGACAGTTTTGGCGGGGGAGAGGCCTTTGCCCGGTTTCCATGGTGATCAAATTATCTCTTTCGTTCCAGGCCAGGAGGTTAAAATCATTGAGGAGGACTCTCCAGCCGGTGGGTTTGCATTTCATCTCGCCGCATTGTCTGCTCCCGGCCCCGAGGAGGACGACACGTCCGCACACTGGCACTATGGCACCTGTAGAGCCTTTCGTTACAAAGCCAGCTGTGCGCGAGCACACGGGCCCTCGTTGCCTTCCCGGAGTTATTTGCCGTAAACGTTCAGACCCCGCGGTGAGGTAGCACGTACCTTGCAAAAAGGGTGGGCCTCCCCCCGCCAGCTGTGCGTGTGAACACAAGATGCGGTGCACGAGGAGAGCAGGAGACCCACGCGTGGGACATCTCGTCCCCGCCTGCTGGCACCAGCCACGCGCAGAAGAGATGCTCCAGACGAGCATGTGAGATAGACGATAGTTTTCCACTAGCCTAAAGGATAGAAATTCGCTTATCACCTCAAAATATTTTTCTAGTTTCAATGTTTGTTTCTTATGGAAAAGCCCCAGCCCTTCCACAGGCTGCTGGCGGCGGTGGTGGTCCGTGGTGGTGGCTCCCGCGGTGCCGCGGAGCCCGTTTCCTCCCTGCTTCTAAATTTTCTATTTGCTTTACCCTGGTGCTTGGAAATCACAGCGCAACCCAACGCATCCCCTCCTTGTACTGCACGTTTGTTTGTTTTAGAGGGGGGGGTGGAAAAAAAGCCTTTGCTGTCTGTAGCCACACGCAGGAGTTACCCGGAGAAGTGCCGGCCAGGCGCTGGCCGGGGGCCGGTTGGGCCAAAGCGTGCGGGTCCCCGCGGTGCTGCCGGGCGAGCGGGAGGGTGCAGTGCTGTGGCTCGCCCGCTCGCTGACTTCCACAGGGCTGTTTTACAGGAGTGGGTCAGTAGTACATCAAGTCCATTTGTTATATTTGCCAGGTCTCCCTCCTTCCCCTTTGAGCCTAGGAACATCGATAAATGCCGTGAAGGAGGCCGTTGTAAATAACCAGAGTTTCTGCCTATTCTAATCAATAAAATATTGTTTATAGGAGCACTCGTGGCTCACCAGCTCCGGTTAAAAGTCTGCCGGTGTTTTTATAAACCCTGCTTCTCAGGTGGCTGTAACTCTGCTGCTCGGAGTACCCGTCTGCGGCGGCGTGGTTTACAGACTGGCGGCCGGGATGTAAATCAGATCGGCGTGTTTAAGTTTTGTAGCTTCTGGTTTTGCTGTTCCTTTAAAACACAAGTGGCTGTATGTGGCTTTTTTTCTTGCTAGACTGTGGCTTAATAAAGGAGGGGCAGAGGGTGGATGGATGTGTTTTTGCAGTTAAACTATATTGATGTCTTCTCGTGTAAGGAAAACGAAACAAGGAAACAAATAATTTTTTGATAATTCCCACTATCTGCATTTAAAAGCGAAGTACCTCGCAGAAAGCACAATAACTACATTTCATAACTCAGTATACAAAGCCAAGCTGGGCAATGCTATGGTAAATTATTTCCTCCTATTGCCTACATTTCAGACTCCGTATTTTTCTGAATTTCATATCTCTTCGCCTTTTCATATCGCAGCAGACTGAGATTCAGTGCATGTAGCAAGCCAGACCAAATCCCATATTCAATTCTCAAAATATTAGTTCAGTCCTTACAGCGGTATTTGATTTACGGAATACTAAAAGAACATAAATAATTTGTTCTTGTTTTCACAGGATTAGTTGCCAGATGCAAAGCTAGAAATAAGGGATAAAAGGTCTGTGCTTGCTGTTGGGCATAAAAATCCTTTAATGATTTATTAATGTCAACAATTTTATTTTCTTTATAGGCTGTTGTTATATATGTGTTTGTTTATTTCCTTACACAGTCAAAGGTCAGCGTTTGAAAAACAGTCGGAAGGATGTTTAGAAGTGCCCAAGAAACCGTCGGTGAGCTTTGGCCTCCCAAGTCGTTTGAAGTGCTTTCGAGATCTCCAGCCTCTAAAGATGTTCTTCTCCCGCTCGCAGACCCAGGGAGGGCAGTTAAGGAGTTGATCCAATAAGTGCCAAGTACCTGCAGGCTTTGCAGGACAACGAACCCTCCGTGTCTGTGCGCAAAGGACCTCTTTTGAAGGCACCGCTGCTGGGCCTGAGTCTGGCAGCTGTGTCTTCTCTAGGGCTTATTTCCTTTGGACTCGGACAAGAGCTCTAGACCCCACCTGGAGCTCGCTGGAAGTCATTTGTGGTTCTGCCTGCACAGCTGCCTTTCTGCCCCTCCTCGTAAGGGCTGCCGTGTAGCTCCGAGTGAAGGACGCCGTTTCCCTCCATCCATCCATGCTAGGTGGTGCGCCAGGCATTTCTGCCAGTATCAGCAGGCTTTTCCTTCGAACTCGCCTTCAGCGGTCGATCCGATAAAGTGTCGCTGCCCAGCATTACTCTTTTACCAGCAGTTATTCTTGAATGGTCTCTTGCGTTGCGTTGGGTTTCTGTTCGTCATAGCTGGGCTTTCTCCATCACCTCCGCAGTGACAAGTGCTCCCCGTCAGCTGCCGCTGCAGGGATGGGGCTGGGCCGTGGGTTGGGGTGCTTAGGGTGCAGCAGGTAAATGCTGCCCAGGCTGCGATGCCCTCGAGCAACAAGGGAGAGTAGCTTTCACCAAGCAGATCTTGGAGCTGTTGTTGACAGACTGTGTTTGCGAGGAGTCCTCGATTTTAGCGCCACTGCAACTGCTTCAGGGTTTTCACTATTATTTATTATTACAGCTTTAGAGCGAATAAGTAATTAATCACGTCTCAGATTGTTATCATCGTCTTGGCTCAAGTTTGATGAGGTGCTTAGGACAGTTACGGGAGAGAAGCCCCCCCCTTGTTGCTACGGGCTAATAAGTCTATCAGCAGGGGCCGGAGTGGCCAATAAAGCCATTCTGGAGAGGTTATCAGGGCAGCACACATTTTCATCTCAACTAGACAGAGTGCATAAAGCGGGTCTGTAAACTGAAAATATGCAAGTGCTTTGAGGGCAGAGGGGGGAGGCAGAAAAGGGAGCTCCCCCGTGGCGGGTGCTCAGCGTGGGGTGGCGGGGCTGCCTCCTCCTCGGCCGCCCGGCAGCCACGCTCCTGTTGCCACGAGCCCGTGGCTGGGAGGCAGCAAGAACTGCATGGCTTGAATGTGCAGGGAAAGGGCACTTTCAGACCCAAACTTAATTCTCTGTGTGACCTCTGTGGAATGAAAGCTTGACTCAAAAGGGAAACAACATCATAACCCAGTCTGCCTGGTCGTCTTCTACTGTCTAAGCCGCAGAAGCCGTATTAACCCGCAGCTAAGACACTGCCAGGGTCTTAGTTCAGCTAGGAAAAGCTTCTTTGCTCGTAGTCAGGGATTTATATCGCTTGGTTCTGGGGAGCAGCTCATATTTATGGGGGAGAAGGCCTCTTCTACCTGCAACTGCCAAGCCCCCGCGGCAGTCTCGGTGATGTATTAGCAGCGATTCCCCTAGGTACTGTGTTGTCTGCCCATCTCGTTCTGAGCAAGATGCACGTTGCTTTGAAGAGGACAGAGGTTCGGCTTCATTACTTTATTAGTGATAATTCACTAAACGTATTCTGAGTCAGGAGATCAGCTGAAAATATGATTAACTTATGGTGAGCTTAGCATATAAGCGCATACAAAATTTCAGCTTGTGGCTAACTGCCCGCCTGGGTTAGGATTTAACCTTTAGACGTGTTGCTGAATTTCATAATGAGGGCCCGCTGAAAGACAATTGCAGAAGTGTTCTCCTGGAGCTGAAATCAGAAATGCCAGGTGACTTCCAGCAAGGCACTGAACAGCCGCTGCCCGTGAAAGCCGTCCTCTGCGCTGCGGAGGTGCGAGGCTGCGAGCTGCTGACCTCGCCTCTGCTTTCCCAGTGTCTCTGAACCACGCAGTCTCTCAAACAAAACTTCCCCAAAAATGAACAAACGGAATGCAAATGACCGTGTTAGCTGTGTTTGTGGAGCAGAAACAGCGGAGAGGAAGAGAAATTAATTTCTTGGCTGAAATTGTGGGAGTGCTGCAGGCTGTCTAGGTCCTTAGCTGCGTTTCTTCTCTGGATTAACGGTGACGTTTCTCATAACTGATTTCCCAATGCATCGTGTCAAGTCGGCAATGCTGACTCGAGCATTACATGTATTTTTGAAGGACGCGTGCGTGTGTTAACACTGCCACGCAAATACACCAAAAACTCTCTTGCATTACTGAATGCAACAGCTGTAACTGAGGAAGAAGAGCTCTAGAAGCAAGTGGAGCTGTTGTCTTTCTGCCCATAGCCAAGCTTAAACAGAAGTAAACGTACGTACAACAGGGATGGAAAGAGACATTTTAAAAATAATTCGTATTTGCAAAACATTCAGTATCTGTGAAAAATATGTGGAAGACTTAGAATACAGAACAGCTTCATCTGACAACACAGCTGAAAACCTATTGACGTGGAAATGCCGGTTTAAGCTATGAAAAAGGGCAATATTCAAATGAAAAAGTCTTCCTTTTTAATCATGGCAAAACTCTGTCTCTTGAAGTCAGTAGATTTCGAACAATTTTATAGCAGTGTTGTCTGGGAAAAATGCCTTTGCCTGTAAGAGCACAGGTTCTTTTTAATGTGAGTTGTCATCTAAATAATTCCATATCATCAAGCAAAAAAGATAATTTCTGAGGGGAAAAAAAAATGTGGCGGCTTAAAGCCTCAGATACAGTCACCCACAAAATTGCTTATGAATGTGCTATTAGTTTGAGCTAAAAGTTAATGGAGAAGCTGGCCAGCCTCGGGGGACTAATAAATAGGATACTAAGTCTTTCTGCTGTAGGGCAGTGTTTCAAAATTGGTCCAAGTCCACAGCGATTTGAAAGAAGTTCCCGTTTGATGCTTATTTGTTGGTCTAAGTGAGATAAGGGATCGATGAGTTTCAGCCTGATTCTGAGCAAAAACCAGTTCCAGAATCATAATTTTTATTATAGAAATGCTCAGAGGCCACAAACTGCGTCTGCATTTATAATTCCTGTAGATGGTACAAATCTTTACGCTGGAGTATGTGCAGACTAAATATCCATAAATAATTGTGGTGCTGCGCACGCACGCAGCCGCAGAGAGGCCACAGCGTAAATAAGCCTGGGCACGGGAGCCATGCCTTTGCTGCTTACTGGATGCTCTCCTGGTCCGTCGCGCTGCCTTCTTCATCCCTTCTGGCTGAAGCTTTGCGATGGCGAGCGGGCTCGTTTCCAAACCCTGCCGGGGCCTCCCAGCCCAGACAGCACCAGTGGCGCCGACCGCACGGGTTCCCCCGTGCATGTGTCTGTAAGAATTTTTTGTACAGGGAAGGCAGGTTGTGCTGTGCAAAGAAGAGTTTCCAGGCGGTGCAGAGTACGTTGATTTTAGATTGTCATGGGTATGGTAAAAGCAAGGGCAACGAAGCAGGCAGTTGTTATCTCAGTGCTCTGATAACATTGGAAATAAAAAGTACAAATTGTCACGTGTAAACCGTGACAGAAAGAGAACAAAATGGTATGAAGAGTTCTTATAAGCCTCCCTCTACTCCATGCTGATACGAAATAGGTATACGCCTTACCAGTTCCTATGTAAAATGGGCAATTAAAGTAGGTACGTCATCGTTTCTGACCCAAGACTCTTCCTCCCAAAGCCCCGGCCTGCGGGCAGCAGCAGGCGTTGCTCTGCGATGCTCTGCCATGCTTCTGCTATGTTATTGAAGTTTGGCAAACGCCATCTAAGTGCCGGCTGTCGCTCTTCTCCCTTTAGCCTGTGACGTACGCACGGCACAGAGTGCCTTACCGCGCACTCGCACTGCGGTTAGCTCAAAAGCACGTCACCGTGGCTGCCCAGCGCACTTCTGTGAGCGACGCAGTGACAAAGGACAAACTTCATTTCCGATGCTCATAATACCATGTTTGTGCTGGGTTCCGGGGTCTGGAGGTTTTCGCTCTCTCGGGAAGAATAAATAACATGGCCCGCAGACTCCTGTATCATTTGCCGTGATGAAGCTTAATTGACATGGTGATGAAATGAAACCGCTCCTGAAGCTCTCCGAAAGCCAGAGCGGAGGATAATCACCTCCCTGCAACACTAGGCAAGGACATGAAAAATGTCAGGGAGGAAAAAATACCTGCAATTGTCCTGCAAATTCACACCTTGACTTCTTAACAGGAAAATAAAAACTCTTCAGGAAGAGGCAGAGCTCGGTGGCTTTGGTGTACGTGCAGTGCTCCTCCTCTCTGCAGTAATTCAGCCGTAATTCCATTGCTCAGAGGCCTTTTGAGTATGGGCTGTGGAGCTTTTGCACAAGCAGAAAAAAAAAAAGGATTAGATTAGAGGATTAGACATTAGACGTTTATATGAATATGAATAGTCTTTGCAGCTACATCAGCTAGGAGAAAATTACATGGGGCTGATAATCTTCATGCTTCAGGGCATAAGCTGATCATGAGAGCTGGTCAAATTATTTGTTGAGCATCATTTATTTGAAGAATTTAGCCCTTTTCTGTTTGTGTGCAGATCATGATTTTTATTAATACACTTCTTATTCACGACTGTTTGACAGCACTTTGCATAGCTAGGCCCGAGCTGTAAATGGTTTATCATGGACATTCAATCAGTCATTTCCTATCTAGGATTTATTCTCTGGGAGTGAAGGTGAGGAGAGAAGACAGAGCACCCCACGGGTAGCACTGAGCTGTGCGATAGAGCCCAGTCCTCTCTCTCGCCGCAGCCTTTCTGCTTGGGCTGCAGAAGGCAACCTCTGTCTCTCCATCAAACCTCTTTTCTTTCTGCAATTCATAGAAAGCTTGAAACTTGCTGCTGATTAGCATAAAGAAATTAAAAATACTGACGTGATCACAATGAACAAGCAATAAATTGGTGCAGACAAGCCAGAGCAAAACCGGTAAATAAGCAAATGTTTATCGCTTCTAGCGGGGTTCCAGGTCGACGGCAGTTTTGAGCGTTTCAAGAGCAACATTTTCTTCTCCTGCTTCTCCAGGGTTCTTCCCTGGCAGGTGAAGCCCCCACCTGCGCCGAGGGCCGTGTGGCTCCCGGCCCGGGAAAACCACCCTCCGCGCAGCGACAGGGCCGCAGCTGGTGCCGCTTCGCAGCTGGCACTGCCCCAACCTGCGGTTCGGAGCCCCGGCACTGGGGTCTCCCGGGCCAGCCCCCACCTTAGGCTCAGCCTTTTTTTACAACGCACGTGCCCGCGTACCTGCGTGCCTGTTTTGCCTTCCTCTGTATTTCTGCGAGATAACTCTCCTCTTGGCACGCTTTCTGAGCCGCTGACACGGGAGCGATTGGAGGAAAAGGGGGGGAAGATCAATACAAATTAAAAGCAAATTAAAAAATGTACAAAGGGCCAAAGCGCATCGTTGAAAATCCATTAGCCTCTGATTTATAGTTTTGTGACCCACGATTGTTTACCGCGGGATAGAAGCGATCCCAAAATCTATTAGCTCCCTTGGTCTGCTTGGAGAGGCGCGTACAACCATGGGAAGTCTCTCATTTAGATTAAGTTGAATAAATCCCACGTGGCCTATAGCTCACGTGTAGTTGAAGGGTGTTTCTTACTGGTGTCCAGCAGTGGGGGAAGGCCGGCACCCGGGGGCCTCTTCAATCCTTGAGCCCGCGATGGGTGGCAAAGAAGGAGGAAAGAAGAGCGAGGAGCGTCTCCGCTTTTGGATGCTTCAGGCCGGCCTCTAGCCTGTCCTTGGACGAAATCTTTATAGGCTCCGAGTTTTAGGCAGTAATGCTAACCGCGTCCTTGCAAACTCCAGACCTTCACCAGCTGCTTAAATCTCTCCTGTTGCATTTGCCAGGTCAGTACAGATAAACGCAAGCCCAGGAAAGGTGCCCAGCGCCATCCCCGCTCCTTCTGCCCATGGACTCCTCCTGCCTGAGCCCAGAAAGCTCCCTTTGCCGTGGTTGTGGGCTTATTCTCCCTGGCAGAGTTATTGCTGTGTGCGGGAGCGGGGAAAGGAAGGCAATACTTAGTTACGAGAATGACGTGTTCCGGTTTCTTCTACCTGCTGGTCTGCAGACCCCTCTGCCGGTGCCCAGAGCTGCCCTGGCTGGGGCAGGGCTGGAAGGGCTGGCAGGCAGCACCCTCGGCGCTGGGGCCCCGAGCAGGGCCGGCTGTGCCCGGCTGCGAGAGACGCAGTGCGTCCGAGTGTGCACGGGGGCAGCCGCTGCTCGCGTGAGCCCCTGCAAAAAGGCTCTGGGTGCTTGGCTTTGTCTTCCCCGGGAGGCGAGATGCGTACGCGCCGCTGTTGCAGGCAGAGTCAGCTCTAGCTGGGCTGTTTACCTGCCTCGTTTGTTGGTTTAGCTTGGCTAATTTGTTAAAATTGCGGTTTGCCTTACTGATACTGGATTTTAGTTCTATTTGACTGACGCGCCCACGATGATACCTGTTTTTCTCGGCGAGGGCGTGTTGTCGCTCTTGCGCAAAATGCAGCGAGGGACGCCGTTTGTGAATGAGGCGCGAATACAAGGTGCGCGTTGTTCGCAGGGGCTCCGGCGCAGGGAGCGAGCAGCCAGGGCAGTGCTGGGGTGCCAGCCGGTGCCGGGGTTCCAGCCCCTGGGAGCGCTTTCACTGCGCCGTCAGCTGTATCGCAAAGCAGAGCCGCGCTGATGAGACTTCGTGTAATGCGGAGGCATCGCCCGGAATCACTTATGAAGCGGCGGGGAGGAAAGAAAGAGGAGGGCAACAGACAAATATCGGAGAAGCCCACAGTGGCTGAGCGGGGCCTGGGGCGCGGGGAGCAGGACGGGCTGGGAGCGTCGGCAGCTGCTCGGGAGCCTCCGGCTCCCAAACCTTCCGAAGCCTGCGGCTGGTGTGGGGAACGTGAGCACCTATCTACAGCTGTAAATTCTTCAGTGCACCTCTCCGCCTTGTTCAAGTATTTCCTCGGTACACTTTGTAAGCCCATGGGTGTTTGGGTTTTTTTTTCCTTTTGTCAAGCTGGTTCCGCTCTAGCCTTTGATTAATAGCTCCGAAAAAAAATCACACTCTGGTTGCAAAGAAGTTTATGCAAGTGACAGTTTTCCTAACACGTCTGTGTAGATTCGCAAAATATTGTAGAGGAGAAACTTGTGTGTATGTGACTTTGCAAACAGGCGTGTTCCGCACATCCCCTTTGTGAAGCCGGGCAAGCGCACGCGCAGGCGACATGGGGCCTCTCGTCCTGGCAGTGGCTCTGACGAACATCCCAGGTGCTGCAAACCCATTTGCTGCGTGTGAGAATATCACAGGACGGTCCCTGAGCGTTACAATGCAGTTAGTGGTGATAACTTTGCCTGAGTGCAATGTCTTATCACTATTTTAACAACCTGACACGCGAGTCACCTCGTATTATCACTTCAAGGAATCCATTAAGCACTAAAGGCTTTCGCGAGCCGGATGCATCAGCGATGAGGGGGCAAACCTCCGCCACCGCTGACTGAGGAGGGATCGCATTTGGTTTCGTTTAAAACCTTTGGCCTGAACACCAAGCAAGAAGCAAACCAGCGTGGATGTTCTGTAGGTACAAACAACGTTGCACCTGAAAAAAACCGTTATTGGACGTGAACTTGGGGACTGAAGCACGTAGAAAGGCATCAGGAGAAGGCGGGTGTCGGGAGGAACACCGCCATCGCGGCCTGCTCCCTCCGGGCCGCTGGCGAGGCAAAGCACCCTGCCGTGGGAGGGGAGGAGGCTGCGCCGGAGCAAGGGCACTCTGACGCCGTGGCAGCTCCCCTGCGCCAGGACCTTGGGCTGGTGAAGTTGGATCCAGGCAAAGAGCCGCGGCGCTTGCACAGGTGAGGAAGCGCCGCTTAAGCCGAGAGGCACCAGCAGAGCGGTTCCTGGAGCACCTGGGCGTATTGAGCGTCTGAGACAAAAAATAGCAAGTCAAATTCAGTGATTTTAAGTGCAAAATAATGCACGTGGGAAGCGGAGCCCTAATTGTGTACGAGCAGTGAGCAGCATGGACACTGACTTAGGCGTTATTGCTCAAAAAATTGCCTGTGAAGCGTTCGCGGATGGTGCTCTGAAATCGTAAGCTGAAGCCTCAGCAAAGGCCAAAAGGCGAGCAGAACTGTATGAATTATTGAGGAGGAAATAGAAAGCGAAACAAACCAAAGAAACCTTGTGCAGCTTTATAAATGCTCGGCATGCTCACAGTGACAGTACTGGCTGCTGTTCGGGTCTTCCAGCAGCAGAACGGCACCACAGAACTGGCAAAGACAAAGGGTGGCCATAGGGATGTCCTGCGGACCGGCCAGGTTGCTTCGGAGAAGACTGCTGGACCAGAACCCTGACCTTGGAGCAGAGGTGATGGATGAGGATTATAAAAAAGTGTGTCAGGAATGATTATTTATTAATTCTCATATAGCAAGTATTAGGAGACACCTGCCAAAATCATCTGGCAGTTAGTTTAAAGCGAACAGAAGGAAGTAATTTCTTTATATAATGCATAATTAAGTTGTGGTACTCTGTGCCACCAGGTATCACAGATGCTAACAGTATAAAGGGGTTCAAAAAGGGCTGAGAGAAATTCATAGAGTCATTAGTGAATCCTTCCTTCTCAAATCCAGGTGGAAGTCCCCACGTGGTTGGAAGCTGGGGGAATGAATATGCCGGGCAAGGAGCGTGTGCCGGCGGAGCTGGAGCCGGCCCCGGCGCCGCAGCCCCCCCAGCTCTGGAACATGGCGTCTCGGTGGAAAGCCGGCGCGGGCCAGCACGGGCTTCCAGGGAGGACCCGATTTTGGTGTTACCTGTGATGGAAAACAAAGCCAGAGGGAAACAGAGCAGCGTAGGATTCTGCGGGTGCCGAGGAACCTTAACACTTGTGAGCTCAGAAGCGCTTGGCTGCCACGGCGCCGTGAACTCAACGGTTAACAAGAAGAAAAATGGTGTTTCCGCTGCTCCGCAACCTGCTACCGTCACATAAATTGAAACCGACAGAATTACCATTGATACAAATTAAAAACAAATAAAAAGGGTACACAGAACTGATTCTCAGAGTTCAAACTCCATTACCAACTGATTTACTGTGCAGTGACCTGTGATTGTTTGCACTGAGAAAGTACTGCGCTCGGATCCTATCGGCCTTGTGGCTACGTCTCACACCAGTCAATAAGCTATTTAATTTAATGGGAAACAGTATTGATGGCCCTGGAATGCAGCTCAAAAAAAAAAAAAAAGAGAGAGAGAGAGAAAAAAGATGCAGCTGCAAAGAGCAGATAAAGTCTTCAACTCAGGGGTTCACTCTTTGGGTGTTTTCCCTTTTGTTATCTCATTAATTAAAGTCCCGAGAAGTCTCAGCTGGATTTGGGAGTGTCAAAGCCTTGCAGGAAAGGTGCTGAAGGCACGATTACTGCGGGGACGGGGGACGCGGGGAAGAGATAATGCAGAGTACAATGTAGTACCCTGACCTTTCCGAATAAACAAATCCATGAAGAAACGAAGTTGTTCAAAAGAAAAATCTGTCAGATGAGTCAAAGAGAGAGGCGGCTGCTGCTCGTGAGCCCAACTCCTTCAACGCACACAATTTGTGTGGTGCCTCTTAACCGGCTCCTTGGCTTGAGCGGCGTGCTGGAGGGCCAGCACCCCGGCCGTCCCCGGGAGTCGCTGACCCGTGGCCTCGGGCATTTATTGTGCGTTTCTCGCAGTGTGTTTTGAGGTGATGTACTTTCCAGCATATTCGGTGGGAAAAAACAACTGGGCCTGTTGAGATCTGGCCTCAGCTTTGGGGAAGAGCTCCGGCGCGAGGGACTGAGCAGGGCCCGGGGTGCCGCCGTCGCGGCCTCTGCTCCCTGCTTCCCCAAAGCGCTTCCGGTTGCCCTCGCGCATTTCACTGCTCATCTGTGAAATGGGAGTAGCGCCGCTGACCTGGCCCGCTGAGCTGCCAATTGCTAATAAGAATGCAGCTGCATGGTGTCCCAAGGAGAGGCTGCAATAATAACGGTGATTATTGTAATAATAAACACTCATTTAGCCATTTAGATTTGCTTTTCCTGAGCAGGCACATGGTTTTCTTGTTCCAAAGCTACTGTAATTTCTGTCAGTGAATGTGGACACACGCGTGCACGGTTGCTCGTAAATTAATCCCATGGACCAAGGCGGTTTCTTTGTCTGGGTGCGGGCGCTGAGCCCGGCCGGAGCCCGTCCTGGGGAGCGGCAGGGCTGGGAGCAGGGAGCAGCCCCCGCTGAGCACTCGTAATCCCGGAGGGCTCGAGCTAACAACCCCGTGACTCCCCCCTGCGATTTCTATGGCGACACCCCGAGTTTCCAAGATGCAAGTTGCATTTGCAACGTCACTCACATCCCGAAAACGCCCAATATGCATGCGTGCCCAGGCACAGCCCCGCTGCGTGGAGGTTTCCAGTCAGACGGCACAGCAGCTGCTTTAGAAAAGGAGAATGTGGCCAAGAAATGGCCGCAGCAAAATGCAACGTGGGAGAGCAGGGACGGGTCGGGAGAGACTGCAGAGCTTGCTTTTGCTGCTGCTTTGCTGTCTCTGCCAGTCTCCAGTGTCTCTCATGGCACTGAGACGTTCATTGCAGGGAATCAAACTGGTTGAAATGCAGAAAATCTGGAAAAATTTCTTTTTTAAATAGATCCACAGAGAGCGGGTATTTCAGAAAGAGAGAAGATACCATAAAGAAATGAGGATGCTTGAGCAAACTGTGTTTTAATTTTCAAATTGGTCAGGGAGCCCCTCCAATGGACAGCCCTCTCTGGGTCCCGCACGTCCCTAAACAACAGCGTGATTCAATTCCCAACTTCGGGGAAGTTCACCGCCCCCTTGGAAGTGAATTCCCAGCTAAGAAAGTGACGTGTCAACGCATAAACTTCAGTTGATTGCTTCAAGTTTTCTGTAGTTGGTAGCCTGTAAAGGGAACACACGTTTAAGGAAATTAGAGTAGCGAGGCAGATGAGGTGGAACCACCAAGAGGAGCGGAAGCTGGAGATAATCCACGCTTCAAAATATGTTGCAGTGGTTTTGCAGTGTTTGGAGGGAGTAGCGTTACGTGGGTTTTGTGCAGAAGGCTTTGGGCCTCGCAGCTCTCCTCTGCCATGAGATGTGAACAACCTGAGTGGAAGAGCCGCTCTCTCACGCGCTAGGTATACCTGAGTGTGCAAGCCTTCTATCGGGTTAGACCAGGCAGCTGCGGACGTGCTAATCCAGGCTAATCCTGATCCCCCTGGCATTGCTCGCAGTCAGTACGGAGACTCGCCAGCGCCTCTTGCCCATCGCTGTGCTGCGGGTGACAGCCCGGGAAGGGGGCGAAATGCCCAGCGCTCTGCTCCGCGGCAGCTTCGCCCCAGTGCCCTGCAGCAGAGCCGGAGGTTGAGCGCTGTGAAACCCGCAGAGGTGGGGAGTGGGGGGCAGCAGCGTCATCCTCGCCCCGGGCTCGGCAGCTCCCGAGGGTGGGAACCACGGATGCCGCCGCCGCAACCTGTTGGCCTGAGCCAAATGCGCGCCGAAGGGTGGCGGGGCACAGCCCGTGCCACGGCGGGAGCAACAACAGCAGAAAGCGCGTCAGCGGGGTGCGTCCTCCGCCTCGTTCTCTCGACCGCTGGATGTTTTTGTTTACTATTGCCCGGGCCTTGGCTAGCGCAACTGTTAAGTTGCTGTGCTGGTTGCTTGTTTGTCTTTGGTGTAATGAGAAGGATGTAGAAAGACACAGGCCACGAGGAAGGCACTTTATAAAACAATTGCATCAACAATCTGGACCATATTGTACATTTCCTCAAAGCAAACAAACAATTTGCAGATTTGACGCGGCGTGAACGCTAATCCCTGCAGACGGGGATTGGAGAGGGCCCTTCCCAGATGGCTTCCCTGCCACCGTACTCACGTGCCGGTGTTCGTGCATCTTCTCTTTGTGCCGCAAAAAGAGGAGGAGGAGGAGGACGGCGGCGGTGTTATTGCAACTCGGGGGAGGGAAACAAATGAGGAAAATGTGCGATTGGCTGTCATTTGGCTTTTTTCTTACTTGTGGAGAAGTCAGGTGTGCAGAAAGGCAGCCGCGGTGGTGCGGGGTGCCTGTGCCAGGCTGCACGCTCTGAACGGCGCTGGTGTACGGCGAGGAGGTGGAGGCCTCTTGATGCTCCATTTCCAGTAAGGTGGATTCTGGAGAAGGACCACCAGACAGCAGAAACTATGCTTTCATGAGCCCAGGGTTTCTTACTGTGTCCGACGGCTAAGGTTTCTTATACGGGAAACATTATTTTAAGCAAGAAAGGCAGATTGGGAATGCAGACACAGAAGAGCATGTCAAATGAGAAAAACTTTGATCAAAATTCAAATCCAGCTCAGCCTCGAGCTATCTTCCGAACGGCACGCATTCTCCGGGATATTTTATTTTTCCCTCTTTTTTAAGAACAGGAACATGAAGAAAGCACTTGGTATGAGGGAGGTCAACAGACACACTGCATCTTAGAAGTTCAATTTAATCTCATTTCCTTTGGCCTCAGCGATTTGCTTTTCCAGGTTCGGTGGACCCTTGAGGAACGTTTTATCCTCTCCTTTCAGGTGCGCAGTGGTGCAGTGTTAAGAGGACTGTCCACTTTGTGGCCTAATTATGGAAAAATTCAGTGCTGAGTGGGCTGCCTGGGCTGCTTTTACGCAACTTCCCTGTTCTCAGCTCTCGAGTGAGGCGCCTTGCAAGGCATCGTTTGCAGAAAGCTAAAATCGCCCTTTCACAGCTATTCCCCATGGTGCGATTTAGCCCCAGGCAGCTCAGCAGCTCCTGCAGTCCCGCTGGAGGGGAGCAGGGAACGGCTGCGTCCCGCCATCCCGCAGCGCGCGGCTGCACGGCGCCGCTGCCTCGTGCCCACCTCGCTCCTGGACAAACGGGCGTTTTAAATGACTCCTGAAGCTGCCTTGCGTATGTTGAAAATCCAAACTTAACGCAGATTATAGGTTTAAGGCGTGATTACCTCGACAGCGGAGATGTGCGTTACGTTCTGACGTTGTCACATTATGCTGTGACAATTATTCTACTTTAATGAAGGCAAAAAAGCATTTAAGATATGTTAAAAATCAGCCTGTTCTGACACCATCTACAGCTTCGCGATATGTTGGAAACATATTGGAGTATAATCACAAGTGTGGCTGAATATATTTCATAAAAGCATGAAACCTAGCAAACTTTGTAAGACAGAGCAGTAAATACGTCCTCGCTACCACTCCTTATAATAGCAACAGCCTGTCTCTGGAAGAGCAACAGGAACGGTACTCGGTTTTATATTTCTTTCATGGCAAGAACAAGAGAGCACCGAGGGAAATTCTCAGACAGCAGATATAAAACAAGCAGGAGGAGGTCATTTGTCACACGATGCGTAATGACGTGTGCAGGGCAGGACTGGCTGCCACCGCCATCTTCCAGGGACTGCTGGGTGCGAAGGAGTGCGGAAAGAAATAGGGACGGTTCCTGAAGAATAAGACGCTAGTGGTCGTTGAAATAGTTTGGCTGCAATTTCTGGGTGAGCAAGTCCCTGAATCAGAAGCTGCATGTGCGTAGTGGGAAGGTAAGAGCGAGCCCCGTTCTTCCATACGCGTTTGGGTAGCGCCGGAGGCGCAGCAGGACGAGCTGGTGCCCGAAGGAGAACCGTAGGGCAGCCCAGGGTGGCAGGCACCTCGAACATCTCCTGGTCCAGCCTTTCCTGGGAGAGGAGCCTGGATGGGAGACTGTCTTATAACGCTCTGACCCAGCACAGCAGCTCTTAATAGCGTTTCCCTTTAGAAAACAAGGCCCTCGTCAGACTCCAAAGCAGGAACGAGGGGATGTTTGGATTTTGAACTATTCCTTTGTCTTGGCAAGACAGGCAGCCGCGAGGGGGTCTGGCAGGGGCTGCCTGGCAATGCGTTTCCTGACGTGCCGCAGCACGGCGATGCAGGCGTGCGGGTACGGGGCGAAGGCTGCTGGGCTAGCGGACGGCCCGCCTGGGAGCAGGCGCTGCAAAATCCGTGATCCACGGAGCGCGCAGTGTTTTAACTAGATACAGGGGCTGCGTGGTCTAGCTCTGCAAGCCGATTGCTGAAAGCACGCCTTAAAATGCTGTGTTGCGATTAATTTTAAATCTGCTTTTGAGAATAGTCTTCAATATTCATTTAAGGCAGCCTGTTTCCAAAAAAAGTTCTTGCTGGCAAACTTGCTTGTTTGAGACAAATGAAAAAAGGATGAAAGATGGATGCGATTATGGCCAATGATGTAAATCTTTTTTTTTTTTTTTAAACGAAGGAGAACGACTATGTGTTGGCAATGATTTGGACTCGTCGACTTCAGTGAACTCTTAGAAATAAAGCAAAGCAAAGGAAAAACTTTTCCTGTCCTCAAAAAGCAGTAGGTGGTGAAACACAGAATCCTGCATTGCATCCTCTTTGCAGACTGGCAACAATTGCGGAAGAATTATCATAGATTTCACTGTTATTAAATAGCCCTAAGTTCTTTTAGGAAGAAAAACAAAACAAACATGATTTGATGGAAAAGGAGAAGCCTTGGCTCTGTTTCTCTCTACAAAACCTGCTACCCTGTCCTAGGATTGGTAGCAGAAGTGGATTGTGGTTGTCCTCGCAATTCAGTCTCTCCTGCCAATGGGGCAAGCAGTGCTGCATCACAAACGCAGAAACGCGCAAAGCGCTCACGTTTCTGAGCGTGAACTCTTAAAATACCCCCCAAAATACTCTCATCTGTAACAGCGTCACTCACCCAAGGGCATGCGGCCCTTTGCAGGGAACGTCCGGAGGATTTCCCAGAGAAGCAGGTTTTTATTCCTGTTTTGCAGATCGGGAAATGAGAAACGGAGAATTTTAAGTGCTTTGCTCTAGGAACAGTGAATCGGTGTCAGACACGGCTGAAGCCTCAGACTCGCGCTCTCGTGCTGTAACTGCAGGTTGCGCTCCCACGTATAGTACTGTCGAGGGCATAATTTCATTTGGCTTTTCCCTTGAGAACCTTCTGCAGCCACAGATGTGCAGGAGAGATTTGTCCCTTAAATAATCGGACTGAACAAGTCTCATGCTTTGTGGCAGCCCAAACGCTGCGTGGGACGGGGGGGATTTATTCTCCGCCTTGCAGAGTGCGGTGCAAGTTGTCAGATACAACAGAGGGATGTATGGGGGGCGGCTTGTTTTTCTCTGAAACGCTGTGTTCGTCACTCTTGATAGCAAGATAGCGCACTCCGTCTGAAAGGGAGGTGGCCAGTCCCATCACGCTGCTGCCTGATTTAGTCTGGGCATCAGAAAAGCCTTGTTGTGTTTTCAGCTTAGGCCACGGAGCAATTCAGGATAACCGATTTTTTCTTTACTTATTGCCAGTGGTTAATGCAAATGTATCTGTAGATGTGTGTATATGAGCCCCGTGGGGTTTGCTTTTCTCTTTTGCCCGCCCTCTCGTGATGTCCGTGATCCCGACAGCGTGCCCGCTCGCCCCAAGGCTGCTCTGCCACCCGCGCGCAGAACGGGCTCTCTGCCGGGCTTGGAGCGTCTCAGCCCCGCTGCAGCGTGCCCGTGCGCAACCCCAGCCCTTCAGCATTTGCTCAGCTTCAAGGCAGCGAGTATCTCCCTAGTGATGCCAAAGACAAAATTCACACACGTTGAATTAATGATTTGCTTACGTGGAGTGCTGGAGTGGGGACTGCGTGCAAGACACGGGGACTGGGAGACTCCCGACGCCAGCGTCGACGCTGGCTCTTCTGCGCAGCTCTGAAATGGCTGGCTGCCCCGAGCCTGAAATTGCAACAGGGCCAAGCGCTGGAGAGAGCTGCAGGAGCTGCAGTTAACTCGTTTCCAAAGCCTTTGTATTAAAGGCTCATCCGCACAGCTGATAGGGAAACATTAGGAAGCACAGAGTGTCCAGAGGCCGCTGCCAATGAAAAATGTTCGCTCTGAAGTCGTGGTTTGAACATCAGGGACTCCTCCTCTTCTGCTCTTATTAACATCATAACTCAGGGAGCTTCTCCCGTCTCCAGGAAAACATTCAGCAAAGTATTGAGGCTGCAGACTCGCAGGCAAATCGATAGACTTTGGTTTTAGCAAAAAGACACTGTGATCAATATTTAAACAGGAGCCAAATATACCTCTTTCTTTCCAGCCGCCTGCCAAAGGTGTAACGGGGAGGAGGGGAGGGCAGCGCTCCTCCAAGCGTGATTAGTGGTGACCTCCCGTCTGAAGCAGCCTTTCCATGCCAGGGGCTGCTCAGCAGCAGGGCCTTGGCCCCGCCAGCATGTTCTGCAGGAGCCTGAAACCAGGATCAAATGAATGCATGAAAAATTCCTCTGTAGCCGGCGCACGGGAACCGCGATGCTACTCGGGGCGACGGGCGGTGTCTCAGGCTGCGCTCAGCTGCTGGCGGGGATCTGCTTCAAAGGAAAGGCCGGTGGAAGGGGTCTCCGAAAGAGACCTTCAGTCCGCCTGGAGGCCAGAAAACGCTCAGCAAAAACTTCAGTTTGCCCAGGACATCCTGGAGGCGCCTGCGTGCTTGGCCAGAGCCCGAGGCTGGCTGATCAGCGGCTGACAGACCCACCCGGGGTTGCTGCATTCTCCCCGGGGATGCCGGATGAGGTGGCCACCGAAGGTGTCACTAAAGTTTTTGATTTTTCCCTTTCGTTGGCTGATGTCAAGAACGAAAACAAAACTAAGCACTTGCAGAAAACATGGGATTTGTTTTTGTTTGGTTATTTTTCTGCCACCTGAGAGGACAGGTTTTGGCCGGTTCAACCTGGTTTTACCTCGGTGGGCTATTGCTTCTCTCCCAGCTACCTTAGATCAGTTTCTCCAGTTGTGTCTTGGACGGCTGAACAGAAACCTTAGGCTGACAATTCCTTCTTGCTGACGTTGGTCATTTGTGTCGTGTTTCAGGCCTTTCTTTCTAAGAGGAGGTTCTGGCTGAGTTGCTTTCAAAGCAATATTCATCCTTAACTTCATCATAAAGCATTAAGGAGAATTTAGATAATCAAATCCAAGTCCTCATCTCCTAAGAGATACGTACAATCTATACTGTGCAATTACTTCTCTTTTCAGAGGGGCTGTCATCATTTGATTAGTTCAGATTAAGGCTGATCCTGAGATGCCAGCGGGTGAGGATGTCCTGCTCTGCGCCATCCATCTTCAGGCACCCAACCAGAGCAAAGATCAGGAGGGAAGGAGCACTTTGCCGGGAGATACAGCCATGGGTCGTCAGATAATACAATAAGAATGGGGAAAAAAAGGGGAATGTAAAGGCAAAAATTCTTGCGCTGAAGCCCAATCGCTTGTGAAAGAGCCTCTCAGGGGAAACGGTGAAATTTCTGTCGGTCTTGAGTAATTCAATATGGGGCTGACCAAAGCAGCAGATACTGAACGGAGTGAACTGTGCTGCGTTTGCTAGGCAGGAACTGGTGACCTGTAGGTATTTCCCATCTTTTTAGTTTAGAATCAGCATATTGGAACGTACGTTTCTCTGCTTAGTCCTTGAAACAGCAAGGCTAAACGCATACCTTACTTCAAGCGTACGCATGGTTTTAACGGCACGAAGGCGGCTAGCATGTGCCTACCGCGAGACACACAGTTTGTGTTTTGCTGGTGGAGATCTAAACGCTCAGGTTTGGGAAAAGGACATGAATTCAGTTTTAAGTTCAAGCGTGCGTTGAGGCTCTGGTTAGACATTGTGGCTCCAAGGACACCCTCCCGGTGACCCTTGCCGCCGGGCTGGCTGTCCTCCGGATGGCTCGCCTGGCCTCCGACACGGCTGGGGACAGCCTGGGTCGGGCACCGTGGCCAAGGGACCGAGGGACAGCGGCCGGGAGCAAGCGGCGGGGCTGCACCATGTGCTGAGCACCCAGCTCTGCTAACGACTTTGTGCATCGTCTTGGTCAAGCGCTCTGGGCCTGAACCGAACCATTTGTTGAGTAAGGACAATAATACGCACCCACGCCGGAGGTGATGGTAATGAATTAATGTTTCTGGATCGCTCAGCGAGCCTTTTCTCAAAAGCGCTAAATAAATGCACAGTTTTATTGTAGGGAGGACGCCAGTTTGGCGTCAGCACTGCATCCCATGCCGTGTTAACCTTTCCTGCCCAATCAAGCCTGCGTAGCAGCACTGCTACGCCTTGAATTCTCAGCCACTGGAAAAGTAGAACAAGTGTCGCTGGGCCTTCGATTGAAACTTCATTTCATTGTAACCTTGGAACAAGAAGAAAAGCATTAATTTGATTTAAGGCACTGGCACAGATAGCTATTTTTATTATAATAATAATACTACAAATAATTCCCTTATTCTGCCCCACTTTTTTATTTAGATCGGGAAGAAGCAAATTGATCAAATTACATTAGGATAGCCTGAACATTTAATAAATATTTATTAAGATTTTAGTGCAAGAGACATACTTAGAACAAAAGCTTGATTATGGGCTTAAACCTTCTTGCATAAAGCCTGACCTTTTCCCGTCGGGCTGCTCTCCAGCAGCCTCTGAGCAGCTGATAGTGATCTGCAGCTGTGAGCAGCAGAGGTTGGGTTTGGAGAGAAGGAATCCAGGCTGGGCGGGCTGGGGTTTGACGCGATGGCTTGAACACGTTTGCTGCTGCAGCTTTAGCTGACTTGTTGGAAACTCCTCAAGTTTTACAGCTGGTGAAGGGGAAGAGGATGGAAAAAAATGGGCTGGAATAGGAATAACTAGGCATGGGAATAACCTCCTGCGTCTGCCAGACAGGAAAGTTGTGTGACTTTTTAATGACAGCACGATAGCTCCTCAGAGAGGCTGCAGACTTGTCACCGTGCTGGGGAGCGACCCCAGTCTCATCTTCAATGTTGTCGTTATGTTGAGTAAATAGTAATAGTAATAAGAGCAAGATGAATGGAATGCAAACTAGAAATGAAGAGGCTGTGTCGGAGAGGGCGATTAGTGCTGTGTTGTCCGCATTTCTCCATGGTACGAGCAAAGTCTCTGTGAAAGTCTTAGAACTGCGTATGGGTTGTTTGCCCTGAACTTCTTTCGCCCTTTGGTTTACATCTCCGTGTTATCGGAGAGAGGGGCGAGGCAGAGAGTTTGCCAGGCTGGGGCTCTGACCAGCGGAACGTCTTTGAATGCCGAGTATAATGTGCTTATGCAGAAAATGTTGGGGGATGAATCAGGCTAGAAAGTGATTGAATTACTGCATGACTGTGCAAGTGATACGGATTCGTTGTGTCTGTTTTCACGTCCGGGGCTTCGCCGCCTTTTCAGTTTTCCTGACCGGCACGGCACCCTCGCTGCCCCTCCTCTCCGAGTGCCTCTCGCGCACGTGGTAACGCCGCAGGAGCCCTCCCTCTAGTTTAAGAAACAGAAATGTGGCTAGCAAGTAGGAATACCACGAAACAAGGCCTCGTAGGTTATTCCTGACACCTCCCTCCCTCCCTTTCCTCACCCTGCCTGCAATATTTGCTGTAGTTTGTAACACACAATTGATTTTATTTCTCTTTCACTTGGCCATCCTTGGGCTTCCAGTGCCCTCCGTTTTTTTCTTTTCTCTATCAGAAAAGAAAGGGCAATCTCGAAGGGGAAAAAAATGGGTGGATAAAACAAACGCAGCTTGGCAGTTATCTCCTGCCTGGACGTTCTCGTGATACCGCTGCAGAAGGTGGTCACCACCATGTTTTAATTAACAGTCTGCACGCGTTCCAGCTGTTTGACGATTGTAGCTGAGCTTGTAGAAGCAACAGGGGGGGATGTTTTCCTCCTCTCCGATTTCCACACTTAAATGCTACCTACCTTTAACCGTGCCCACGTGCCGTTGTACACCTGAGTAAGTCTGATACTCGCATTGAATCAATACTATCATTTATGCATAAAAGCCCGGAAACCCTGCAAAACAATTGCGCGAGTAATTTTTCATGAACTCGTCTTAAAGCGCTTGCCAACAGGCTAAATTACCCTCTTGTCAAATGTTGTATTTTGTTCTTCCTTCTTTCTTCCCCTCTGTGTATGCCTTAATATTGATAAGTGTTCTCTAGCATGAGAGAACATTTGCATTTTTTGCTAAACATCATGTGGTTGAACACATCAAAAGATCCTTTTGTTCTTTCCCTGTTGCATATTCCCTCAAATTTGGGAGTTGATTTCGGAGATAGCTGCGCGTGCCGTGGCTGGAGGTTCTGTACTGGGGCTTGTTAGTAAGACTCGACCCTCGGCAGCCTCCGAGCAGTTAGCTTAAACACACAAAGTACCGTGGAGAGCCTTTGCCTGTGATATTTCAGTACAGATGTTTGTGCTGAGGTTCCCTTTTGATTCTACGCTCTGCAGAGCTGACTCAGTGGCTTCCCTGCCTGTGGTTAGACTCAAGTAGCTGCTGCAAATCAAATTAATGGTATTAATAATTTCTTTCCTTCCTTGTGTGGCTGCTTACAGATCTTGACTGTTCTTTGTTTTCAAGAATGCGGTTCCTTTCAGTCCCACCGTGAGCCCTTCCCCGTGCTTTTGGTGTCCGCCTTCACTTGCTGTTCTTGGTTTCAGAGACAGAAAACGTATTTGGCCTGAAAGCAGTTGTCGCACGGGGTGTGCGTGCCTGGGGTGTGTGCACACGCGCGTGTGCTCCTCCTTCCCCACTGCCGGCACACACCGAGTCCTGCCTTTGGAGCTGCTTTGAGGGATGCTCCGTTGGAAACGGGGTACTCTGAGGTGGGGTTTCGGGCGCCGGTCCTCGGTGTGCTCCTGGGCTGACCCGCCGCGTCTCGGGGGCCCCGACGCTGCTGGGAGCCTGTGACGTGGGGTCAGAGGCACCCTCCTGCTGACGGCGAGGGCTGAGCTCCGGCGTGGTGCTTCCTTGTTGCTGGCTCGGTGGTGGCTTCTGCAGCGCCGTCCGTCAGGAGCGGCCCCCACGGCCGTGCACCCGCGGGGGAGAGGGCTGGGGAATACGTAACAGAAACCAGACAATCCACCATTTTCCTGTGTTGCGCTTTGCAAAAGCGAACAAAAACAGGTTCGGAAGATTGATTCCCTGCGTATAAACACCGGCCAAATGAGATCATCGAATGCTTTGACCGGCTGTCTCGATCTCCGGCAGCCGACGAGGTGCCCCGTTCCGCTGCCCTGCCGGCACTGGGGGTCCCAGCTCCAGCGCTCAGCGAGAGCCTGGCCCCCAGCGCAGCCGCGAGCGAGGGCCGGAGGGAAAAGCGGCAAAGGGAAAGGAACGGTTATGACTTTAAATATACCTAGTCTTTCTCCAGAAACGCCGCCTCTTAAAAAGAATAAGACTTGAACAATCTTGTCTCTCAGAAACAAAGTGCTACCACAACATCGACGTTCCCTAGCTTAGTTCATGTTTATTTAAATGACCGTTTTCTACTGGCAGATAAAAGATTGAACTGTTTTGTTGCTATTGTTTTTAAAAGTCCTCGAATACGAAGGTGCCTGAAGCCAGCATTTCATTCTTATTATGTTATGACATTTTTTCCCCCGCATAATTTGAATAACACTCTGTTTAACTCTACAGCTGGAGGGATATGGTTTTTACTTTAAATTTTAGAAAGTGAAGCTAGTTCTGTGAAAACCTCCAGTTTTCAACGGGACAGAAAATAAAAAGTCTGGTGTGGGTAGCAGAGTGCTCATTTTCCCTAAACACCTTTACGCGGTTCTGGAAATTATCACCCAGGGTTTTTATTTACTGCAGTGATTAGGATAGCATAACCACTCAGACAGAGAAAAGTGGCTGGCACAAAGAGTGTTTTAATGGCATGCACACCTTTCTGTTAGGAAACAGATTGATAGTTACCCACTCTGAGATTTCCACCTCTTAAGGGATCATTATGATCAATTAGCCTTCCCGCATCTAGCGCCGGCTTTAGGGTTTCAGCTGGTCGGGTTTGAATCAAGCTTACATCTCACGGCTTCAACTAAAGCAGATTTAAGAGGAGGCAATCCTGCCCTGGCTTGATGTGAAGACTTTAAGTAAATTCCTTTCAGGCATCCCCGTTCTGCGCTGCTCCTCATCCCGACCTGCATCGGGAAGACTGCCAGGCACGCCGCAGACCCACCCAAGCAAAGCTCCCGTTAGCCTCCATCGGCACCGCTTTGCATCCGGGCTAATCCAGCCCTGATCGTTACGGGCCGAGTGTTCAGCAGCCCGAACCTTCATCCCACATTTCAAAAGAGCATCAGGTCCTTACAAAGTCTAAATCTCAGTGGGAGCCAAATGGATTTTATACTCCCTGAGACAGCATCACTTTTAAAATGGGATTTCTGGGCGCTTTGGATTTTTGTGCCGCACTTCTCGTACCTTAGCCACAAAGCATTCCTTCCTCCCTGATCATATGCAGGTTGAAATGAAAGTCAGATTTGATTCGAGTTTTCTTAAATCTTACTTCTTACTGCTCCTCTGGGCGCACCGTTGAAGCTCCAGACACTCTTCCCCGTTTAAGGAGTTAATGAGAGTCATTTTACACTCGAAACGTGCTCCTGGTTTACCTGCTATCCAGAAACGTAGTTGCAAGGTCTCCCAAACAGCTTTGCTCTACAACGCAGTTTTAGGCAGCAGTTTACCATGCTGTTTTGCTAAATGACTGCAGTCCATATCCTGGCACACTCGCGTTTTTCTGTGCGAAGCATGCGTATCGCGCAGTTCCCGTGGTCCTTGGGAAGGTCGCTCCAGACTGCCTTCAGCCGCATTGATCGTTAATTGGATCTGGGCACCTTAAAGTCAAGGTCAATATACAAAGACTTGGTTTAATTCTGCATAACCTTGTGTCTGCCTGCTGGCTCGTGTTTATTCCCACAAAGGCCAAGTCCGCTCTGTTTTCTTAAAAACTCTGACACCCCGTACCAAGAGTGTTGATTCCAGATTAAGCCTGTTTCATGTCTCATAACTCTCTCCCATTTCACCACAGGCTTCCAGATGCTGCACCCGGTTCCATGCTTGGCTGCAGGCGAGGAGCAGCTGGGTTAAGTGCTGACAGAGCGGCTGCTCCCATGGTGTTGTCCAGTTCCTTTCTTTATGTCAACATTATCCAAAAACTGTGTAAACATGTCGGTAGAAAAAACCCTGAAGTGCTGCAGTAGTTTTTCATCTGCTTTCACACCGAGTCTCACTTCCAAAGCTGCAGAGTACTCACAACTATTATAAAAGTCAGTGCAAGCTTTATTTAATTTAATTAATTAATCTATCACTATAGAAGCTTGAAGAGAAATGGAGGAATATATCTAAAATTCAGGGTGTAGTAATTGATGAGTTATGGCATAGAACCAGTGGCAATTTTTCTCAGAATATGATTTACAGGCAGGGGGTAGGGTAGCAGAAGCGAGTGCCCTAAAGCCATAAAATCAGGCTGCTTACCGGCAGGACCGTGCTTCAGCCTGACAGCCATTCGCATTTTCCTAAATCACAGAAATCAGCACCACAGGGAGCTGCAGCCACCAAAAAGCTGGTGCAGAAGTGCCACAGCATCACTGCAGCGCAGAGGAGGCAGAGGCCGTCCCGGGGGCACGCGTCGAAGGAGCGGCACGAAGCAATGCTCTGAAGGGAGAGCTTCCTCTCCCCTACGCTCACAGAGCGCGTTAGCTCGGTCACTGGAACTATCTCGCTGCGTGGCTCTTTATTGTGACTTGCACGCCTGACCTCAGCTGGGCAAGCGTGAGGAAAAATCGGCGTTTAAAAGCACAGGAACAGGAGAAACGTCCCCGCGTTTGGCGACGGTGATACTGCAGTGGACTCGGAGTTTGCAGGCTGAGTCTCAAAAGGCTCAGATGCTGAACCAAACACTCAGCTGTTTCTCAGGACCTCATCGGAGCCTCACCAGCAAGCTGGAAATCTCACCTTCACCGGGGCTTTGATAAGATTTCCAGAACTTCCTTCTGGGGTCAGCCCCGACATGTGCAGAAAGTGCCTTTCTCACCTTACGCGGGGTTTTCATTTCCCTTTCATTCCGTGAGCTCGGGAAGTGTGAGAAGCTGAACAGAGAGTGAAAATGATTTTTATCCAAATTAATCTGAACCTTACAGCAGTGCTGGGGTCAGAGCATGGAGGTCCCTCATCTGTTTATATTCTCTCCTAAGCCACCGGCTCAGAACAAAAGAGGTCAGCAGCCATCATTTCTTTGACCTCTGAATTGCTAAACTCTTCTCACTTCTGACTGTCTCTTGCTGGCTCCAGAAAAATAAAAGCTTTCATACTAAATCCTTTGCAGGGCAAGAAAGAAATCTATCCCCAGGGGAGAAAAGGCAGCAAAGGAGAAAATAAACTCTCGGATTAAATTTTAAAATTGCTTTATTAACACTTTTTTCTTTTTAAACCTTAGTTCCCCTGTGAACATACACATCTTGAAACCTTTCTGTTTCTTAATAGTACTCTCTCGTTTAAACCACAATAAAAAAATAAATGTGGAGGGAAGGATGAAAGTGTCTCTAATCCCCTCTTAACCCCTTACAAAATTGCTATGGAAACAACAACCATACTATTTCCGTGGTCGTTCTGCATGCGTATGGACGGAGCTTTACTGGCGATTGCAAATGCACCAAAATCGCTGCGTCGCAGACGGCCCGCTTCGGAAAAACTCCTTCGCAAAGACACCGGCTTGGGCGCCGCTGGGGTCCGTGATGCTGAAAGCCCGGTTCGCACCCACCAGTAGCGCAGTGGCAGACTCTGTCTTTGTTGCAAACCCCCAGCAGCAGTGGCTGTCGGGTGTCACGGGCTGTCCTTGCATCGTATTCCCCGCGAAAGGAAAATAATGGACACAAATTCATTCGTAGGTACAGAGGAGCTGATTGCCTCTGGACCGATTAAAGCCCCGAGCCTTTAACGGGTGCAAACGAGTGTCGTCCCCCGCTTCTTTTCTTACCGGGCAGCCCCTGGAAATGCCTTAAGGTGTTTCGATGGTGCTGCTGGGTCACTTGGGTTATGGTGACATTTTCTGCGTTGCGGGCTGGGCAGACACCTGAGCAGATTGTAGCTATTGCGGCACAAAGCCCCTCAAACCGCCCACTGTTCTGGGTGCCGAAGCGGAAGCAAACCTCATCGTATGATGTTCAATCCATCTCTGTTTGCAAATGGACATTATAACTTCATTTATCCTCCTGCACCCTGCGCTCTGCGGGGTGAATACAGCTGTTGTCCCGCTGGCCTCAGCGAATCCGCCTGGATTCGGACCACCTCGCCGGGGAGATCCGGGCTCCATGCGCTGGAGCAGACAACCGCCTTGGTGTCCGTGTCACTGATGGACCGTCCCTGCGTGTCCCACCGTCCGTCTGGGGTGGGAGGCAGCCTTGGATGCCTGCATCCTTCGGCAGCACCAAAAGACGAAGCCGAGCGGCATCACCCGCGGTGTTGTCTGGCAGAGCAGGCTTCCGACCACGGCCACCTATTGCCAATTCTTAACCAACAGCGCTCTCCAGTCTTTAAAGCATCATACAACGTGTATTTATCTTTTCATTTCTGTAGGCTGTGTGTACCCTACTCTCGTCATTGACAGTGATCAGCGTCTTTCACAGTTTGATTCCATAGAAAGTGCCTATGCCAAAAGCTCAATGTATTTCCTTAAACAAATCAAGCTTAATAAATATTAATGCACGGTGTCCTTGCTGTACGTTAAGTCTGGATCTTTGTAGCTAATTATTTGAATGGCTGATAAAATTGTGTTTAAATATTTCATGCAGAAAGAGCTCCGTAACTACAACAGCGTGTACACGCGACAGTGGGTGCAGGTACGCTCCGGCCGGTCGCACGTCGGCACGGCACTCGCAGAGTCCTCGCCTAAGCTCCTGCCCGCCGTCCTTCCCCTCCTGACTGTTGTTGATGCTGCTCGTGCCAGCCGCAGTGTCACGCTGCAGGGTCTCCCTGCCTTTAAACAGCAAAACGCATTTGCCCTGCCGACAAAGGAACCTGCGGTGACCTGGTGAGCCAGAAGCCGAGATGGCCACGGCTTTCTCCAGGGCTCCCTTTCCCTGCCCCAGCCTCTCCTTGCAGCTCGAGGTCCTGGAGTCGGGCACCACGGTGAGCAGCGGGACACTTACTGCGTGGAGTTAAGCGTTTTCCTTTCGGAGGATTGGCCTTAACGTAGTGGAGGCTCCCTGTGACTTTGCCCTTTTTACCTCCTCTTCTGCCGTGTCTGGAAAGCAGCAGTTTGACAGGGCGGGGGGACCGAGGCGCTGTGCCGGGCGGCTGGTTTAAATCACGCGCTGACAGCTCTGCAGTCAGTGGCAAGAGCACCTTGCAGAGCTGCCGGCGTGCGGTCGGGGTTTGTCCCTGGGCAAAGCTGAGGGGACGCTGGCTCCTTTATTCTGAGCTGGTTTCGTTCCCGATTATTCTCGGTTTTGCAGGTTTCCTGCCCGCCAGCGCGCCGGCGCCCGTGGATGAGAGCCGAGGCGGTGCAGGCTGGCTGCCGTCGCTGCCGGCTTAAATTGGGCGCCGCACTGGGGCACGCGTGGCCGGAACGGGGATGCTCTGCTGCAGCCTGCCTGGCCCAGGGCACGGTTGTGGCTCAGCTGCCCCCTTCTCACGTTATTTGAAAAGATGCTAAATGCAGAAGGTGTGTGTGGAGTACAGATCAAAGCGGTGCCGGGTTGGTCCTTTCTCTCCAGTCTCGCTGCTCTCTTTCTTGCAGGTTTTCATGCTCAATGAATTTGCAATGAACCTGAGCAGAGGAGAAGAAACGCTGGGTTTAATTCAGGATAACCACGTGCCGCCATGGCAAGCACAGGCCACCATTTGCTGAGCTTTTCTCTGCGTTGGGAACCACCAGACAGCTTTCGGTGCGAGGGTTGGTGTGCGGGGAGGTGCCAGCTGCCGGGAGAGGCGAAGTAAGTGCGTATTTCTTGGGAAATATCACCTGGCAAGAAATTTCAAAGCCTTAAATCCCCCCAGATTTCCTTGGCTTCTCAGAGCTGCAGGCCAGCTGCAGCCTCGTGACCAGTCCTTGATACCCTGAAAATACACCACGAGGTGTTCACGTGAGCGTGAGCACAGGCCGCGTCTGTCAGTGTGTTGGAACAGGGCGTGTGCAGCGACGCAGTCGTGTTATCACCGAAATGTGCTTGTCAAAGTACCCTGTGCTATGCAATCCCTCTCTCCTCCTTTAATTTCAGATCCATGTTGAGGATTTTCCCCTCTGTGATATATTAATTTCAAATATTGACTCACCAGATTCTGTGATTGATAGAACTCAAACGTATTAGTCTTATTACATCCTGTATACTTTAATTAACTTCAGCAGGTGATGTTAATCAACCTGAATGCTGAGATACGGAACAGCTAAGCAAATGAAAGGGAGATGGAAAGATATCTCCGTGCATTACCTCCCCTTGTGCGTAGCTCCTGCGCCTAAGGCGGACACAATGAGAAGCTAGTTTTTTGAACCGAGACCTGTACATGGGACATTTCGTATCAGGATGCTTCGTTTAAGTTAAAAGAGATGTTCAGACCGTACAGGAGCCTCATCGAGTCATGGGAAACGCTGAAAAGAAGTACTACGTAAAACAGTGATGTTTCAAAAGGAAGTGTCCAAACTACGGGGAGTTCCGTGCAGGCCTGTGCCTCCGTAAGGCAGTGCGTAAACTCATAGGTAAGCCTCGTGTACCAAAATTCAGTATTTCTGAGGTCAGCAGCTGTTGGGAAAAGCGGAATCAGGCTGTCGTCCTCAGCAGCCAGTGTCTTAACTTTGTAATCACCATCAAAAGTGCTTAACAAGAAAATGCAAGTTACCCCACAGCCTTGGAACAACACGCAGTCACGGGAAATACGGTTTAATATTTTGAGGTTATGTCCTGGCGATCTTCCTTAATTCCGTTACTGTACCTTTGTGTGTTCCTCCTAGCCATCAGCATGTAAAGTCCTGCTAAGCTTTTAGCTTTGATAATAAAAGAGGTTGCGATTCCTACGCTGAGGACAAAGAGCTAAACACCTTGGTCTAGTACAGCAAACGTTTCCAGCGGTGATCCGTCTCTCTCATTGGGGGATCCACTGGTTCATTAGTTGGTGTACCTGGATCAGTAGATGGCACATTTGATTAAATAAACGATGTATTATCATTTTGGTTCTAAAAGAAAGTTTCGTTTTTCCATTGGATAATTTACCTGCTGCTGGGTAGCCTGCGCTCACTTCATCAGGCAGCGTGTCTGTTAGCTTTCCAGTGAGCTTACGTAAGTGTCAGCACTAACTACCCTTACCTGAACGGCTAGTATGTCCGTGGTATTACCAGATTCTACACTGAGAAGCACTTTATACACAAAAGGTAATGTGCGAAATGGCCAGTATGTTTTGCAAATAGAATGGACTGTTTCTGAACTTCCAAAACGCACAAACATGAAAATATTATTTGCGATTTATTTCAGTTTTAGCAGTCCTTGTATACATGCAATGTTTAGTAATTTCTGTAAAACGCGGTGTCATGAAGTACCCGCTGTGCTTCTCAAGGTGTACACCAGGGAGTTGCTTCACCCATCGGTGAAATGCAACAGGCCGTGAGGCCGCAGATGTTCGTGCACGCACCGATCCTGCGGCCTCGGCCGGGGTGGGATTTGACAGCTGCTCCTACAAGGATCCCTCACCCAGCCCAGAAACGCTGTTACTGCCACTCTGCCTGTCGCAGTGCTCTTCATTGTGACGCGATGCACAGCTCTGTAAAAGAAAAAGAAAGAAAACATTACGCGCAGTCAGGGACGTGAAGGTCAGTGGGGATTGAACCGGGCAGGGGTTCCTGTTGTGATCCGTTCGATTCCCAAACAAAACTCCTCTTTCTCCAGCCATGCCTTGGATGCCCCGAGCCCTGATCCCAGCTGCTCGTGGCGTATCGCAGGTTGGAAAGACGTGGTGCTCGCTGAACTGCGCCCGCAGCCCGTCGTCCCCGAGGTCCAGGCGTTCGGTAGGTACGGAGGAGCCCCCAAAGACAAGAGCCACCCAAAGCCGTAGCTGCCCCTGCAGACGGGACGCGGCACTCTTTGGCAGCACGCAGCAATGCCACGCTCGGGTGGGGACAGGGAGGGAGCTGTCCCCAGCCCCGTGGACGTGTGGGCTGGAAGTTGGACGGGCAGGGAGATTGCCTGCGCTGGAATTTGGCCAGGACGCTGGGACGAGCCAAAAAAGCATCTCCCTGGGACAAACGGTTCCAATTTAGTTTGGTCGGCTGTAGCCAACTGTACCCAGCCCAGTAACAACATCTCCTCTACATCTTGCAGCTGTATAAATCATTCTGCCTTTAATTGCTGAAACGTGGTATTACATACGTACGGCATAGAGTAATCTCAAATAAATGGAACTTTGCCCTGAAATTAATACTTAATCTCCTATTTTGCTGATTTTTTTTACTCGCTGAATGCTGTGACCTTGTAGTTCATAGCGTTCGTGGGACTCTACTCCACATTAGAAGCCATTTTCGGGAGCAGAAATTGTGTGAGAAACACGGAATTTTATAGCAGCGAGATTTAATTTAGATAGCAGGGGCTGATCATTGAGTGGTCTTTTGTACGATACGAAACTTTCCACTTTAACAACTAACAAGCAGCAGCCTTGGAGCGAAACGAAGGCATGGTTCAACAGAAGGCTGCCCCATCGCTCTTGCCGCCGGAGCCACGCGTGTTCCTTAGCCCGAGGGATGCTCCCCGCTTCCCGTGGTCTCGGGACCCTCTCTGGGGCGGGGAGGCTGCTGCCAGCAGAGCCCGCGCAGGGCAGGGCCCGGGGGCTCCCAGCCGCCGCCGCGCAATCTTCGCGCCGTTTCCCGCGAGTCACTTCGTCTTGTGCCGTCACCCTTATCAAACAGGGGAACCATCCTTCTCGCTTCCGCAGCCTTTGACTGCCTAGCTTTTTTTGGAATATGAATTTATCGGAACAAAGACTGTCTTTTCCTATGTGTATGGAGAGCATCTGGCACCAATTATGAATCAGGCTTCTAAGTGCTTAAATACTATAAATGCGAACCAAAACTGCCAAAATCTCTTTTTTTTCCCTCTCTCTACGCAGCTGCGTGAATTTCTGCCATCTTGTTATCATAAACGACCTTGGTTTTGACTTTGTGATTTATTTGACATAAATTTAGCGGGTGCAAAAATAAAGTTAACTCCTTTGGTGTTGCCGTCTGAAGCGCTCAGCTCTGCGTATGGAACGCTTGCCCACGCGTCTCCCGATCAATTTGCCTGGCAGCCTGGAAGCTGTCAGAATTTCGGATGGGTTTACCTTCAGACCTGAAGAGATAACCGTTTCCCAAGTTTCACTAAACTTTTTTGTCTTTTCTTAATCTCGGTAATCAATAAAACGCGATTGATTTTTACAGGCATAAATCATAAGTGCCTCTTAGTGCTCGGAGAGTACCTTCGGTCTTGGTAATGAGACTGAATGATCTGCTCCTTGTTTTACTGTATGAGCTGTTTGTCATGTTGAAGAGGCTGCTGTGAATGACTCACTTCACTTGGAAGAGAGATTTATTTTTATAAACCATTATTCCTTTTCTTGCAAAAACATATTTCCCCCCCCCCATTTTGGTGATATAATTTAAATTCATGTTTCCATGAGGACTGTGAAGGCGGCGACCCGCGGTGCCTGTCGCTCCTCACCGCCGTCCCGACCGCTCTTGGCGCTGGGTCGGGGTTTCTCCGCTGGGTAAATGCCGGCAGGAGTTTTGGCTGCGTGCACAGGGGCACGCTGTCCCCGCGCATCACTGGAAGTGCTGGTATAAATTATTCCCAAATGAGAAAAAGAGTAGGCAATACTGGTCTAAAGTAAGAGCGTAATACTTTTTCCACTCTACGGATACAGTTTATTTTGTTCAAAAAGAAACAGCCACACTGACAGGTGTAAACCCCGGCGTTTTCCTTCCCAGCTGGTCGTAGGTCGTCTTCGGCCTTCACCCGGGGGCTGCCCGCAGCAGGTACCACNCCCGCGAGTCACTTCGTCTTGTGCCGTCACCCTTATCAAACAGGGGAACCATCCTTCTCGCTTCCGCAGCCTTTGACTGCCTAGCTTTTTTTGGAATATGAATTTATCGGAACAAAGACTGTCTTTTCCTATGTGTATGGAGAGCATCTGGCACCAATTATGAATCAGGCTTCTAAGTGCTTAAATACTATAAATGCGAACCAAAACTGCCAAAATCTCTTTTTTTTTCCTCTCTCTACGCAGCTGCGTGAATTTCTGCCATCTTGTTATCATAAACGACCTTGGTTTTGACTTTGTGATTTATTTGACATAAATTTAGCGGGTGCAAAAATAAAGTTAACTCCTTTGGTGTTGCCGTCTGAAGCGCTCAGCTCTGCGTATGGAACGCTTGCCCACGCGTCTCCCGATCAATTTGCCTGGCAGCCTGGAAGCTGTCAGAATTTCGGATGGGTTTACCTTCAGACCTGAAGAGATAACCGTTTCCCAAGTTTCACTAAACTTTTTTGTCTTTTCTTAATCTCGGTAATCAATAAAACGCGATTGATTTTTACAGGCATAAATCATAAGTGCCTCTTAGTGCTCGGAGAGTACCTTCGGTCTTGGTAATGAGACTGAATGATCTGCTCCTTGTTTTACTGTATGAGCTGTTTGTCATGTTGAAGAGGCTGCTGTGAATGACTCACTTCACTTGGAAGAGAGATTTATTTTTATAAACCATTATTCCTTTTCTTGCAAAAACATATTTCCCCCCCCCATTTTGGTGATATAATTTAAATTCATGTTTCCATGAGGACTGTGAAGGCGGCGACCCGCGGTGCCTGTCGCTCCTCACCGCCGTCCCGACCGCTCTTGGCGCTGGGTCGGGGTTTCTCCGCTGGGTAAATGCCGGCAGGAGTTTTGGCTGCGTGCACAGGGGCACGCTGTCCCCGCGCATCACTGGAAGTGCTGGTATAAATTATTCCCAAATGAGAAAAAGAGTAGGCAATACTGGTCTAAAGTAAGAGTGTAATACTTTTTCCACTCTACGGATACAGTTTATTTTGTTCGAAAAGAAACAGCCACACTGACAGGCGTAAACCCCGGCGTTTTCCTTCCCAGCTGGTTGTAGGTCGTCTTTGGCCTTCACCCGGGGGCTGCCCGCAGCAGGTACCACCGAAGCCCGGCAGATGCTTGCGGCAGAACTGCTGAAGGGTCGCAGCCGCGCGTGGACAGCGTCGTACCGAGGCAAGGAAAGCCGCTGTTCAGAGCGGTGAGTGCCACCGACTGCTGCGGAGCGGGGTGGGGATGCGGGGATGCGGGGATGCGGGGATGCGGGGATTNCGGCGACCCGCGGTGCCTGTCGCTCCTCACCGCCGTCCCGACCGCTCTTGGCGCTGGGTCGGGGTTTCTCCGCTGGGTAAATGCCGGCAGGAGTTTTGGCTGCGTGCACAGGGGCACGCTGTCCCCGCGCATCACTGGAAGTGCTGGTATAAATTATTCCCAAATGAGAAAAAGAGTAGGCAATACTGGTCTAAAGTAAGAGTGTAATACTTTTTCCACTCTACGGATACAGTTTATTTTGTTCGAAAAGAAACAGCCACACTGACAGGCGTAAACCCCGGCGTTTTCCTTCCCAGCTGGTTGTAGGTCGTCTTTGGCCTTCACCCGGGGGCTGCCCGCAGCAGGTACCACCGAAGCCCGGCAGATGCTTGCGGCAGAACTGCTGAAGGGTCGCAGCCGCGCGTGGACAGCGTCGTACCGAGGCAAGGAAAGCCGCTGTTCAGAGCGGTGAGTGCCACCGACTGCTGCGGAGCGGGGTGGGGATGCGGGGATGCGGGGATGCGGGGATGCGGGGATTCAGCGCTGCCGCCTCCCGACGCTGGAGCTCGCTGGAGCCACCGGTGAGGCTGTGCAGTGGCCGGGCTGTGTTTGCTGCCGGGCACGCCGGGCTGCAGGAGCCTGCTCCTCGTTTACACCGTGTTCCGTTGCGTTTACGGTTTGGCTTTGCCGCAGCCCATGGAGAGCCATGGGCTTGGCTGGTTTTTACCGTGTGGCGAAGCCACCTGAGTGATGTCATTCCCTGCGGGAGATGGGAGCGTATGTAGCCTTGAACTTGTAAAGCTGCAGTTGTTCGTGTACCTCCCATTTCTCAGCTCTGCTCCGTGGAAAGCTGGTCAGCTGCTGCTACGGCTCTATAAGCATCTCGTTAGTGCAGTGATCTGGTTTTTTCTAGTTTGTAGGTTTTAGTCCTGTCGTAGGACTTTTGTCACAGTGAGAGCTGGAGAAGCAGGCTCTTCTTTTGAAATGCGTTTATATAAAAAATAGTGTGTACCTTGTCTGGGATCTTCTTCTTGACAGTGACTTATAACTGATGTTTCAAAAAATATGCAAAAATTCCTGCAATGTCTCTAGCCTGTCAGCAAAATATGCAAGAGAATTGCTTCCTGACCTCCATCGTTTCGTAACCTGACGCATGAGGGCTCATAATCTCAGCAGCTGTATATGCTACAGCTCCTGGAGCTGCAGATCCTCATCTTATTATTATGGACAGATTGGATGCCAAATAGTTATAGCTTAATTTAAATGTCCATTCTAATCTTTACTCTTTACTTCCTCTCCAGCTTTTATTGAGGTAAACAATCTTCTTGCAAAATGAAATGCTTAAAACAAAATGTGAGGGGTTTTCTGTGGGGAAATTTAGACCTAGAGTTATTTATATTAGCTGGTCAGAAATTGGTAGCTATTTTATTTGAGAAGTCAAAAGCTTTCTAGACAGCTTTCTTTTCCTTCAGAACATAAATATAAGACCAGAGACTGGTTTGTCTTAAAGTTTTGTTGATGGGAACTGATGGTCTTACGGCTTCGTGCTAATGAAGAGTGTATTAGAGGTGTACATTTAGTTTTAGCTGGCAGTTCTCTGAGGGTTTTATGTTTATTTCCACTGCGCGCATCATTTACAGCAACGCGTCTCGGCTCTAGGACTGGGCAATTGCTCCAGGTTTGGGCAATTCCTACCGCTCTTGCTTCCATGGTTTGTTCAGCGTCAACTGCGATGTTCCTCCCAGGCCTGGCGGTTCTGCGGAGCCCTGCGGGACTGCGTTCCCCCGCTCGCTCTGCTGCCTCCGCAGCTGCTCAGGGCCTGGTACTGCAGCCCGTTGTCCCCATTCCAGTTAGTGAGCATCCGCAAATTGATTTCTGTGTCTGCTCTGATCAATATTTGTGTGCATTAATGTTGTTTCCAGCATCTAACCAGTAAGGACGTGCATCTTCAGGCAGTTCCCCTACACTTTCCCTTGTGGGTGGCATTTTACTTCTTAGGCACCACCTGTTAGGGAACGTTTGCTTAGGATTAGGTAAATGTTGAGCAAACCATGGGAAGCCTGGATTAACAGTGCCGAATAAATCTACCCAAAGACCTTCCTTCTTTCCATTTTTCTAATCAGGAATGTTGTCATCTTCTTTGGCAGGTTATTAATGCCGCACACAAGCATGTAATAGAGATTGTGTTTTTCCATTCAGGGATTTTTGTCCTGATAAACAGACTGGCATAGACAAGTTACCCCAGTCACTGCACGAATGTTTGCCTTCAGACTCAGCCAAATTCTTGAGAGCCCCTGGCCCGGAGCCAGAAGACCTCTGTCATCGCTCTTGGCTCCTCCTCTGCAATCCATCATCAGTGACCCATCACCCCGGCAGCTACCAGAAGAAATCTGGCATCTGGCGCATGTTTTTGTCCCAGCCCAGGTCCTGGTGTCTTTCCTTTATCTTCGTGTCTGGCTCAAAGCTGCTGAAGCAGAGAGGGATCTCGCTGTTGAATTCAGCAGGCTTTGGATTATGCTTTCCTTTCCTTAGATATGTCCTCTCGGTTTATTTCTTATGTTCCTTTGCATAAGGGAACAAAACTTAATCTTCTCTCTCTGTTTACTCTGTATCTTTACTCATCTATTCTATAAGTTGTTTTTACTGATTCTATATTTCTAGCTGTTTATCTTAAATGCTCTTTATCCTCAGCATTTCTCATTTTATGAGGTGGCTTGTGAGGGCTGGTAACGTATGAGTTGAGGAGCATTTCACAGCTAAGTCAGCAGTTCGGTTCACCTAGTCCAGCAGCGAGTAAAAGTTACAAAAATCCAAGCTTTTGAGTTGCCGTGGACCAGGGGTCTGGACTCCACGTAGCCACAGAGGAGGTGATTTGGGTCGTAACGCAGCGAGCAGCGCGGTGGGATTCGAGCTCTGCAAACATCGCTGCCCCCGAGCGCGGAGCCCAGGGCAGGTCCTCTCCTCCTCGCCTCTGCCCTGGGCTCCGGTGTCTCCCCGCGGTCCACCTCGCCGAGCCCCAGCAGATCTTGTGAAGTGCAGGGAGCAGCGGGCTGGTATTTTTTGGCACCCTCAACAGCTGCATCAGGAGTAACTGGAGCGCGGTCACACTCCGCAGAGCACAGAGGCAGTCAGGGTGACCGAATGCTTAGTGGGTCACAGACCCTTCAGTCACCCCGTGCGACCCAAAAGGCCGGGCGTAAGGCAGTTGTCTCATTCATCACCACGTGCTTTTTCGCTCAGGAGACAGAGCCAATACCGTCACGTAATTAGCGCTTGCATCGCCCCGTTGGAAGCCAGAGTGCCCCCACGGCCGAGGGTGTGCGCAGAGCTGGGGGCAAGGACGGGCTCCTCCCGGCAGGACATCATTGCTCCCAGCTGGAGCCCCAGTATCTCGCTCCCCCTGAGCTCAGATGAGCATCAGCTGGCTCTGCCCTGAAATACCCCCACTCTGTGAGCACAGCTCCTCTTTTACAGGGTCAGTTCAGGGTTGCAGGCTCCCAGCAGAGAGGTGCTGGGCTGGAGCAGCCTCCCCTGGCTGGGGCTCCCTGGGCAGTTGTAGGAGATGCAGGGCTGGCTTGGTTTGGGGAAGCACCGGCCTCTCTGTAACGGCTCTGGAGGCTGACAGTGCTCTTGCGGTAAGAAGGATGCAAACAGACCATGAGGTGTGAGGAAAGGGCAAAACGCATGTGAAACGGTTACGTCTGCAGTCAGTAATGGAGTAAAGCGCGTGGCCAGGCATGGCTGCTGGCAGTGCTGCACTCATCCTGCAGCCTGGGACTGCTGCTGCTGCCTTTCACCGCTGCTGAAACCGCCAGGAGAAAACAGATGTGCAGTGCTGCTGTGCCTGCAGCGGGCTGCGTGGGAGGGGAGCAGCTCTGGCACGGGAGCCCACGTCGGTGTGCACGGAGAGAGCGGGTAAGCACAGAGCAGCCAGGCTCCACGATGGCGTTTTCTGATGTGCTATGTGAGCTGCCTCTTGAAATTATTTGTTTGTTTGCCATAGTTTGTTTGTTTTATATTTAGTTTGACGTGGTCTAGAGGCTGGAGTAATTTTCTAACTCACTGAACGATCTTTTACTCTCTTAAGCACCTTCTCTGTCACACAAAAACAATTTTCAATTGAGTACAAAGCACCCACTTGCAGCCCGTGGGCTTTATTTCCTGTGACTATCATTTAGCAGCTCTGGATACATTTCATTTAAATACATTTGCATGGTGAGGCCAATTTAGCCTTTGACTTGGGGTGAACCAAACTCCTTTCCACGCAAATGCTTACAGAAGGGAGTCACCCCTGTAGCATCCAGGTTAAATACACTTTTATATGAAGGTGTGTGCTGTGGAACGGGATTGGAACATTTCTGCCTCTCTCTTTCTTGACTTTTTTTTTTAACAAAAGGTTTTTTTTAAGTAAAGCGCTTGAGTCTTGTGGAGGGGATTTTTTTTTTTGTTTGGTTTGCCATGTTGCATGCCTGGCATCGCAGTGGGAATTGCCCTGCTGGCCGTGACAGCCGGTGAGCCTGGTCAGAGCTCCTTCCCTGGGTCAGCCTGGCAGAAGGAAATGCCATAATGTCACTTTCCTCCCCAGATTCTCTTCCACTGAGTAATTTATTAATTACAGCATGTCCACTGGAGAACAAAACCTTGGCCTGATTTTGCATGGAGTGTCAAGGGATGAGAGCTTGCTCTGTAGCTGGGTGCAGAGAGTGTAAAGATCAGGCCGTGACAGGACAGATGAGGTTTGGAGGAGCAGTGTTTGTTGGTTTGCATTTAAAGATTTCAATGCTCCTTGCAGAGGAGAGAAAGGGCCGTTTTACAGGTTGGAAAATTGAGACATGGGGAACAGAAATGGCTCAGTGCAGGCCATACAAGAAGTGAGCGGCTGTCCGTGATCCCCAGGGTCTGCTAGAGTCTTGCTTCTCATGTTCATCTGATTTTCTGGCTATAGCTTATAACTTTAAAGAAATGGTGAGAGAGGATGAAAGTCTACAGCCAATGTTGTATGGGAGGTTAGATGCAATAATTTCAGGCTGTTTTGGCCTCAAACATCCACACATTCGTGGAATATCGTCCAGGCTGAGATGAAGCTCAGAGGTTCTCGATCAGCCCATCGTAAAATCAAACTTGAGACCGGCATTTCACTTCCAAAGTTGTATTTAGATACTTCCAGGGAAAATCAATTTTAAATGTTGTCAGAGAAATTATTCATGCCGGCGGTAGTTACACCCCGCCATAGGGCAAGAATAATATAATAAATTAGCAATATAATGAAAGAGCTTCTATTTGTGGAGAACTCTGAATGTGACTGAACCACCTCTTTAAAAAGTAGTACGAAAGCATGCGAGAGTCGCTGCATCTGAGAAAATCAAGGCTTGATCTTGAAGAGCCTGATAGAGGAAAGAGACTTGGAAGGAAAGGCGATTTGATTGCTTTCAGCTAACAATTCGCCGAGGTCACTGTGACCGCGTTCTTCAGGAAGCACTTAGAGGCAGTGGCTGTCTCTTAAAATGGCTGGTGGGTTCAGCACCTTCTGCAAAGGAGGTTTGAGCTCTTGTCAGTAAACACTAAATAAATTATAACAATAATTAAGAACCTGCCACTCTCTATAAAGCCTCGTGTTTGCTAGGCTTTTCCAAAGGTGCGAAAGGCAGTGGCTGTTTGTGGACAACGGCATTTTGTCTGTGGCCCTTGCAAGCCAGAGGATGGGCCAGGTTCTGAACACGCTGATCAGCAAAGCCCGCTGCTCAGAAATAGCCCAGCCCGGGTGGTTTTGTGGGTGCGGAGGAGGAAACAAGCTCTTTTCTAATGCCTTGAATTCCAGCAGGACTTACTGCTCTTCCCTGCTGATAGAAACCTAAGTGTCTTAAATGCAGCACTCAGCCTTTTTGGAGAATTTTAAACGTTACCTGCTAACTTGAAAATTCATTTTGCTTGCTAAAATGTGGAATGCTTCAAATTCCTATTGTTTCTAAAATCGCTTCAGGTGACTCCTTCTAGCTGTCTTTATAAGCCTGGGAGGTGTTCAGATTCACTGCTTGAAGGTGTGCCTTGCTTCTGCACTCAGAAAAATAAATTGGGGGTTTCAGAAGCAGAAAACAAGCAGGCTGTGCTATGAGCTGGCGTTGCAATTGCAGGTCGTCCTTGAAACTGTGATGTGTTCCAGCCGTTTTGATTTCATAATCCATGGTCTTTCCGTGGGTCAGCTGCGTGACCCTTAAACTTGGGAGGGATCCAGTACTGTGTGCTTAATTTGCCTAAAACTGGCCGAGTCTGAAATAGCGAGTCAAAAACGAAATACAGCTGATCTAATATGTATTGATTTTTATTTTTTTCTTAGACTGAGCTTGTCTAGGGAATGTAAGCTTTCAAGAAATGTTCGGGACAAAATCCACTTATTCTTTTGTTTGTTAGAAAACATGAGTGATAGATCTGCTATAATTTCAGTGCCATAGGCTTTCCGTAAGTTTAGAGACAGTGAGGGTGTTTCAAACCCAAGTTAGAGGGAACACTGGATCATTTCAAGCAACTGCTTTCCCAGAGCTGCTTGTCTTTTCTTACCTTGCTGAAGGAAATACATGTGGGCACCTGAAATCACCAGGATTTGTTAGTTCGCCTGAAAGAAATCAGTTGGTTTACTCTTCCCAAGAAGGGCCAGTTTGGGTTATATTACCACTGATGCCTAATCAGTAGCTGAGGGTGTTCAAGCCAATGGGTAAAGTGTTTTGGAAGCTACTTATTGAAAATCAGAGTGAAACTTGGCCTCCTAAACTACAGCTGCAAAAAATTTGCCCTTCATGAGTGAAGCTGGGAGAGGTCCCATTAACCTCAAGTGGTTTTGGTGAGTTAAGTGTTGAGATTTCTAATAATCACCTTTCTACGGCCCTGAGCCCCCCCAGTAAGGGAGGTCATGTGTGGGCACAGGCTTAACACGAGTCAGATCCCAGGTAGAGAATTCCTGCCGTCAGGAAACACTTCCAACAAGAGTTGTGTGATTTTTGTCTTATGCTTATTTGAGATAAAATATTTCCAGTTGTCGTAGCCAGCCTTCACAAGAGCCAGATCTAATAGCTCCAAAATAAATAGAGCTAAATGACATTAGCTCTTGAACACATGTAAAAAGCAGGGAATACTGCATTCGGTGTGTAGGCACAAACCTGAGCCCCGGCCCCACGAGAGGAAAGGCAAAGAACTGGCCCAAGGTTCATAGAAGTCCCTGCGGTCTATTAAATTGCACAAAGGCACGCTGATTCGCACCAGGTAAGATTTGATCCAGAGCGCTAGCTGTCTTCCTACTTAGCAAACCCACACAGAAATCCTGCCCGGAGATATTTCCATAAAGAAGAGTACTTCTAATAAATTGGCTTTCTGCATAGAAAGATAAAACCTTTGAGAATATTTTGCAGCTCGTTCCCATGGAATGTAAAATTTCCTCAGATGGGAAATGGTGTAGCTATCATATTTAATTAATCTTCTTCCTCAAAGAGGGTCTTATCCCCCCACCTTTGTAATGCAGTTCAGGCTGCTCCACTGGGATTTCTCCGCCATGTCTGGCGTTAATGCCAATTCAATGCATCCGTTCGGATGAGAAGACGGAGGAGCTCAAACTGGAGGTGAGCTGGGGTTATGCAATTTGGAAGTGCAGGGGGTCTTTTGCTGAATATAGGTGCTACCTCCTGATTCCAAGTCATGCAGGAGCCCCAGTCCGCTCATCCTAAAAAAGGCTTCATCACGCTAACCTTGCTAAGGCGCTCTCTGCTGCCCTGCAGGGCACGGGTTTGTGAAGTCTGGGATGCGATATGTTTCTTCCAAATGCAGTACAATGTACGGAAGCAGAGCAAATGATGAAGGATCTGCTTGGTCTCTCCTACTTCTTTTCCTATTTTTTCTGTGCTCTGTATTTTCATTTCTTTAAGACTCCCTCACCTTACCCCTGCAAACGCCACGTGTGCGGTACAGCCGGATGTTTCCAGGGGAGTCCCTGCTCTCTCCAGTGCTGTCTCCCTTTCTGAGCCATCATCCGTTTAATACCTGCATCCTAATACACTCTGCCTAGCCTAAATCCGAAGTGCATTAGAGTGGTGGGGATCAAATGCAAAGTTTGGATTTGATTCAAATTCTGAATCCACGCTAAACTGAGGCTGTTCTTATCGGGGCTTTTAGTTAATGCATTTAACAAGAAAAAATTCTGCTGTGGTGGCTGTTTCATCTGTATGGCAATGAGAACCTGCAGCACTACAGCCACAGCTCCTCGGCGCTTGAGTTGTGTGCTGAAACCCAGTCTCTTTCTGTCTGTTCGGAGTTTTCCGGTCGGTGAAAGGAGGCATAAATTCAGTGCCTCGCTAGTGTGTGTTCTGGACGGCACAGCTGTTCGGTAGCCATCAAGCACCACGTTCAAACAAAGAAACACTGGGCTGAGTCCTCCTTCGCCTGAAGCAGTATTTCTAGCTTGGCTCTTCCAAGCTCTCCTCTTGCAGAAGCTGCAGATATCAGCTGCCTTCTCCAGAAAGGGGCCCCTTAACCCATGTGTACAAGTCTTTAGTGTTTCTCATTGCTTGTTTATCTTGGGTCTCCGAAGCCCCAGGACTCATAGAAGGCAGCAGGGGTGCGTTTTGCAAGCTCCCGCTCTGCGGAAGCCGCGGTTGGTGCAGCCTGGCAGTGCCAGCGCTGATGTGACCGGGGCAGCGCTTGGCATCCCGCAGCTTGCTCCCAAGAGCTCCTCTGTTCAGGGGTTGCCTTTGACAGATTCAAACCTAGATTTATTTGCTGAGCTCTCAATAAATTATCCTGGCGCTGGCGAACCAGCTGAACTGAGAACACTCAGGGAAATAAACAAATAGGCAATGAGAAATTTATGCCTCTACGTAAACTGTCAAGTCCCTGGATGATTTATGTCTGTCTAAATGCGGTTGTTAATTATTGCTTCTGCTAGGCTTTCCTCGTGCTGCTGGTGGGGCAGCAGAGCCCCTCGAGCAGGTTTGTACCTGGAGGTCAGCTTGTAGATTTTTGCCAGGGTCAGTGGAAAGTTTCTTTGTCTGGGCTGGAGAAGTGAAAGGCCACTGCAAACAGCCAGCAAAGCCGCCCGTGACCGTACCTCGTTGTGCTTCGGTGCCCCGTTTGAGAGCAGGGTATTTGTTCTGTTCTCTGACTGAGTCCATCTTGTGGTCTTGACTTTAATGCATTTTACCTCTGACCTCCCTTCCTCTTAGGCACGCAGGACGTGGGACAGTAGGGTGTCTGCCCGAGAGCTGCTGTGACACAGATATTGAGAGTTACCTCTAGAACAGCAAGTGTGAGAACTGGGTGGCGGTAGAGCAGTAACGTCCAAACTTGACCAAAAGTTTTTTGGAAATAAGTACTAATTTTCTCATCCTCTTTTGTGCAGTCTCTTGGCAAATGTTTAAGAATCTGGCTCTTCCTGGCAGCAATACTCATGCGGATCATCAACAAATCTGTTCCTAAGACACTTTCTCTGCTACAGCAAAGGGTTAAAAACACAAACATCCACAAAAAAGAAGCCCTTTTCTGGGTAAATGAGATAAGGAACATTTGATTTAACAACTCTTCTGTATCCTAAAGACAACTGAGCCAGTGAAATTCTGGGAGGAACCCATGTGCTGCATCAAGCAGGCATCTCATCCGTTTTGGAACTGAATTTTTATTTTTTTTTCTCAAAGTAAAGAATGCCCGTCCACACCCTCAGTGCTGTCTCCTTCTGCAGAAACAAATGCCTCTTAAAAACCCTCAGAGCTTAGCAAACTAAGAAAATCAATGAACTTCTTTTTCCCCACCAATATCTAAATAGACGTTTTTATGTGTTTTTACATCGCTAGCTGTTGAACAAAAGGTCACTACTGATTTGAAGTCGGGCTTTATAGCCCAGATGGCTTTCAAAAAAAAAAAAAGCCATTTCTTTGGCTTTTCTTTTATCAGAGGGTGAATAAAAAGACAAAAGAAGCAACCATATAAATGTACATATCACAGTGCTACGTCATTGCGACAGCTCTGTAGAAAAAGTCAAGCTGTTGACAAACTCGGGGTGCGATGAACTCGTATCGCGTTTGGCAGCGCAACCTTCCCGATAAGTCGGAGCAGCGTCGGTCTATAAATCACGGAGATTTATGGACAAATACTGTAAGAACAATAACCTTTCTCCCTTCTGATAGTCACCTCTTAGTTCGCATTGTAGCCGTGGATTTCTCTCGTGAGCTGTTCTTTGGGGCTGTGTTCTGTCGAAAGCAATGAAGAAGCACTCTCCAGACGTAAGCCAAAATGAAAGAGAATCAGGCTTACACTGAAGCAGAAAGCAAGGCTTGGTGCAGTTAAAGTAATTTTACTGCATAACAAATGTCTGCTGATAGAATTGCCCCGAACAGAGTTTTACATTTGTGAACAAAACCTCCCAGGCTACCACCGGGTAAGCGACCGATGTGGTTGTGAGCAGAGGCGTTGCTCTGCGAGCTGAAAGCGCCTCTGGAAGCAGTTGCACTGGACGGAGTCGTTTGTGCACGTCACCGTTTCTCCTGTTGTCACTCCGAGCTGTTCCCAGGCGTTTATACCTGGGAACGATTCTAAATATTTATTTTCCGAAGCAAAGCTATGTTGCCTTTCCAAAATAACGTTTGATGGTCAAACAAACAGGAAGACCTTCCAGGGGGACGCTTTCCTGACGTGGTGCACTTTCCTTTCATCTGAACAGGAAGACTTTGTGCTCTGTTTTGAGGAGGGTGTTGCTCTGCTTGGGTTCTTTTCATTCAGCGCTTGGGTTTTGCTTTGACTCTGGCTGCCGGAGGAGGCCCCTGCAGCCGTCCCGCCGTCCGGGCGTGGGTGCCTCGCAGCGGGGCGGGGGTGCTGCCGGGCTGGGTTGCGGGTGGAAGGGGCCCTTCCTGCCCCCTCTGTTGGCATTCACCAGCATCGGGGTAGAGATGCTCTGCTGCCTGGCAGCAGGAAAAATAAAACAGTGTTTAGACCACTTGCAATTTAAGAAACGTGTGTTTCATAAAAGCAAGCAAGTGCCTGGGTGGAAGCAGAGAAGGATTCATGGCACAGGTGAAATTCTGGCACTACTGGGAAAAAACTAGAGTTTTACACTGACTCCAAAAACGCCGGGGTGCTACCTTAGACTTTGTAAGGGCAGCACGTCCTTTGGTGGGAGTACAGCAGACGACCCCGATCGGCTGATAATCTGTCCCTGCTACGTGGCAGTCGTGCAGTGAAAACCACAGGCTGGGCTCCAGCGGGATGCTCGTTGGGTGGCAGAAGCAGGGCTGGAGGGAGCCCCGAGAGATCCGCCTGCTTGTCCCAAGAAGGACCAAATCCCAGTAAACGTTTCCGACAAATCTTTGTCTAAGCAACACTTACAGACCTCTGGGGATGGGTATTTCATAGGCTCCGCAAACAGTCCCTTAATAACCTGCTATGAAATGAAAAGCAAATTTAATGAGGACTCCAGTGGCTCCCAATTTAAACATCACTTTAGAAAGACAAAGTAGTAAAAGAATGGAGTCAATTTACATCTTTTGGCAGGAAAGTGTAAATCACTAGAAGGAAAGAAAGGCATATGGTAAATATACCCTTAGTATGTAGTAAGGAAGGGAAACTGGTGCAGCAGCCGCGTTTACCAACTGAAATGGGAAAAATCAAAATTATTTTGTTGAAAATATCACATACAGCTAATAGCACCAGGAGCTAAAGGAGTAAGGGTCAAAGAGGTCCAGGACATACTGGGATGGCACAGCTGTGTCCGTGGGCCAAGTGACATCTGACTGCATGGGAAGGAGGAGGACTGTGTGCGGCCGTACCAGAGCTACAGCTGCCATAAAAAAAAAAGTTTCTTCCTGGAGAGAAAATAAATGAGGGTTTATTGCTTTTATTTAAATTAAAAAAAAACCCCACCCTGCAATAAGTTATAACATTAAAGAGATGAATGAAATTATTCTTTGCAAAAAATCCATTTGTGACATCTTAATGTGTCCTAAATATAGTAGGCTCTGAGACGCGCCGCTCGCTTACCAATAGAATTGATGATATTAATCACGCTTGTGATGGGCACGTGGCAGCTGTGCTCAGGACTGGCTCGCTCCAATGTGATTGCTCTGTCTGGTGGAAAAAGCCAAGTTTAATGTGACATCATCAATCTAAGACCAAGAATGGGATAGATTTTCTGATTACGAGGTTAAGTGATGCATCAAGAGAGAGCAGAGCTTGGTCATTGCTAATCATTTAAATTTAGGAAGACTGAGGAGCATGACATTATTGGCTGGCATTAAAGAGCACCTCTTTGATACCAGCCATTTGTATGTGTCCTTTCTTCCTCTTGACTATATTTATTATCCAAGCAATAGGAAAATAGGCTCGGGGAAGCCATTCTGTTCAGTGTTTTGACTGTACAGATGGACATCCATCTGTACATATAACAGGCTGGTCCACCCTTGTCTCCTTTACAGTTCGTTCTTTGGACTATCCTGGTTTTAAATATGGCTTGCAGTCTCTGAGAGGGTTCTCGTGTTTCTACCCCAGCTCTGTCCCGAGTACTTCACGTGCTAGTCCTCACTACGTAGCTGTGCCTGGGTGAGCTGCTGCATTGCTTCCTGGAAGACCAGGGCAAAACCCAGATGCGCTGTTACGATTTTTGTCATATTGCTGTGGGACCAGAGAACAACCTGGGGACAAGCGATCCTCCGAAACGTGGTTGTCCCCCACGTTCATTCTACATTATGCTTTCTATGTGATATAACTTCCTACTGACTGGTCCAGCACTTCCCATTAATGCACGTTGGTTTGCGTTTTCTGGAATGCTCTGCTCCTAGTGAAGCCCCTGGTCCTCAAAATTCAATGAAGTGAGCAGATGAATCGTGGCAGACTGTCCTGCTGCGGTGCTGACTCTCTTTCCCCTGGCAATAATCCCATCATTAAACCACTGCTGCCCGGGTTCACGGTGTGGTATCTTAGTGGAGGATGAGATTCCTCTTTCATAAAAGAAAAAAGTCAAGATTGGACCCTCAAGAGCGATTCTTAATTATTTCCAGATCTTCTGGATCATTAGGAAGATGAAAGATGGCATCAGTTAAGATGCAGGGCACACTGGTATAATGTAATTGATTTTTACATATATTTAACTGATAATTCATAAAATGTGATATGGCTGAAGCAGCACAGCCTTAAGTGCGGCCTGAGTATGAAAGGTCAAAGCTCATAATAGAGAGATTACTGGGTCTGCCACTTCGGAAGGTGAGAGCCTGAGGACAGGATTCATGACATTCATCATCATTATCCTTATTTATTATTTGCATTATAGCGATGTCTAGAGGCTGGATCCTCACGCTGGTTGTGCTAGGTGCTTGCAAATAGAACAGAGAAATGAAACGCGACAGTGCAGGCTTGGCATCGTTGACATCAGGATGGCTGTTGGGCTTGGGATTTCACCCGTGGAGCCTTGGCCTCCCTGCGTGCTGGTCCGTGCTGTCCAGAATCCGTTAGATCTTTTTTTTTTTGCAAACTTTGTGTCCTTCATCTGTAAAGAGGCTTGCCAGCCCCACCATCTGTAGATAACGTTGATGACTCTGGCTTCCCGTATCCAGCCTGCCAGCAGCCGAATCTGGGGGTGCTCCCAGGCTCCCCCCACCCAAACTGCTCGTGCGGGTGGCTGTGGCTCCGAGCGAGGGGCACCCGCAGCCCCCCTGCGTCCCCCCCGCTCCCGGGGCGCTGCTGCACGCAGCAGTGGTGCGGAGGCACCGGTCCGTCGGCTTGGCCGTGAAGGCCTCCCGCCCTCGGAGGGCACATGGCTCGCGGGGCAGGGTGGCCCAGGGCGGAGAGGCGAGCTAAGCCCATCTTCAGTAATCCGTATGGCAGCCGCTATTTGTCAGGCGAAGGACTCCGAGGATTAGATCTGACAGCCAGCCCAGAAAGCCTGTGCAAACCCTCCTCATCTATGAGATGTTCCAGGCTTTGATAGCTTCCACTTTTCATTTCAGGGACTTATATTGATTGCTTTAAGAATTGCACACGCGCACACGTATACACGCACACATTCAGAGTGCAGGAAAATCAGAGCAAACTTTTCCTAAACAGTCATATCCCAAAGGACTAGGAAAGATTGATTTTTACATGTTCAGCTTTTAGGCTATTCACATCTCAATCCAGACAATTTTCTTTCAAGAGAGTCCACTACAGTCCACTTAATTGTATTTTCTAACCAAGCAGTGGAAGAGATTTGTTGGCTTTACTGTCCAAAGAAGGCACAAATCTTTTCTTCCAGTTTTTTACCTTGAGTTGATAATGTAGTGCGTGAATTTCTGACCCTAAAAGCAATAAAATATCAAGTTGTTGGGTCCAGCACCGCAGGGAAAAGATTGGTTCATGGAGGAATTTAAAGACTTAGAAAGGAGAACCTGGATGTATATTTTTTTTTTTATTGGGTAACAATTACCCTTAGTATAACTTTCCAATTTGGTCATGACAGTCTGCTAGCTCTGATTCTGTGCTTCATGTAGTAACTCAGAAAAATAATCCCAGTATAGGCATTTAAAAAGCATTCTTTTATGTATTTTCTTTGGCTCCAAGTTTAATAGTTGGCTATATCATACTTGACCAGGTTAGGTATTCCAATGACGTCTTGTAAATTGGGTTAAAAATACAGCTCTGTAATACTGTCTATCCAAGTTTGCAGCTTTATTTGAGGCTCGGATGTTATGAAATAATCAGTTAAAATACGTGGTTTCACTTGCAAGCTGCACCACACCTCCCTTACCTTGGAAATAAGACTGTGAGACGCAGTTAGGTCAGAAAGGTGCTGCTTTCTTGAATAGCAACACAAAGACAATTATCTAATTGCCTAGCTACTTTGTTCAGCACTTGACAAGCTGAAGAATTAAGGATCGAACCACTGAAATCAGTGAGGCTTCACTCCGTGCCAGTCTATTTTAAAATAACCTCCGGAGGGCTGGTGGCAGTGGACGCAGCGGTGCGGGCGTCCCTCCGCTCCGTGAGCCGCCTGGGGGGGCTGCCGTCGCGGGGCGCTGCTCCGTGCCAACTTTTGACAGCTGCTGGTAGGCGAGATGAATGTAGTCCAAGAGACAACAGGATGCTTCTTGCACGGGGAACCCACGCCAGGTCTGACCTGATTTTGACAAATTCAGAGCTTCGCTTGAAGTGAAACTTTTTCAATACTTTTACGAAAATATTCTTTTTAAAACAACACGGCAAGAATCCATTTTGGTCAGAATGTTTTGCTGGTCAACTAGTACGGCGCCGCGCTGGACCTTCTCTCAATGTTCCTGACTGACTGAGGAATCTCATCTCATAAAAGAGCTAGCCGAAAGCGCCCCTGTATACAGCCTGGGCAACCCCAAGGCAAAGTTTCACCCCACTTTGTTCCTTGAAGCAGAGGCTAAACCCCTTGGGGGAGAGAAAGTGGGGTGCAGTGAGCAAACAGGCATTGACCCTTAAACGCAGCGTTGCACGCGTGAAGCTGTAATGACAGTTCCTGCGAATAACTGGTTATTCCGTTCCAGCAAAACAAGCAAATAAACTGCCGATGGTGGTTTGAAACTTCATGCGGTGTAATATTCCTGTCATGGAATGCTTTTAGAGAGGAGCAATAAAAATAAATTGAAAACTACTTTTCTGCTGGATACAGCTGGCCTAAGCACCATCTGAGCAAACAGGATAACACGAAGCTTAACATAACATCTCTGGTTTTATTACTCGGAAGCAATAGGTCTTATAATAGTATAAATTCATTTAAAAAATGGGCTTTTTTAGAAGCTCTCTGTGTTAATTCTGAGCAGTATAATTACAGGTCTTTTTATGATTTAGGCCAGAGACCAATTAGCTTGCTTCTGAGACTCCTGGAAGACTGTTCTTCCCCTTCCTGCGCAGGTCTCGCTCTGCTCTGAGTTTACACACGCGAAGCAGTAAAGTGAAATTGTTCATAACCAAGGGAAGTAACTGTCTCTGTTGGCTTGGCTTTGCTTTAAGTACATTTCCTGCAAGACAGCTGTCATAAGAGATGCAAATTAGCGACACGGCACTTGCTTCTGTAAACTGGGGTACGTGAAATGGTTGCGCGGTTCTCGGGAGTCATCGGTGCTTTGCAGCCCTCCCGGCTGTCCCTGTGTCGCTCCGTGCTTTCCCTCGTGCAGCCTTATGTGCCCCGTTCCCATCGCGGTCTGGGCGTACGCACCCAACCTGAGCTGTCGGGGCTACCTGACCAGCTCCGTCTCACCCAGCAGCTTGCCTGTTGCCAACAGCGAAGGTCGCTCGATGGGTTGGCTCTGAAGGTGTGGGTGCAGGACGCTATATAAAAAATACATTCTGTCCTTTAGGAAAGGTACTGCAATTCTTTCCCGGGTTCTGTGCGTTAAAAAAATTGTGTCTTATAAGTGGTTATATACGGAGTTGTTCAAGTTTCTGTGTCTGCTTGCTCTTCTGTTGTTTTGCATCTTGCACCAAAAAAATCTGTGTGTGTGTGTTGCAGAATGGTCTAATGGAGCAGCTTCAGAGCTAGCTGAACTTATCTCTGGAAAAAATGGAAGACTATATAGTATATATAAAACTACATACTATGTAAGACTATAAAAATAAAGACTATAGAAAGATAGATAAGATTCCTAATCGCTAACCGTGCTACTTAATTTTTAAGCCAGGTGTTTAGCTGATACGAATTAGCGATACTCTTTCCCTACGCGCTTTTCTGGCGTTCCCTGCCATGCGTACTGTCACCTGCTAACGGCTCTTCTGGCGTTAGCAGAGCCAGAGTGGGATTTTTGCTTCAGCTTTCCCTTGAAAAGTACAGACAGAGCCTGGCCTCGCTGCTTGAAGGTGCTCTTGCAAATAGAGCCTTTGGTCTTCAAATTTCCCTCCGGAAGGTCAGAACAAGTAAAAGCTGTGATAAAGCCCACGGAAACTACGGCATTGCCGCCAGGTTCGCTTGCCGCTTTCTTTACTAAGCAGCTGCATTACACCACTGTGCTTGCCTCGCGCTCGGTAGTACTTGATGATAATCTTAATTCGTGTCATTCTTTGAATTCGAACTAAAGATGACTTTTACATCTCCATTGAGGGAGTTGCTTCATCACTGCAGTGCGGGGTTCTCTGGGACAGAATTCCCTGGCTGTTTAACAGTACCTACACACACCAGCTCTGGACATGAAGCGATAAATCTGTTATTAATATATGACTGAGTAGCCCAAGGGTTCGATAACGTCTTTCTCCTCAAGGTCGTCAGTTCAAATATAACACAAGCTGGAAGTTGAAGTTATTACCATTTGATGGCTTTTTGTTAGTCTGTGTAGAATTAAGATTGCACATCTTGCACATTAATGGACTTTCTCCAGGACATACCTCGGTGTTGCATGCTTAGAGCCACCAGACACGCAGAACGATGGTCCTTCACCGGGGAGCAAACACTTCGCTCCGCTGGTGTTGCAGAACTGGTATCAGTTGTTTGCTATTTTCAGAGACATCGGTGATCTCTGTTCTGCCGTCTTCTCCGTAGCTTAACCTGCTCATATGCAGAAGCTCTGTATTATGGATGTATTGACACAACGCTTTACAGGGAAATTACTCAGCCTTCTCTCCAAGCCTTTTGATCTGGAGGCTGTATCGTCACAGTTAACCTAAACTAATAATTCTGTCGAGGCTTAGGGCTCAGTGACGTGCTGATACACATCTTCTGGTCATCTTGAAATGCAGATGGCTTTCGCCTTCCTAACTGGCAGTCCCATCACAGCAGGAATTAAAATTCCCTCTAACAGGACGCCAGTGCTCCCTCAAACCAGGCCCACTGAGGGAGGGCTCCTAAGGAAACGAGATCTCTCTTCCCTGGAAGTTCCCGGAGCCGGCAGCAGAGCAAACCCACCATCACGTCTTTGTGATGAGAACAGCCACGGCCCTCATGTGAACGCGAGCCGGCAGCGGGCAAGCACGGAGCCTGCCCGCTTCCCTTTATTGCTTTTAATCGGGCGTGCAGCTCTGGTGATTGGGTCTTTAATATGTGACAAACATCTGATCTGTTCCCCATTCCTCAGGCCTGTCCTGTTGCCTTTCTTGTTACAGCAGAATGATTGCAGAGCACTTTGTCAATAATCCAGCAAACCTATCATACGGTCGATCGATGGAGCTGGTTTTGTCCAAACTTGCCTTAGCTGTGTGTCTGAGGAATGCCAGGGGGAGGGATGTTGCTTTGCCACTTGTCAGGAGACGTCACCCGTGCAGATAGGCCGCTCTGTCTCTTTTGTCTATGTAAAACCTATTGTTGCTGATTGGTGTCTAGGAGCTGCGCATGAAAAGAAATCCCCTGAGTCCGCTCCTGCTATCCCTCAAGCCATTAGGCTTAGGGCATCGGTACAGAGGAGCTCTGCACCGGACTGCATCCCGTCACGGAGCGCAGGCACGGAGCAAGCGACAGCCGCTCCCCCGCCGAGCTGCAGCCGAGGCAGCTGGGGCACGGACGGCAGAAGATCGTTGTCTGTGTTTTGTGGTAGGGACGGACGTTGGAGGGCTGAGACTAAGCGGCTGGCCTGAGGTCCCAGGTCCCCGAGAGCAGCACTGGGCACTTGCTGAGACCGCACTGTTCGTGTGTGTTCATGAGAGGAAGGATATGAAGCCGTGGGATTTTCCAGCACTTACCTGAAGCAGCTGAACTGGGAGCAGAGTTGCCCATAGGAGAAACAGGGAAACACTTCCAGAAGGTTACTCAGCCCGTCTGCAGCCAAAGAGCTTCCAGAGACGTCTCTCTGATGCCTGCTCCGCAGCTATTAGCCAGGGGATTTTTAACTTGAAACCTCAGTTAGGTGCTTGAAGTGGGGTCGGATGACTCCAAACCCTTATGTTTCCATTTCTTTCTCTTTTTAATCCTTTTATGAATCCAGGGTCTTGCTGGCAGGGAGTGAAGGCCCAGGGAAGCGAAGTCACGGCGTTTCTGGTCACTGCTCGCCCCGTGCCACTGCGTCCTCGGTGACTGTGACTGTGCCTGACCTGTATTCGCCATCCGCCTCTGGGCTGCAGCCTTCCTATCTGCAGATCGGGAGATGAAAGCTCTGATAGTATCTCCAGTGTATATGCTCGTTGTTCAACTTGTTAGACATTTTAAAGAAAAAGACAGGTGAAAAAGAGAGAGAGAGACAATCCTTTGGTTAGCTGCTGGTCGTTTGCAGAGGCTGTTGCAAAAAGCTCCACCTGGCAGGGCTGTAAGGAGCGAGTGGATGTTTCCCCTTCCTTTATGTTTATCCTTCCTTTATACTGGTTATCAGATCAATTCTTGCTTGAAATCCCTGGGTTTGCTGCTGAGGTTTTTCTTCATTGTTAACTGCGAAGAAGGTGCCCGAAGGCTTGGCCGGTAGCGAAGTCCCTTTCCGGCTGCGTGCTCCTTCGTCCTCGCTGCCTTTCCGCCACCGCGGTGGCAGGCTGTGACCTCCTGAGAGAGCGCTGCAGCGGCCCGGCTGCAGAGTAATCCTTCTGCTTTCGTGTTCTGTGCAGGCCAAAGTTTTGCTGGTGATAAACCGAGCTGGTGGGCCTAAAGCTTTCCAGCGTAAAGTTAGTGGTGTCGCTGGTTCCTTGGGGTCCAGAGAGAGCTGGCGTAAGAGGAAGGCATGCGAAGTTAGATGTCCAGGGACGCTGCCAAGGACAAAGCTGTTTGACCTAAATTCTTCCGTGTAACAGCAGGGCTTGCAGTAATGAATTCTGTCTTATCTGTGTGATGAGGTTATGATTTGCAGACATCAAAATCCGTAATTCAGTGAACGCTGCTCTAAACTTGGGAGGGCAGCTAAATAAATAAATAAAAATTGTCAATGCAGAATAATACGCTTGCGCATGGTTAGCAATAGCCAGGCGACCGTATATCACAGCAAAGAATAATGTCAGGTTTTGGAATCAGATAAATTGCAAATAACAATGCAGAAAGCAACTGAACCTTGAGGAATAGCAGCAGCTAGACTAGATGAGGTTGGCTGCAAAAAGCCATTGTTTGGAGGAGAGAAATAGAGACCAGTAAGACAGGGGGGAAAAAAATGGGGAGGGAACAGCAGGCCATAAAGCTGTGATCAAGGGCAGGAGAGATGATAAAAGGCCAGGGATAGCCCAGAAAAAATATTAAGAAGCAATAAAATGCAGCATCAGTGGAGATAAGATGATAATTTGTTATTCTCAGCAGAACCGTTTCTGCACCAGGGCTATTTCTAGACTCAAAAGCTAAGCTCAGTTCTGCCTTGCACCTCGTGCAGTGATTTACACCTTGGCAAAGCAGGAGGAAAACCCTGTAACCAGCAAGTAAGAGCATTCGTGTGTGCGCTTGTGTGTGTTTCGTGGGGAGGCAATCTAGTTCTGGCAGAGCTTAAACGTATCCCTGAAAGGGCTTGAAGGTCGTTTCCAAACTGCTTTGGCTGGTCAGGAGTTGTGCATTCATGACTTCAGCGCAAATGAGAATCAGACCCACCTTTCCCTTGGAGAAATGGCTCAAGTGGAGATGTGGAAACCAAATAGCTGGTTGGAGAGGTAATACCGCTCCAGAGGGCTGTGGCGGACAGTGCATCCCACAGCGGCGATGGTGAAGGACAGGGCGTCCTGCACCGGTGATGGTCTTAAAGTCAGGTCAAGGATTTGGAGAGATTTTTTTGTGCGACCCGATGCCGGCTGCTGTGGGGCGCACGCAGCGTACTCACTGGGCACACGCTGCCTTTGCTCCCCATTACAAGTTTAAGTTCAGCCATGGGCAAACACGGTACTTTGAGGCACCTTTGACTCCAAATAACTTAAAATGTCACTGGGTTTGGCTGACCTTTAGAGACGTGATGTCGGTCTGAGCATTGAACAGGCGCATAGGAGCACGTGGGTGCAAGCGTGGGTGTACCACAGGGCAGAGCCACCTCCACCCGGCTAGGAACCAGCGTGGGAGACGGAGGAACGTGGACTGGGGAGTCTGGGAGCGCCTCTGGGGCTGGGAGGGAAGGGAGCTGCATGGAGCTATCTGTCAGCTCCATCTCTGCATCCTCTAAATGGCACAGGCATTGTTCAGCAGTTTTCAAAGATGCTGATAACAATGATACAGATCCCTGGTACTTATTAGGCTGATGGCTTTTAAACATTAAATCCCAGCTATAATTAAATTAACCGAAATTGTTTTTTTTTTAAAAAAAAAAAAAATTCTAAGTGCTCCCCAGTAACATTTAAAAGGTGAGGGAATTGCCTGAGGCCTAAACAAGCATTGCTGCAGATTGCATCCAGGACTAATTTGCTAGCTAACGACTGAAATTGTCAGGGGACTACAGAGAGGGGGAGGGACAAGCCTCACGGCCGGGGAGGATTTTGTGGTGGTGATGCTGTTTTTCCTGGAAAGGGATTCCAAGCCGTCGTCTTGCAAAGCCAAGGAATTATCTGCAGAACGACATGATCGTCCTGTTAATGAGGAAGTGATTTCTTATTAATTTTTTTTTCGGTTCCAAATAGTTTTGTGCAATCCTCCAGCAGAGATCTCTCCAGCGTGCCCTCGCTCTGTATAAGGACAGCCTGGTCAGGGGGTAGCTCTTCACCATGGAAGAAAAGCAATTGGTGTCTTCGGAGCTTTTAGTACCTCCAAGAATTTCTCTGTCCTCTCGGAATCCTCTCTGTCCCGCAGACAGCTTTTGGGAGGGAAGGAGAGAGCACGGAAGTGGCGAGAGGCAAAGAACGGAGGTTCAGCTGTGCTGAGCTTGAGTCCAGTGGGCTCTGGCCGTGAGCGGAGCCGGGGTCCCTGGCTGTCCGTGGGCTCTGGCAGCATCGCGCTGCCTTGCCGTGCGTGCTGTGCTAGGGACTGGGCATGGCGCTACATGTGGTCCTGGTAACAGCAACGTACGCAGGGATTTCCCGTCCACCGCGGTGTGGTGGGATTGCCCGCATGCGGACTTCCAAAGGGTCTGGGGAGGGCAATGCTGTGCTGGAGCCTCCACTGACCTTAATCTAAGTGTAGCCAAGCATCAGGCTCCTGAGCAGGCAGCCTGGTAGCTCTCACGAGCGCTAAAATCCATTTTTAAAAAGAAGAGCTGAAGGAAATGACAAAGTTAGTTACACAGACTTGTTACCGGCTTGCTGTTCTGTATTTAAATCCATTGTTATAGCCTCGGGCGTCCTTAAGTAATTACTTTTGATGACTGGTTATGACACGTTCCATTCGGGTCTAGGTGATGCTGCACAAGGCACGCCACGGCGCTCGCGGTTCAGTAGCGCCGGTGGGGGGCTGAGCTGGCCGTGTGGAGCTGTGTCCTACCCGGAGAGCGGGGTACGTTCCCTCCCGCCGCTAGAGGACTTCCACAGGACAAACCCTGAGCCCCCCACTCCGCGGCTGCCTGTGCGAGCACCTCCCCGTGCCGTGCCGTGTCTCTTCTCCCCGCGTGCGTGTTCCATGCGTGTGCGTGTCCCAGGCTGTCCTTTAGCAGACAGGCTGCCCTTCGTCCTGGCAGCCCAGCTCAAGGCCTGAGGCTGTCCCGTGGTCCGCACACAGCCCCAGGCCCCTTTGCTGCAAATTATCGTACGTGGGGAAGAAACCCCAACAGTTTCCATCACTCGACTGTGAAGGACTTGGTGCTGATTAAGCCCGTTTCCACTCCAGCAGCATCATTTACCTGGGAGGGGGAACAGCCCTGCAAGAGGTCAAATAAGGAACAAATTTCTTCTAGGGAAAATTAAAGTTTGGGTTCAATGGGCGGAGAAGTGCCCTGCTGTGCAGGTCAGTCCTCCCGCCACCAGACCCGGTGTGTCTTTGGTTCCTGTTTATGTCCCTGGGTGGGGGGGTTGCAATGGGATCCCTGCTCGTCATTTGGGATCTCGCCCCGAAAAACTCTCCCTGACACTTTTGGCCATGAGTGCCGCTGGGCAGGCTGCCGGGAGCAGCTGCCGGATTGAACGGGCAGAGAGGCACGGGCCGAGCATCTCCGGCGGCTGTGTGGGCACGCGGTGGCACCGCGTCAAGACACGTGTGCCCTGGCAACACCGCTCCTGCCGTGTCCGTGTCGCTCCCCTTACCCCAGCCTTGTGTCCGCAATTTAATACAATAAAAAACCCTTACAGTGTTGCCGGAGTCTGTAACGGACTCGGAGGCAGTTCTGCCCGACTGAGAAAATACAGATTAGGAACTTCAGGAGAGCTGGCAGAAAAATTGCAGGTGTAGGCAACTATGCCTAAGTCTGAGCATCCACAGGGAAGGCTCGTGCTCCGGGCTGAACTTTTTTAAGTTCTCTGGGATATGTGTGCTGCATCAGCCTTGTGCTTGTACCTCTGCACAGGGGTGAGTTTAATCTTTGAAGCCTGCTTGAGTAGGTGAGAGTAGAAGTGAACGTGAGAATCTGCTCTGCAGTTTGTGGCAGAGGTTCTGAGCTGCAGCGCGTGCTTTTGTCAGATCACCTTCGCCAGGATCACCTCGGCAGAAATCGCTTCTGAAAGACGTTTAAGGTTTCTGTTCTGGCTTTGAAGATCTGATTAAACTGTGTCCTGTTTCGAAGGAACTGAAATGTGCTTGTTAGTTTAATAGATGTCTTCCTTTGGCTGCAGCATTCGTTCCCCTGGCACATCATTCAAAAATCATCTATTGTGGTTGAAAAAATAATTCCAAGACATCTGGATTTGTGCTAATATCTGTGAGTGGCAAGTCTTCGATTTCCTTCATGCTTCGTTACTGGCGTGCCCCAAAAAGCAATCCTTTCTTAATCAGGGCTTGTTTCTCCTGTCGCGTTATTGTTCATCATGATCTATGAAGCAACAAGAAGGCGTTCTCTTGATTTTTAGAAGTTAAGCTAACCGTCCACTGCTGACAGCCCTATTAAACCAGAGCAAGTTGAATGTTGAAGTCATGGAGTTTTATATCGAATCTATCAGTTTGACAAAGCGCATGTTTTCCCTTTCCTCCCACCCTCTGAATTCCTTTCCCGGCTCAATGTCGTACCCACCACTTGGGCAGAAAGGAGGACGGGCAGACGGACAGACACACAGATGGCCGACAGGCTGACGAGGTCACGAGCGACCCCAGCTCTCGGTTACGGTACGATTTTCTGTTTCCTGCTGAAAGTCAGAAGTGCGGCGGTCTTGGAAGTCGCGCTCCTCCGTGTCCCGTTTCATCTGCCCCTGACCCTCTGCAGGGTAACGACCTGCTAATTCATCACACGGAAAGCACTGCAAAGATTCATCATTTCATATTAGTACGGCACTTCGATAGCCAGAGCACTACATACCTGCTAATTAGCAGTAACTGTGTGTGGACCGTTGAAAATTAATGCATATTTTATTTCCCAGTGTGTGTTTGACAACACGGGCAAAGAAAAGGATGGCTGGCTTATGGGAAAGGGCACAGGGCACACAAATTCCTGTCTCGTGAAGTGACTTCAGGTGTCTGAACCCCCCAGGCTTTCTTTTTTCTCGTCCTGCGGGGTTTCCTCAGATTAACCGCTCGGCTCTGCTTCTGCTGAATAGGTTCTTGCTGCTGCGGGAAAGCAAAGGGAGAAAATCCTCTCTCGAGGTAGTAGGTGAAAATGCACTGAAGTCGGTAAAGATGCCCCATATAAGTCTGTAGATGTGACCCAATAAATCCACAGCGGGATTCCTACACCCCCCCCAGACCCCCCCTTGTTGAAACAATTGCTTTTGTTCTTCAGGTCTGAGCACCTTTGCGCTTGCATCTTGTAAGCAGGCATAATCTAGCAAAAGTAACAGATACCGATCTAAACTAGAGCAACATCTGGCACGTTATTTAGCATGAGAAGCGAATCGGTAGGGTTGCCGCATCCATCTTTGCTATCGTATCGCTGTTCTGAAATGAGTCATTTTGACTTTCTTATCTGTACCCTGGAAACCTCTGTCCTTACATACGAGTTTCATGCACTGATGCGGTATGCTGGGGAAAAAAAAAGTAAATAAACCGGTTACATCTGTTACCCACCAGTGGGTGGTTTCTTCTGTGCTCCCGACCAGTTAATGCCATAAAGTTTATTTCCATTAGTTGTATTGTTGCTTTTTATCTGCTTTTCCCCAGGGCACTTACTGTAATGTCAAAGCACCGAATCTATTTTTATGAAATTGCCTTACAAAAAATAAAATAAAAAAATTAGAAGGCCAGCAAGGAAAAAAAAAGGTGATGGACATTAGATCTTGAAGCATCAGAACAGCTCCTTAGACTCCTTTCTGCCTCTAGCTTAGTTTCAAAATATTTTGTTCGCTTGCCCCGTGATTTTGCATCGTCTGTTCTATGATCGCTCTTGTTAAGCACGCGTAACGCTATATTGAGTACGGGGCGCTTGACACGCGCTTTGCAGAGGAGGCGGTGAGGAGTTGGGTAACTCCACGAGGCCAGCGGAGAGGCGCGCGTGGGATTTCTGAGCCACGCTCCGCAGCCTTGCTTCTTCCTGCCAACTGAAGTTTGCCAGGGACCTCCCGCAGCCCTGGGGCTGGCCAGAAGCCGAGCGCCGCGTGCTGTGGTCCTGCCTCAGGTCTGCGTAACCGCCAGAGCCCGCAGCTGGCAAAGTGAGCTGCGCTGTTGAGTTTCCCCGTAGGACCTTAAGTTTACTGCGCATCCGCAGGCGATAAGCTTTGTTAAGTTACAAACAAAACCGAACAGCCCTTTAAAACAATAGCGGTGGATGTCCTAGAGGGTCTTTTAGAAATGGAAAAAGGAACGCTGAGTTTTCTGTCTACGTACAGAAGCAGTCGCTCAGCTGTCTGGTTGTATTTCACACGCAGAGAGGCAATGGTTTGGAACAAAAATCTCAGACTGTGATCATATGGTTTATTTTCCCCCCAAAACCGTATGCTTAAGATATTCTTTCACCAGCCAAAGGTCACATTATCATGGCATCCCAAACGATAATCGCATCCAAGAGGCACAGCTGCAATTCATCCCGGCTCCTGGGCAGGTTAGGTGCCAGGGGATGGAATAAATGGGGCGAATGAATGTGTGAAGGGTGAGAGTGTTTTGCACTGATCAGTTTTTTTTTGACTGCACAGTTCCTCTACCGCAAAAAAAAAAAAAAATCGTAAAAACATTTTGACTTGCAAAACGCAGTAGTATTTGTGGTTTTCCATTTATCCACATTTAGGAGGTGTTAAATGTAGTGGAACGCAGCAATAACTACAGACTGCAGCTGTATCCCAGCCTGAACTCGATAAGGCGATAGGTGCTGCAACGAGAGGCTCCAGCTCCTTTCTGTGGGTCGTGCCTAGGCGGCGGAGGTGGTTTAATTCAGGCACAGGGCTACACTTTAATTTGAAACTAATGCTCCTCGCTAGAGGTATCCGACGTGGAACGAGTCCAAACCACACAGTGGTCTCAGCCTTCTCGTGCTCTGACGCTGCCAAGTCCCGCTTGGTTTGGAGCACCTTGCTCTGAACAAGGAGCATCTCCGTGGGGTTTCAAAGGGCGTTCAGAGCCTTGATTGGGTCTTCGAAGCAGGTTATTAATTTTAGATGCATTAAACTTGGCAGTCCGAACGCTGTTGTACATCGCCGTTTGACATCCTTCTGCTGCCTTGGCTCCAGAAGAGCATTAGCGTATTTTATTTATAAAATTATATATGCCAAAAGCCCAAGTCCTTAACTTGTGTGGAACTGATTTATGGCATTACTTGGCAATCTTGAAGCTGTTCAGTGTTACCTATCAGCTCCGTTTATGCATTTTAAAATGGAAAGGGAGACAATTTGCTAATCTGGTGTGCGGCTTGGTAAAAACTTTGAGCTTTCTTGGGAAATAGCAGCTTTCTGCTACGCTCGGAGCTTCCAGGCTTCCCCTGAAATTACTGTGGTTTCTTCTGAATCCTGAAAAGCTTTAAATTCGAAGCGTGCCTTATGTCTGGCTTTTCTTCCTCCTCGCTTCGGCACACGACTGCAGCAGAGGTGACTTTGAGCGAGGCTTGCTGGGATGTAGAAATGCAGGTTCTCCTTGCGGCGGGCTGAAATCACCGCTTGCTCTCTGGAACGGCTGGCTCCTGCGTAGGGCTCTCCAGCCGGCGTGTCAGAACAGGGGAAGCCAAGGAGACAGGCTGCAGCGCGGAGTTAGTTAGAGCTGAGAGCTGATGTTGACATTTGGCCTTGTTTAGGAGCTTCAGAGGAGGGATTCTGAAAAGAGATGGAGAAAGATGCCCTTGGTCTTTTTTCAAGTAGGGTAAAACCATCTTAAAGACATCATTAAGAAAAGAGCTGTTTGTGATAAAGGCCAATAAAGACGTAGCTGAACCTTTATTCTGCTGGAGAGCTACTGAGCCAAGAGAACCAACAAAGTTGGGTTTGTGTTTGAACTTTTCTGTTTCACCTGAAAGGGCTGGATTTGTGCTGGGTTTGCTGGAGAGCCGGGCCCTGCGCTACTGCTTTGGGAAAGGGATGAAATTTGTTGTAACACAGAATAACCCAGCTGATGAGGGAGTACTCTAACGGTATCCCAGCACGTCCGTTTAGTCAGATAATCAAATCCTGGCATCTACCACCCTCTGAACAATGGAGACAAAAGTTCAGCCAGGCATATTAACCCCTTAATTAATAATCCTGACACTTAACTACTCTGCTGTTACCCATTAAGGTTCTGCTGATGTTGATGGAGTATCAGGACACGTTCTGTGCACTATGTTCAGTGGAACCGGTGGATGGTGCCTGGGTAGCTCTGGTGCGTGGCAGATGCTTTCTGGGGTGTCCGCCTCCGTTAGCAATTACCCTGAAAGTCAGATGTGTTCTGCGGGGTCNGATGTTCAGCGGAACCGGTGGATGGTGCCTGGGTAGCTCTGGCGCGTGGCAGATGCACTTTCTGGGGTGTCCGCCTCCGTTAGCAATTACCCTGAAAGTCAGATGTGTTCTGCGGGGTCTGTTGCCTGACTCCCACAGATAGAAACAGTTGTTATACCTGCGCTGGCTTCTCCGCGCCCTTGCAGGCACAGCACAGTCTGCCACAGTCCCCCGATCGGTGACGTGTGGCACCGAAGGAATCTCCATTTTATCAGTGCTCTGGGATTCTCTGAGGNTATGTTCAGTGGAACCGGTGGATGGTGCCTGGGTAGCTCTGGTGCGTGGCAGATGCTTTCTGGGGTGTCCGCCTCCGTTAGCAATTACCCTGAAAGTCAGATGTGTTCTGCGGGGTCTGTTGCCTGACTCCCACAGATGGAAACAGTGGTTATACCTGCGCTGGCTTCTCCGCGCCCTTGCAGGCACAGCACAGTCTGCCACAGTCCCCCGATCGGTGACGTGTGGCACCGAAGGAATCTCCATTTTATCAGTGCTCTGGGATTCTCTGAGGGTGAAATGAGAAGATCATCAGATAAAATCTCTGCAAGGGGAACTGCAGAGGCCGTATGTTCAGGGGGGGTCACTGTGATAAGTGGAACCATCTCGTCACTAGAGGAACACCAAGAAATGAAACAGCCCATGCTGAAAAATTATGTCCTATGCAGCGTCAGCAAAAACACAATATACAAGTCCTAGGTGAACTGAAGTGTGTGCAATGTGGTCGCTGATGTGGCTCATGACCTTTAATTGCTTTTGAATTTTTGGATGCCACAGAGTGTAATGTGATACCCTGAATCTGAGAAAAACGTAGCGTTTTGTCTCGCAAATGATCCAGAATATAGCCTGCCACATTCTTTTGCATGAGGACATCAGACTATGTTGTTTGAAACAAGTAAAATTAAGTTGAGCCAAAGCTTGTGATTCAGCTGGCTACTGCTCGGCTGAAATTGTAGAGTGAGAGTCAAAAGTAGAATAAGAATATTGTAGCTTTGACTGAAGCATAGAAATACGCCGGGAGGCTGGAAGCGCCCTGCAAAGCGTCTGCACAGCGCTCAAGTCCAGCTTGGCACTAGGCTGAACCTCTCGTTAGCATCTCAGAGCTGGCAGCACCAAAAGCAGCGAGGTTTCTTGTGAGTATGTTTTTACTTAGCAGAGCAGGTGCTGTCACTTAGTATTTGATATCAAACCCTTGATACAAGTGGGACTTAAGCAGCGGTTAGGCTCTGTGCCGTATTTTTTTAGATACGCCTTTTCCACTTCACGGTCTCTGATAAGGTTGGTTTGTTTGGGTTTTTTAAACTGTCACGCGTTACTTTCCCAGGCGAAGTACTGGAAGGTGAGGGAGAGCTGCGGCTGGAGGGCAGAGCCGTGTCCCTGCTCGTGCACGGTGTCAGCGAGCGGGCAGCAACAGTTTCTAGCGCAGGACCAGGAAAACTCATTGCGTGCTGGGATGAGGGTCTCTTCCTCTGCTCTTAGGAGATACGGCAGACGTGGCTTCCCAGAAGAACGTTGAATCGCAAATGCAAATTCCTACCAAAACTGCATTTTTATGCTGTATCTTTCATCTTTTGCATAACTCTGTGTCTGTCCCTCTAAGAAACTAATGCTCTCTACCATACACTAATAGCTGGGAACAATAAAGGAAATCCTTTGTTGTCTCTAAAAAGACAGCGAAGAGCCTGAAAGTCACCAGCGTTGCTCTTCTTTAGGTCTTAAAAACATAGGCTTCTTGCTCAGAAAAATCCGTGAAAACAATGAAAGTGTTGCTACAAACTGAACGCTGTCCCCCGTTAGGGTGCCTTTGGTAACCGTAAATATCTTGACCTGATCGCGAAGCTGGCTTTGGGGATGGCCACAATGTGTAATTCGGTAAATAACCTTGAGCATAAAAATGAGATTCTACTCCAGAAAACTCTTTAATCTCCCGTGTTTTTGTGGATCAGCAAAGGTGTCAGAAGTTTGACGCTCTAGGTAATGGAGCTCTTGCATTTAGAGCACAGCCTACAAATAATGGCAACTTTGCTTTGAAATAGTCTTTCTAAACTTTGGTTTGACAATTAGCATTTCAAAAGGTTGCAACTATGTAGCTGCCATCGCCTAATGCACAGTTTGGATCAGATGTAAGGATTAATAGCACAGCGCTAAAACCAGCCGTAAAACCTACCTGCCTTGGAAGTGTTCCTGCTAACTCTGTAACGGATGAAAACCTCAAGTCACGTATCCGTGACACATCTGCCATCAGCCATCCTCGGTGCGGGGCTGAAGAAGGGGACATTCGCCTCCCTGCACAGACCAGACCTCGCTGCCTGGAGCTCCCTTCCACCCCAGATAAGTGCTGCGAGGCATAGACTTGCACGAGAAAAGCATCGAGAAGTTTCCCATCACAAGATGACTTTGGGCACTTTGAGGCGTAGGTGGCAAAACAGCAGCTCTGTCTCCCTCCCGTGCACGTGTTGCAGGCACGTGCCTGGGAAGCTGAATTAGCCCAGGAGGGAGCGGACCCACAGGGTTTTCGGCAAAACCCATCATTTCTGCAACTCTGAGCCCACCAAAGTCAGGGACGACGTCTGTTTTGGCCGTGTTGACAACAGAGCCAAGTCAGTGCCGTGGGTTTTATCAACCATCTCTGACGTCGTCAAGGGGATGCTTAAGAGGCAATCCAAACAATGGGAAATGTCCGTGGGCGGAGCAGAACGAGAGGCTAACGTGGCAAACAAGATCCACTCAGCCCCACTTCCACGCTAGCCAGGGCTTCGAGGGTTTCTCTTCAAGGGTATTCACAACTGAGTCGATAAAATACGCGTTTAGGAGACAGAAGTGACGCCAGATCAAGGCTAAAGCAACCCCATGTTTATGCGTGGAGCGCACAGATGACAAGAAGCTGTTTGCGTGCTGTGCCGGAGTGTAGCGGCATTGCAGCCTGCAAAGGGCCCGCTCCCGCGCCTGCAGGAACGCAGAGCGGATGTCGGAGCAGAGCTGCGGTGCCCGCACGCCGCAGCAGGGGAGTGCGCTCGCTGCTTTTCAGGATCGCCTAGTGCTGGGGAGGAACGTTCTTCTTGGGGGCTTTTTTCTCTCCTTTAAATGAATGCAAACAACAGGGGTTTTCTTTACAGCTCTTTCTTTAATAACTCGGGTTAGTCATAATGAAATCTGTTCTTAGGGTAGAATTAATATGAGGTAGTAATGGTGATTAGGTAATTAGCAACTACCAAGAGTATTTAACCTTCCTGGTGACAGCGTGTCTGACATCACCTGAGCTCGTGCAGACGCTGTGAAAAGAATTAACAATCTTAAATTACCCCATTTAAGTTATTAATTATGAAATACAAATGGGCCCAGAAATAATGGCAGTGGTGCCTGGTATCCTGGTGGTTTTCCCACCTCTGCATATCTTAAATCTATGTATTTTCTGTCTTCCGTTTCGTTATAAAGTTGAAATAGGATTGCAAGCGTCGAAGGACATCTGCTCTGGTAACCGTCGGCTGCTCACACGGTTATCTCCCATGAACGTCCAGGAAGGAAAATTTCCTCATCCACTCCCTTTCCCTGAGAATTCAGTTCGTACTGAAGCGCTACAGCGGCCAAGTATTTTGATCGTTTTTTCTCTTAGCGCCAACATTTTCCTTTGGAACAACATTCATTTTAGTCGGTAATGTTTTTTCCTTTTCACACGTGTCGCTGCAAGAAGTTATTGAGCTGCAGGGGTACCTGAATGGATTTCTTTGCGTTGTGATGTCCCAGCTCCCGGAGCGTACACCTCAACGGGGCACAAGGGAGCGATGGAGCCGGTCTCCTCTGGAGAAACACGAAACAGAGCTCCCCCACCAGCGCTGCTGACGGAGAGATTCCAAAAAAGTGACTCTTACGGAGCAGTTTCACAAGCAAGTTGTCGGAGTTATTTATATTCAGATACGCAATCCTGTTCCAAAGGAGGTTTGCACATGCTTGCTCCCTTAACGCATGTTTACAGCTTTGGAGTTTGCTTTCATAAATTTTCCACTTCCTCACTTCGCGGACTGTAAACGTGCACGTGGGAGCGTGTCAGTCTGCTTGCGCACACCCACGCCGATAGGTTTGTGCCCGTCCCATCCCGGCTGACCCTCTCTCTTTCGTGCACATTTATAGCTCTTCTCCAAGTTCCTCACACTGCGTTACAGTTTCTTTTTATTAGCAGCCGGTAATGTACTAAGGCATTCCTCCGTGGGAAGTGTGCTCCTAACTATTACCTTGGACACTCATTGAGTTGAATTTGATAGCGACAACACATTGACATTGGTAAGGTTAATGATCCAATACTTTATTTCATTGAACAAGTTGAACAACATTTAGTACGTTGTTCCACAATGTCCTGGAGAGCCGTCTGCGCTATTACTTTAATGGTACTGGGGCATCTTTGCCCTTTAAGTAATTGGCACCGTGAAAATATTCTCTAGATCCTGTCACAATTGATTAGTATTGCATTGAATTACAAAAAAAATGACTTTTCTTTCGCTTTTTCAATCGCTTTTCGTGGAAGGAAGGCAAATTTTGATCTCCACAGGTGCAAAAGACTGACAGCACTAAAAGTAGAGTGAAGAGACACAGTCCTGGGTGGTTTTTGGATCCGGAGCCAACACACACCCCTGCCCCTCCCCTCCTCCTGATCTGCTGAGTTCCTCCTTTCCGGATTTCACAGGAGTTAGTCCTATCTCTGCTTTTCCCTGGCCAAGGCAAGCAAGGCACAGCCGTTCTCACTGAGCTCTGCCTCTTGCTGTGCCCCAGCACGGCTGCAGGGATGTTCGCGGCTTAACCACGCTGAACACCGCGTCCGCAGGAGAGCGGCGTTACTGGGTGCTGTCGGCAGAAGGCCGCTCGCTGCAGCGAGCCGTGGAGCACGCGGCGTCCCCGCAGGCTGCTCTGTAAGATTGTCTTTCACAGGACATGACTGATTGTGCTCATACTTTTTAGAAGAAGGAGAAAACAAATGTGGGGGTTAAACTGGCTGGGTGATAGATTACAGCCTGTTTGACTCCTGTTTGCTCGCGCTGCTGGATGTGGCGGTGTGATGATCCCTTTCTGTTGTATTTGCCAGGAGTCTTCATGGCTCAAAAGCAGGGAATTCTCCATCTTCCGAAGAGACTGGAAGATGAAAGGGAAGATGCAGAGGATGGAATCTCTGTTCAGTGCGAGATCCAATAGCACAGCTCTGAAATTACATCTCTAGAGAGAGAGGTGGCATTTGGTGGCAGCGACCCGGAAGACAACCAATGTTTTCAGCGTGGAACTTGAAGGTGCCAAGTAGAACATCATTTTTGTGTTTGTAGCAACAACAAAACATTTCTTGACTTCGGATTCATTTTGTCCTTCCATCGCCTTCCCCCCCTCTTTTAAATTACCTTGGATTGTACAACATCTGCTCCCTTCATGGCTGCATATGGCTGTCTCCTTAAATCTGCATTTCTGTCTAGGGGCTGCATACAAATATCCAGCTGAAAGCTTTCTTTCAAAATCTGACTAACCAACTTGCTCCGGAAAAAAAAAATCCTCAGTGTTGGCGTGACCGTAAAAGCCGACAGTGGGGAAAGGGGGTACCTGCGCAGAGGATGGGTCGTGACGGGCGTCAGGCAGGCGCACTGACCAGGACCAGAGATGGAGCAATTGAAGGATCAGGCCCTACATCTTCAGCCAGTATTTCATTCTTGTATTCAAAAAATAAAATCCTCACAGATGTGAAATTCTGAAACATGACGGGAATGTCTTTTTTTTTTTTGGGCATATGAGAAAAATTCCTACAATTGACGTGCTCAGAGCGTCCCCTTGCCAGACGTTTGCTACCCAAAATACTCACCAAAGATTTTCAACAAAACTCTGGGTTGCAAGTGTGTAGGATGGCCAGGTAAAGGTATATCCGCGTGTAAGTTCTATTTAGTAAAACGTTGTTGCTCTTTCAATTTTGAACCTTAAAAAAGAGCTATATAAAAGTACAGAACTGTCCTCTGATCATCTGTATCTGCTTAGGACGTGTTATGTAGCTTTTTCTGCTGTCTTTATAGGATATGCTAGATGGCTTTTAGTTTTATGGTAGAGGAAATAAATCCATACGTATATGGTAGAAGGCTGAATTTCAAGGGTTAAAACACAGAAACTTCGTATTCCTTACTGACTTACAGTCCCCTGTAGGCTGCCTAATTAACTTTTCAGTGCTTTGACCTCCAGTGCGAAGAGGAATCGTTCTGTTCTCGCCTCTTAAGTCCTTACTTTAAGCCCATCACCGTGGCCCGGCTGAGCTTTATCACCTCTGCTCCCCCGGCTGGAATTGGCCAAGTGGGCATCGCAGGTTCTCTGGGAAGAACGCAGGGAATACCTCTGCCGGTAGACCCCGACGCCGCGACTGAGGGTGCTTGTGTCCACGTGGGCAGCTCTGGCGCCCGCTGCAAGACAATGACATCCAGCGTGGCAAGGTGGGGCGGAAGCATTCATCTATCACTGCAAGAGAAAGGCCTCGTTTGATGAACGAGTTTATTCAGGTTTTTTTGCTAACCTTGCTCCCTTCTGCCTTCCCTCCCTGCAGCCCAGACCCTGGCCCTTTTACCTCCGTTCCCCAGCTGAGCCTTTCTGGAATATACTCTGTATTTGTCTCCTGCTTCCCTGAACACCCATTATTATGTAGAATAATAACGCAGGAGCTCTGCTCGGCACCTCTGCTCGGTGGCTCCAAGTGGGTTGAATTGTAGCCAGCGGCAGGGGGTGATAAATGCAGCGTAAGATGCCTTTTCCACAGCAAACTGCAAATTGCCTCAGCGGCGCGGCCCACAAAAGGTTCCTGCGGAGCAAATTTATCTCCCATTGTCGACCCAAGGAGGAAAGCGGAGAGGACCAGGCATCCCATTTTTAAAAAGTCACATTTGATCTTGTTCAGGCTCAGAGTCCGGAGTATTTTAAAGGACTTTTCATGGAAAACGCAGGCCTGAGAATGCAGCACAGATAAAGGGATTTATTTTTAACTGCAGCCTGGGTTCATGACCATGTAAGCATTTCAATTTTAAGCCACTCGGTTTGAATAATATATTTCGCCAAAGTGAACGTTACGTCACCTAATAACTCACGGGTGGGAGGAGGGACGGTGGCTGGGGAAGGGAAGAATAAGCCTGTTAGAGAGGAATTGCCCTCGAAAGATTGCCCTGCGCGTCCTACAAAGAAGAGGAGGGGTGGTGAGATCCTGGAGGGTTTATCTGCCCACTCAGGAGTTCACGCTGCGCCTCCTCCCGTACGGCTCGGTCCGCGGATAGCGGCATGATGGGCATTCCTGAGGAATGTGAGGTGATGGATGTATAGCTGGAAACCTCCGGTGATGGATGGCAGGGGAAGGGAGAGGGGGGCATTTGGTGATTGACCGATTGATAGTGGCACAACTGCGGTATCTGCAATTAACGGCACGAGGCACCTCTGATGTATGATAACGCTGAATACCTCTGTAGTTGATGCCGCTTGTCATGTTTCTACTACGCGGTCCTCTGAATGTCAGTTAACGAACTAAATGGGGGTACTTGGTATTAGCCAGCCGAGCGGGGCCGGGGCCGGGCAGGAGGAGCCGTCCCCGCTGTTCCTGAGCATCTGCTCCTGCAGAGCCGGGCGCGGGGTGCAGCCCGCGTGGTCCTCCGCTCCTCGGAGCTGGATGGTGGCATTTACGAATGCGTTTCCAGGAATAAATGCTTGACTGCTTTTAATTGTATCCTTCATTAGCATCCTAGAGTTATTATTTGCATTATAGTAATTGTTAGTCTCCACCTCTGAGATCAAAGCTCTGCTTTGCCGAGGAATGGGCAAACAGAGAGCAGAGCAGCTCACGAGCATCCGCCACCGAGACGGGGGTGGGAGATGAAAACACGGCGCTGGGAGACAGGGAGGATGGCCTGGGAGTAGCTGGTGGGCGACAGGAAGAGGCGAGACTTGAATCCCGGCGTCCGCACGCTGCTCTGTGCCTTCCTTGTGTGCCAAATGCTGTGAAAATGCATTTTGCTTGTGTTCGCTTAACTTCAAAATCAGGTTAACGGTTTCAGAATCTGGTGTATGCGTGCTGTGTACTCTTTCAAAGCGTATTAGTCGCTGCAGAGGAATTACTCTGGAATTAGGAGTGTGTAAATGAAAGTAGATTAGCTCTCCTTGCCTCAGTGTTCCTATTTGTGATATAATGTTAAGTAAATACTTCAATGCTGCCGGGAAGTCAGGCTTAATTTATTAATGTCACGCCTAATTGACGTGTCAAGATCCTTCCTCAGAAAGAGGATTATTAGTAAGAGTAATAATATATCCCGCTGGTGCTGATTCCAGCTGAACTCGTAGGAAAAGGTGGTTAGTACCTGCAAGTCAAGAGGCGACCAGCGGCCGGGCGCTGGCAGCACGTGCTCGGTCCTGTAGGCAAACGGGCAACCGTGTGAGCAAGGAAACATCTCAGTAAACTTGCGTTGTATATTCATTTTCCCCTAGCTGAGTTGAAAACAGATCAACCTATTTGCAATTCCAAGTTGAATTTGAGGGATTAGAACCTATTTACTGCGTTAACATAATGACAAATGAATATAAAGTTGTGCGTTTTTTTCAAATGGCCTTTAAATTTAAGATTTATTTATATGCTGTCTCCTAAGGACAGAAATACAAAAATACTCGCTCATCTTCATCTAAGATATCTTCATATCTTTTCCCATGAAAATAATTCATGTCACTGAGAAAAAAGTCTTCTGTGAATCGCTGATGAGTCTTTGATGCTTAATGTGCTGTCCAGCGTACGCACCGAGTTCTCCTGGAATTCAGTTTAACAAGAGAATCTGATTTTCTTCCTAACATCATTAAAGTTTCCCCTTCAAATTTCACTTAACGAGCAAATGAATGTTCTCCTAGCATAATTATAGTTTCTTTTTTTGAATTTCATTTAGAAAAAAGCCGGCCTCATCCCATCCTGTGTTTCTACACAACAAGGAACCCAGCCAGCTGAGCCCTGCTGGCAATTATTTCCAATGTGGCCTGTAGCATGGTTTAAAACACGGGGCTGACGGGGAGGCAACCTTCCCTGCGCTCAGGGAAAACACGGCAAAACTGTTCCTGCAGGAGCTTGGTCTTTTCCTGAATGGTTTTGTATAGAAAGCTGCACGCGTTCTGCTGAGTCAGCGGTCGCGTGCGTTTGTTAGGGATACGGTGGGTGCTTCTCTGGGAAATCTTTGAGCATATGGGTGTTCTGGCATGATTGATCTTTGCTCAAACCTCTCTGTTCGCTCCTCAGCAAGACTCTGCAAGCCCCAAGAAGCCTCTTTGTTGTTAATATATTTTATTCTTTGTCCATCTCTAACTGCTTTTGTGTGCTGAAACTTAGCCCGTGCTTCCCGTCCCAGAGCAGAGGTGACGACGTGTGGTGCAGACCCACCGGTACGCGCTTCAGCAGACCGCATTGCCCTGATTACTTTCCCCACGTCAGGTTCTCACTCGTTTGCTCTTGTTTTGCTCCCTCGCACTTTACTGCGTTGCTGGCCGTGCAGCTCTGCAGTGCTAAAGCCCCTGCTTTTCTGTTTCGTTCTGCTGTGGGCTTGCAAATAATCTTCCTTCAGAATAAATGGCACATATCCCTAACGTCTGAGCTGGTAGAATGTGAATAATTAGAGTCGAGCGCAAGTAATTTTTGAGTCAAGGCCTTGGTGTGTCATGGGTTGTAAAACTTAATCTGCCAGCAGCTCCTGGCCTCATATCAATTACATACAGTAAAATGAGGGAAAGTGTCCCATATTTCTGTGCAGTTATGGGAAATGCCATCCTTGTGTTTGAACATTGCATATCAGCTCTGTTCTTAGCGGTATCGCCAGGTCACTTAGCCAGAAGTGGTGGGAATTGTTTCTGTTATACGCACATAAGGAGCTGTCTGTCTTAAAAGCACCCAGAGGGCTTCCTCTTCCCTCTGCCTCCGTGCGACGCTCAGCATTTGCGTCTGTAGGTGTTTGCGACTGATAATGGGCGTTGCAGACAGGTAGAGACCTGCCTCCCGTATGCAGAGGAATTAGGTCCCGTACGCAGAGATTCTGTGTCCGTTGATGTTTGGACAAGCGTGCTGTACGTCGTTCCTGGAGAGTAGGTTACTGGAAGGGACAGTCAGCAGATGAAAGGAAGATAACGGGCAATAACAGCGTGGTCGTCTTTTGACTGACACTGTCTCCTGCCTTGTTGTGTGATGCCATCAAAATGCACAAAAAATTAGGCGTGGAGGCAGGTGAAGGGAGTGGTGTGATCCGGTCGGCAGCGCAGGTTAGGAGGCCTGGGAACGGGTTTCCCACCCTCCTTCTGCCCCGCCAGCCACGGGGCAGGGGCGTCTCTCTGGGCTCCTGCCCCAGCCAGGGTTTTGGGCAAGTTCTGGGTATGACCCCTGCGTGCAGCCACGCGAGCACGGCACGGCACGGCACGGCATGGCACGGCACGGCATCAGGTGCCTCCGCTGCTCCACAGTGACTGTACCTATGCATGTTATTAGCCCAGTAAACTTAAGGGCCCTTAATCCGCTTCCCCCCGGGGCTGAGCTCCCTCCCATTACCTTGCCTGTACTGAAAATAAAAGTTTGGGTGTGAACATTTGCTTTGGAGCAGCTCAAAGCCCAAAGTTGCTGCTGCCCGGCGCTGGCTAAGGCTGCAAATCCGGCTCTTGCTGTGTGTCTGCAGAATGATTAAACAATCACGCTACAATACAAATAATAGTAAAATACACAATGCATCTCAAAGTGCCAGACAGAGAATGAATAATCAGCCGTCTAATAGAATACATAAACAGAAACTGCATTAAAACCAGATGAAAATATGTAGGGAACAAGCTATTGTTACAGTTCTCCCCCCCATCTGAATATGTCTGGGGATGCTTAAACCCTGCTCTTGAGAAAAAAAGCCTTCTCATTTCTACTCTATTTGTATGCTACTGTAGCAGTTTTGAGAAATTAAAAATAATTGATACGTTTGAGAAAGCACAAGCAGTAACTATTTCATATTTTTAAAAGCTTTGCAAATATCCAGGAAAAAGTGCTGTGCATGCATAATACGAAAGCTAAAATCTGCTCGGAGTGATGCAAGGAAGCCCTCTTTTATGGGAATAACTGTGACTGCACGTAAGGAACCGGAAGATGGAGGGTTTCTGTGGCAGCTGTGCAGAACCTGGGGTGATCCCGGGGTTTCAGTGCTTGGGCTTTTTACGGGGCTGGGGCAAGGTTCTCCCTTCAATCTGCCGACGTGCTTGGGAGAGAGCTCCTGGCCGTCACCCGTTTGGCTCAGTATGGACTCGGTGCTGGCCTAAGGCACCCTCATTCTGTAATGACAAACGCTTTAATCACAAGGCAATTTGGAAAAAGTCTTGATAGCTATGTGTACGTTAAGTGGACCAGATTAAACCTGAGACTAGGCATTTCTGTGTGATACTCTGGCAGCGGTTTTGTAGAGTGTGTTTGATGAACATCGAACACATCAGTGCCCTCAGCTGTACACAGTGTCTGCAGTAGGAGCAATGGCACTGAGTGGACGTCCGAAGGAGGCCATTTTATTAGGTAAAAGGGAGCGAAGCACAGAAAATAGTATTAAAGATGAACAAACGCTCTATTATTTCATGAAATTAAATGCACTTTTCCAAGTAAAGAAGCAAAAGTCAGTCATTATCTGTCTCTAATACATCACAGCAGATAATAAAGAGGGGTTTATGATCTCTGAAAGCAAATTAGAGCATATTTAAACAACACGTCTTTCTGTGAAGGAGTGATAATTACAAAATCAGGTCAAAACGCAGAACAATCTAACCCTGCCCCAAGCTAATGTTACTTGAATAAGCTGAAATCTCCTATATTCTCTCTCGGAAGAAGGATTCATTTGGGATGCAGCTGTTCTCATTATTGTTTATCATCTGGACTCATAAACCCTTGTTAGTGTGTGGTGATACTTGTCAAATCCAAACTCAGCCTTGCTGGTCTGGCTCACGTCGCCGCCTTCCCACCGCTGCGGAGCAGGCACAAAGCACAGCTTCTCCCCGCTCCCACCTTCGCCTCTCAGCGGTTTTGGGTAGGAAGCTGGGTCTCGCTCTGGCTTGTGCAGCTGCACGGTTCCCACCACCAGTGTACGTTCGGTCCTGACGTTTCAGAGTCAAACGAACGCTCAGTGAAATCAGGAGACAAAGTCGCATGATCTTCAGTGAACTTTGCATGCGGCTCCTTGGTGCCCGTTTTCGCTCGTGCGTCCGTGTTACTTTCCTGTTTCTTATTTAGGCGTTTCCAGTAATGCATTTTCTTCAATGCACAGTTTAGGCTGGGCTTTGGAAAGAGTGTTTTGATAACCTGCTCTAATACAATTCATATGACTCCAGGGCTGATCATCCCGGCTAGCTTTGAAAACCCCAGGAGCTACAGGAGCCGCCGGGGACGTGGTCCAGCCTGGACCCAACCCTGCCCCACTGACGCCAGATGGATTTTTCACCCCGTACTGGTAAGAACGGCAACACGGAGCACATCCAGGGGATGGATCCCGTGCTCACGAGTGACAGATACTTCATGGTTTTGACAAACAGAGGGAATTAGGTTCTAAATCCTTTGGTTATCTGTGCAAAGTTACCCATAGCCCATCGTGCAGTGATTTTAATGACTTTTCTGGGACAGGGACAGCTGGCAGCATAGCAGGGGGACCATGCGATGACAGTCACGTTGAACCTTGCAGGAGACACGGGTAACGACCAGTCCGTCTTACTCGTAGCTGTAATATCAGAGTGAAGCAATCGTTTCAGATTCACAACACCTCTTTGCTATCTCCCCGGCATATGAACTCTGCATTATCACGCATTCAGCAAAATGCTTCAAGTTTCCCACTGGTTTAGGCCAGAACAGAGTTTTGCTGATAAAAACAAAGGATGAGCTGATTCCCTGGACTTTCTTCTTTGTCTAATCCTCCATGACCCACAGCATGAAAACTGCACTGATTAAAGCACTGGAAACTGTACTGGGGGGTCCTGTCTGCATTTACGCCCGAGGGAAGGCTGGAACGGCGCACGAGGTCTTTCCCTGCTCTAATTTCGGTGATTTTTACGATTCGCTTTGCGCCGCCGTGGGAATAAAAAGGAAAAGGCAAAGCACCTGGACAAATTGTTTCTGGCCCTGGATGCTAGTGGCAAAAAAAAATGTCAGAGTAGATGAAAATGAGGTCGCTCTTGCCGAAGGAGGGCAGCCGATGAGATCAGGGCACACGTCAGCTCTGCCTGGCCGCTCGCTAGCAGCGAGAGAAGACCCCGGCTGATGGGAGAGGCCGGGAGTGGCATCGCTCTCAACAAGCTGGGATACATGCAGCAGGGGAGAAAATCTCCCTCTCCTGCTCCCCAGGGACACCCTGGGTTGCTTGCCTTTCTCACCGAGAAGTGGGGAAATCAGATTGAAACCAGATTTCCAGCCGTCTCTCAGTCCAGGTTTGTGTATCGTATCCCTTCCCAAAGATTTCACATCTCACAAAGACATCAGAAAAAATACCTGTCCTGGGATACGACTTCAGTCCTCGCTGCCCCGGAGGTGGCTTGGGCTGTCACTGCCTCAAAGCTGTCACTGCCTTACTTCAGTAGCAAGTGCAGTTATGCAATTTAATGAATTTAATGAAGTTAAGCACGCTCCTGGTCACGGTGAAGATACTCGTGTAGCTGCATCCTTGGAGGAACTACAGAGCAGTCTCTAAACAAGCAACCTTCCTGCCTCAGCTTTGCTCCCAGGCGTCTCAAGATGTGTCTGCAAACATTAAATTTCAGCACTCTGCCGTCTGACAGTTTGGGACTGGAAGCAGGTCCAGATCAGACTCGCAAGCGGATCAGATGGGTGATAACTGTGTAATTTATGGAACTCTTTGCCCGTCTTACAGGAAAATAATTGCAGCAGCTAGCATGAAATAATGATATGTTTGTGCTGCATATTGTTTTCTCTTACTTTTATGGCACCTGACATGCAGTGTGTGTGCCGGACAGCACAACATTATTGAAAGAGTCATTTGTTATACGCTGGATGTGAGAAATTCCCATTAGAGTTGAGCTCAACTTGAAATTGGGAAGTGTAATCCTCTCGGTTGTACCGTGGTGCCACACGGGCGCGTCGCACTGACGGAGCGATTCTGAGGGAGAGGGGGTTTAACCAACGGGCTGCGCGGTCGGGCCGGCGCTGAAAACAAACAGAAGCCCAGAACTTCAGAGGGTTTGATGAGATTTGGAATTTTTCCTAGGAAAGGCAGTGCTTAGCGGCCTGGCAGTGCACATTACCTGGAGGCTCAGAGTCACTCAGAATCATCCAAACACAGCACTAGAANGCGCTGAAAACAAACAGAAGCCCAGAACTTCAGAGGGTTTGATGAGATTTGGAATTTTTCCTAGGAAAGGCAGTGCTTAGCGGCCTGGCAGTGCACATTACCTGGAGGCTCAGAGTCACTCAGAATCATCCAAACACAGCACTAGAAAACATGCGAGTGCTAGGGCTGGGCTCTGCACCGCGGTGCACGCTGCAGTAATGC
>VZSC01005840.1:5017-24795 GCA_013398225.1 Steatornis caripensis
AGGGATAACTATAAGCAAGAGCCTTTCTGCATACCATTGCTACTGATGTTCCAGCCCTAACTATAAATACCGAGCCTTATCACTGCTAGAAGCAGCTACTGTCTGGAAAAACATGCAGTTAATTTCAGAGAGTGCAGCTTCTCAGAAGAGACTGAACTAAAAAGTAAAGTTACTGAAAGAAAATTGGTTCTGTCCTAGCCCAAACCAGGACAGCTGCATATTAATAATTATTTATCGTCTGCTTGTTTTTCAATTCTCTTTTTCTGGAGCCAAATAAATTATGACAAAAGTTCATTGCAGTGGCAAAAGTGGCTGAAAGATTAGAGAATGCTAAATTCAAGATTTTCTGCACAACCTTTCCTTATTCCCCGTGTACTTAATGCATTCTGAAAATAGACTGGTATTTTCAGCAGATTCCTGTCGCTGGTAGCAAATGGATCCTGCTTCAACAATTCACTTGATTTTTTTTTTTTTTTTTGCATTAGCTTTATGTTGCCCCCTGGCGTTCTCTTTTAGGCATAATCCAAGGTGTTCTTTAAAGTAATTCGCTTTTTTTCGGAGGCTTTTGAGTTATAATGCTAACACCATAGCATCTGACCGTTTCACAAACAAATTTTCTACCCTCTAAGGCAGACGGTGGTACGGTCCCCTTTTTACAGACAGGCCAACTGACACACAGCGAGATTACGACCAAGTCTGTGAGATGTGTTGACTGAGTAGGGAGCGTACATGACTACGTCTCGGCTTTCCTGCATGCTTGTGTAGTCTTGGGCCCTCATATGGTTACGGTAGAGCTCTGCTCACCTTCAGTTGCAGCTACAAGCTACTAGCAAGATCTTTTGTTGTGCACATGGGCAAACAGGAAATGCACAAACAGCTTCAGCATGGCAATCCATGTATGAATTACGTTTGGGTGAAACTCTGTGTGTTTAGGCAGTAGAGAAGATGGGGTTCCCTGTGCCCTTGTCCTCCCCTTCTGCTAGAAAAAGAAACAGTGCATTCAGGAGAAAAGTTGTTTCTAAGTGAGCTGTACAAGCTGGTGCTTTGACTTGCTAGGTAAAGACCAATGATGCTTGGAAATGTTGTGTGCAAATGTTTATGTTCTGTACATGTGCGTGAATGTGTGTGCATCTGTGGACTGTGCACTGCTCGCACAGGGGTGGGAAGTATGCTGAAGAAGTAGATTATTAGCCTCTTAGCGCACTGGAGTTTTTAGAGTAGAAAGGGTTTAAGTTACTACAGTATTTGCCAGTAGATCAGTGCTTGTGCTGGGCTGTGAACTGTCTGGGGTCCATTTTCCCTAGATGTAGCAGTGTCCACGAATTGTGCTGGAGCAGATGTGGGGAGAGGGGTGCTTTCATCTGCCGAAACAGCACGATGGTTAAAATCTGTGCAGCTGCTGGTCTAACACAGACATTTGACCAGTGTCTACCTTAAATATGTATTCAATTCAATATTTTGGCTTACGTACAGCATGCGGGAGCTCAAGCAGCAGTACAGATAACATCTGGTTCTTTAGAAAGACATTTAACAGCCTTACTGCTGTTTTTGTGTGTCTGAACACCCACCTACATCTGCCCTGTTTATGATGAGGATGTAAAATGTTAGCCTGACAGTTCAAGTGTGGCAAAATAGCAAACAAATATGAATCATGGGAAGTCTCTAGCTGAGGCTGCCTAACGCGGTACCACCTGCCATCAGTGAGAAAACATGGACCGAGAGAGTTTGCTGTACTGTTTCAGCCCCGGAAGACCCATCAAAATGGATGCATCCCTTCTTTGCCATTAGCAGTCTTACCCATTTTAAACTCCTGCCTTGGGAGCAGGGCTTTGTGTGTATGTGTGTTTGTGTATGGGTAAGTGTGTATTGTTACCTAGAAGAGCTGTAGGCTCAGGGGGACATAATCCCAATCTTTTGATAGCATTCTGTTTTCTTTCATGCTGTACATTCAGGAGCTACATGATACACTACCTATTTTCTTTTGTTCATGTCTAAATTGTATCCAGATCCTTGGGCTGAAGACAAAAAGTCCTGTATAATACGTTTTTATACATCTGTGGAGGTGGCATAAGAGTGCTACCTTATATCTCTGAAGATTATTTCTTTAGGATTTCATTTTTTTTGTATTCATGAGTTTGTGAGCATCCAAGACACTGCCTCTGTGACGAGAGCTGTTTCACCCATAGCATCATTTCTCTCTCCGAACACATCATAGGGACAGTACAAGGATAGTGGTTTTGGCACCCAGTTTGCGTTAACAGTGGCATTACTGGCATTTTGAGCACATTTCTGTATGTAAAAGGCATGTAAAACTCAGACTTTTCAAAAGCTCTCAGTCATTTGAGGGGCCTTACGTTCTTAGCATCCAACATGATACAAATTAAGGAGCTTGCTGGGATGACACTATCAAGAATCTGAACTTTCACAGGGAGTGGCATTATCAAAATGGTATGTTATATCAAAGTAATAAAGCCATCTCTTACCTTGAGATTGCCTTAAAAATTGTAAAACCCTAAAGAGTAAAGAAAGACAAGACACGGCGTGGGGCTGGAGGTCCAATAGAAACAAATACCAGACTCATTCACAAAAGCGGGGCATCTTGTTTGCAGTGGGTTGGAACTTGTATGTCAGCTCTCCGGCAGAAATACGTCAGAGCTGGTCATGCAGCTCTTCTGTAGAAATGTTTTCCTCAACCTAACTGCAAGTTCATCCTCTGTGGAAATATTTCACAGTGCTTCTGATGTGACCGGCCAGCAGGCACCGCTCTAGAATCAGCAATCACTCGGCTGCTGTGGTATCTGCTTGGGAAAGAGCTCCTGGCAGTCCCTTCCAGGTCCCTTTTACAGGGGAGTGGTGTGGCTTACCTCAAGGCACCAGTTTGGGCTGGAAAGCTCAGGCGTGGCCCGAGGGGGCTGTGAGCTGGGCAGTGAGTTTATTTATCTGCTTCCTGATACGGGGAAGGTGTTGCCACAAGGTTTAGCGCTTGGTTACTGCGGGCAGTTTTGGGACTTCTCCTGGGTGTCAGTACACCTAGACATAGCAATGAAGTGTTACTGGCAGGTAGCTGGTCAGGACAGAGGTAATTTTAACGGATTTATTTAATCCTTTGTGCTTGGAGGTTTCTGGAGGAGCTGAGTGGATTTTCAAAGAACTGGGAAAACAGATTTCCTAAAGAAAGGCCTTTGCTTACTGAATCAGATTTTAGCCCTCAGAGTGCCCAGCAACTTGCAACCAGGTGCCCTTGTGCAAACACAATTTGCGTACCCCTCAACCATATCCAGACATGACCTGTTCTAATGTGCTGCTTTCAATGCCCCTGCAACCCCCTCACTCTTCCCTCCACCCTCTGGTCATACAGGTTTCGATCCCAGACTATTAAAGCAGTGCAAAGCCTGCATATTACAGACTAGCTGTAATTAAATCCCCCAGACGCAGAAGTAGTTTAAACAGGTACAGCTGGAACTGACTGCAATTTTTATTTACTGCCTTCTGGGCTTAGACCAGAGAGAGGGTCCTGCTGCCTCCATGGAACAGGTAGGGGAGGGAGCTCTAGGAATAGGGCAGCGAAGGGACAGCTTTGTCCGCTAGAAACCGCCTGCGTGACCTTTCTGCTCTCTGGACTGAAGTGGGACCATTTCCTCTGTGTGCTGACATTTGCTCCAGCCCTGACCTACTGCCGCTTTCTTCACCTCCGCTTCACTTTGTAATTGCCTTTTGTATTGTTGATTTACCCCACCCATCCCCATGCTCCTTCCCTTCAGCATCTCCTCTCCAGGGATTCCTCTGCATGAACCTGGCCAACACAGGAGGTACAAAAAGGACAGCCATCACTCTGCTTTTGTTGCCCAGTCTTTCCCATTCCTGTAGGTTGGATCCGTCTTATTTGAGATCTCATGCCACTTTCGGCTTCTGTTTGAGAAGAAGAAAAAGGTATGAGGATCCTTTTCTTTTCTCCTTTACTTCTCCCCGTGCAGATCTCCTGAGGTACTAAGAATTTGACCTCTGTGGGTTCTCACACCCTGGCCAGAGCTGCGGGAGAGTCAGCTCTTAAACAGCACATCATTTCTTACTGATATTTTGTGCGTCATTGTGTTACTGTGTTTATGCAGTTGTTGCCTGCAAACAGCACTTTGTGAGTTTGGCTCGATTTCCCCTGCCCTCTCCACTCCCCTGCCCTGTTCTTGCCCTCTTGTCTTTCATTTGTTCCTGGTTTTGTCGTGATCTAGGCTAGACAGACTGGAGACTTTTAGGCTCCTGAAGACCTGCATTTCTAATGTATGAAAACAAGTGGAAAAACACTTAATCTTCTTCCCTTAGACTGAAATCCTACAGGATCCTCAATCTATTACAAAGGCACATGAAGGGCATGCGCAGCATTTCTTTTCCTTCGATGGTCATCTTTAAGGGGGTCAGGGGGTAGAGGAAAGACAATCCAGTTGATAAAACAAGAAACCAAGAGGTAGGATTCTTGATTTCTGCTTTCAGAAATCTTCTGCCACTTGTTGGCTCTCTCACTCAAGAGCTTGTCTCTTAAATTTTGTGTCAAAGTTTACCTAACTGTTAAAGAATAGCTGCTGCTACATTTTCTCAGGCTCTTGCCAGCAGGAGGTGGTTATGGAAAAGGTAACATTTCCCTCAACGGCTGAGCTGCAGTCGATTTAATTTGCAATTTGTTACGAAATGGTAGGTATTGTTTTACCTTCCTTCATCCCCAGGCTGGGGGTATGGGCACAGTGAGTTCCAGAGATAAATGGCAAGCCAAATAATTAGAGGCCTGGCTCCTAGGGGTGGCTCAAGGATTAATGGCTGTTTGTAAAGCACTTGGAGATCCTCAGCTGAAATGTGCTTTTAACTCTGGGGTACTGCAGGCTGGAGATGATGGGTATCCCCAGGCTCTGGCAGAGGTCAGCACTGGGAGGACAGCAGATCTTTTGAAGCAGAGATGCAGCTCCAGGGATGTGGCTGGCCAGGCACAGCGGAGAGGTTTACATCAGACCTGGGAAATGCTCCTATGTAGGGTGGGAAGGTGGGAGGGAGAGCCTTTCCTTCAGTCTTATTGCTTTTAAGCATAGCTGCATGGAAAAGAGACCTGAGGAATAATAATAATGCAGGCAGAGAATGCTTCTCTAGCTGTCTTTCTGTCAATCAGCAGTGTCCCAGCTGGTAAGAAGCCTGCTCAGCTGTCATGGACATAAGAAGAAAACAGCTTGAGTTGCCTTCTGATGCCAGCCAGAGCCTCCTTGGTCTTTTCCCCTCTGGAATCCATGGGTGGCCTCCATCGGTTGCTTTAAGCCAGAGCACTGCCTTTCAAGTGTTTTGGAGCTAATACGCCGCAAACGACCACAACTCGTCTAGGCTGGAGCATTCACTGCCGTTATCACAAGTGAGGAAACTTTTCTGTCAGGTGTCTGTACAGTGTCAGGGTCCCAGCCTGGCTTTTACAGCCCTAGAAGGAAGTGCTGAGTGCATTGCTTTCTAATCTTGCCAGGGAGATTTTCAGAGGGGAGGCTGTGCTGTGGGAAGCAATGTAAGATACAGATGGATCCAGCTAGCTTGCGCTTGTTAGAGTCCACAAACAGCCACCAAGGGCCAGGCACTTGGGGAAAGTTCTCCCTGCCCCATGGGAGGAGCACATACGCTTGGAAAGATCCTTGAGCAGACCAGCTGCAGGTTGTGCAGGAGGGGAGAATTTCTCCCTGAGTCTCAGGAGTCCCTCAGGGTGGTGCAGGGAGCAGCTCAATGCTGCCAGCATCATCCTAAGCAGTAGCTGGTGGTGCTGTGTGACAAGGGTCTCCTAGCATCGAGGTACAGGGATGCTCAGGGGACTGACTATGTTAGCAACTGCAGTGACCATGGAGAAATGGGACAGGTCAGGTTATGGCTGAGGAGTCCTCACTATACAGATGCAGTGAGTCTATCCCAAACCCTTTGCTACTCATCTCTTTGTCTCTTGTGGGGGACAGGAGAACAGCTCATCTCCTCTCTGCAGCACAAGGTTTCAGGAGAACATCCAGCACCTCTAAGCTACAGAAAATCCTCCTTTCTTTTGTTGTCTACATGTAAGAGGCATGTTTTAATCTTCTGCCCGCTCCGTGCTGAGCCCACCACACAGCAGCAGCACACGTATGGCTTTTCATCTGCTAGGACTGCATAGCAACCCGCTTTTGGAGTTGGAGATGCCATCCATCCATGCTGGTTCCTATCTTGCTAAATCAGTACTCTCTACAGTCTGTCCAACATCTTTCTGCTAAAAAGTCTTTTAAAATTGCTGCTGGTAGTCAGGGACCTCACTAGTGTCAGTATTATCCATCTAGTTGGAGAGAATTTGCTGGGGAACAGACCTATCATCTGATCTTTGTCCACTTTTTTTGCTCTTTGAAGCTATGACTCCTGGTTACGGGCACTGCAGATAAAATTGTCCATCCCCACCACCCTTGCCTCTGGAGAGCAGCATGCTGAAAAAGAATGAAAGGGCCATGGGAATGCTAAGCATCATTTTATTATTATGACCTTTAAGGAGACAGTGGCAGGATGGGGGAGGAACACAATGAAGACGCTAAAACAAGACCACACAGACCGTGCTTAAAACAGGAGAGCAAACCCAAAGGGACTTCAAGAGACAAAGAGATGGGAGGGGAGGAAGAGGGATGGAAACAGGAGCCTAAGCAAGACCGGCAAGGAACGGCAGAGCCACCTTCTTCCATTTTATTCAGAGAGTGGCAGCAGCAGACTTGGGGCTTTCCGTCCGTGAAAAAAAAAAAGCCTTCTGCGAACCATCCTCCCATTTTCCTGAAATCTTTGCTTTTGCTCCTGCAGGCAACCATTAATCTAATATTAAGCCCCTTAACCTCTCTAATTGTTCCCTTTCAGTGTCAGCTGGTTTCCTATTAACCTTTCAATCTCTCAGTAATGCAGTTACTTCTGACTCCAGCCAGCCCGAGCTCTAAAGCTTTACCTCCGGCAGTGAATTTTCCAAGCTTTCACTTTTTTTCTCTTTCTTTTCTGTAATGATTATTACTGCTGTTAAGGAGCCAGTTCAAACCAGCCTCTAAGTGCACAAGGCTGAACCAGTTGGAGTCTATAAATAGCCCTTCACTAACCTTGCGCCTTATTTCATTAAGTTGATTGGCTTCCCTCTCCCCACTTCATTGCATCCCTGTCTCTCTCTACCCTGTCCATTATTGATGCTGGTTCTTTTGTTGCTGCCTGAGACACCTGCTTGTTGATAGCAGCGTTGATCAGTCCTAGGTTTTTCTCTCCTGAACAAAATAGCGTTGTTGCTGGGGAAGCATCTCTCGAGTTTCAAAACAGAGGGAAAGCAGAGGGTGAGGCAGGTCTGAAACAGCAAGTCGGAAAATATCCACACCGTGCAGTAGGAAATGGCATAGCTGAGCTTCGGTCACAGAGACAGCATTTGCTGCCCATAGGCTGGGTTTCTCCCGTGACACTCAACGCGATTATACCTGAATGCAGTCTCCTGTGCAAATCCCATCATGCCATATTGAAGCCAAGGCGTCTGCCCGAGTACAAATGGCGCTGCCATTCAAATCAGGAGTGCTGGCCTAAAGCAGCCACACAGATCCCAGAACGTGATGTGAACCGTCTGCTGCCTCTGAGACAGGTCCTCTGGTGACTTTGACATCATCAATCAATATACTAGAGCTGCTTGACCCTGTAACCAGGCAGAACGTATTTTGCTTCACTGGTCATCGTCAAGTCGCAGCTCAACACTGGCTTCATGCTGTGCCTCCTCTAACTCACCTGATTCTTTTAGTGCTGATGCAGTTCCTGAGCTTTGCTCAACTCTGGTACCTCTCCCCAGGGCCTGCAAACTGTTACTTTTTTTGTAAAATACTATGAAAGTTTGGAGTGAAGACTGAGTTGAGCAGTTGCATGATGTGACCTGAAATCTCTGGAGTCAGTGTAAATCACAGCTCAACAGTACAATGCTGTGTCTGAGTGGCACTTGCAAACTGCTTGTGTGCAGTGATGCAGTGGGGCAAAGCATCTGCCAGTGCTTCGCAGGTACTAGAGGTGCTATTGCAGTACTGTAACAGGTTTTGTTTGATGGACCTAGTAACAGCAATGGCTTCTACCGGTGGGGCAGCACATCTCATCGCAGAAGAGCTGGGATCAGGGATCCAGTCATGCCTGTTTTGCTGCTTGATGAGGGGCAAGTTTTTTCCCCATGGAGCCTCATTTTTCCCCCAAAGAAGAAAGAGACTCAGAGGAAACTTTTCCAGTGTATGCTTAGGCTGACGTTTACAGCCTTTTGCTTCAGTCGGGAAGAAGGATTTGTGTGTCTAAAAGGTCCTCTGTTTTTTCTAGCTGTATCATTTGTCTAACACCAGCTGTTACCTTTCCCTGAGAGTCCTGCCTCAAAGTCAACAGCAACTTACCAAAATAATAGAAGCTATTCTCTTCTGCTCTCTGTGCAGCTCTGTGTGTCCCTACTTGCCCACTTACTGCTGTTCCGTGTTGTTGGAGGGCAGATTCTGGCAGCAACGAGCCTTTGTCTTATTTTCTGGCAAGCGACCTCAGTCTGCAACAAGGCAGGAAAGACAAACAGTGAAGAAACGAGAGCTGGTAAAAGTTGTGGTTAAAGGAGAAGGTTAACCTCTGGTGGCTTCTATTTTAACCACTGAGTTTCACAGGGAGAAAGGTTGGTAAAAGCCCTGCATGCATGGAAAGCTCCCTGCCGCCCCAGGGCAGGTGGCAGCTGGCACTCGCACCTGTTTAATAACACAGGTTCTCCGCACCCTCGCTTTCCATCACTCAGAGCCTCCTCGCCTTCATGTTTATCTTTTTAAATCCCCGGGCCTTGCCTTCAGTCCTGTGCCTTCCGGGTGCTCAGGACCCACTGGGATGAAGAAGGCCCCACAGGCGCTGCAGCGGGGCCCCAAGGTGGTCACTGGGGTAGTGCCTCCCCCCTGCCTGCTCCTCAGCCCTCCCAGCTACCATTTTGTCTGCTGTTAATTATGGAGGGAGCTCAGGAAACTCTGCATTATGGCTCTGGGTGCCTCATGGTGAGCAGGTTGGTGGATGAGCCAGGCACAGGCTGTGCTTATGAAGGGCTGGGGTCAAGCCTGGGATGTTGCCCCTCATTTGTGGGAGTAAAGGGGGCCCAGAGGCCCCTCTGGTTCCAGCTGAACCGTGGGGCAGCAGAGGAGGATCGGGTGCTGCTCCGGGGCCTGCCAACGGGTGCCATCTCAGGGCAGGCACCATCTTGGGCTGCTCCTCTTGGTCCTGAGATGGCACCTCAGTCGAGTCTCTGGGGCCCGGCAGGGAAGGGAGTCTCCATGAGCTTTGTGGTCTGCCCGTGAAGAAGGTCGGCCGTCTTGCAGGACCCACCAGCAGGGGAAGGCCCTGTGGGGACTGCTGCTGTGGCTGTGGACGGGGCAAAGCCCCTGAGGGCAGTCAGTACCGTGCTAACAGAGCTCCAGTGGAGCGAGGTGTGCAGCCTGGCCCCACAGGAGGACTACGGGACTGAGTCGAGCTGGGTACTGCTCTGAAAGTGGGGTTTAGCTCCTCAAGCACCTACGCTGGACATAGGAGAGGAAGAAAACTCCCCCAGGTTACACCAGGAGGTGCCCGCTGTAGAGGCAAATGAGTGTGTACCTTAGCACTCCTTGTTTTCTCTCCACCTTTACTCCCTCAGGAGGAGGAGTGGCGGCAGAGGGAAGGATCAGGGACTGTGGCTGGTACCACTCCCCACCATGCCGCTCCCCACTGTGCCAGCAGGGTTTGGGGACTGCTCAGAGCCCCTGCAAATCTTCCCCGCCTGCCTGCCCTTCATGGAGGGTTCCATGCTGCCTACAGGAAAGCCAAAGCCCACAGAGAGCCCACTTGACCCGCTGATGAGCATGCTGTGCTTCTGCAGTGGGCATCGTGCTGTCCCCAGCCGCCAGGAGAGGGGAGCAGGGCTGAAGGGTGCTGGCAAGGCCTGGTGGGGTGGTGGCACATGGCTGCAGAGGGACATGGACTGCCTCGATGTCTCCCTGTCCTGTGTGCCGAAAATGCTGGCTTGCAGTGAAGGTGATCCGGAGTCACAGAATCACAGAATCACAGGGTCTGTGGAGCAGAACGTGTGTTTAGAGGGGAAGCCGATGGGAGATGTAACTCAGAGCAAAGCTACCCCTGCTTTTCTGATCTGCATTACGACATCAAATGATATCAAACCCTCCCTTAGCAACATCCCGGTTGCCCATTTTCCCTGGCTTCTGTGGTCTGTCCCATCTACTCCCCTTCCCTGGGAAGCTTCCTAAATATTTACCCCAGTGATCAATCATATGACCCCACCGTTGCAATGTGACACAGCTTTAGCTGTGCTAATCAGCTTAGCTCGGACCCCTGACCCTTTCCATCTTATTTTAGGAAAAAACTTTACGCAGTGCCTGGCAAGGGCTGTTCAGTCCAGAGGATTGAAATCCAAAGTGAAAAATAGCAACACAGACTTTTACCTTTTATTTTGTAGCCAGAATTCAGTTTACCATTACAGCTGGTATTATTTGAATAATACACAAAGGTTTCAATTGCATGGTAAAATATTTGACTCTTTTGACTGTTAACAAAAAAATACCCCAAATAGTAAATGTTGAGTGCTTTGGCTGAAGCATTTAAGAGATGCTCAGTCATCCAAATGGACTGGGACACTGAATCATTTCCCTCCTTTTTCCTCCCAACTTTAAATTATGTTCTTTCAAGCAAAATGGGTTCTAGAGAAAAGAACAGTGTTTGGTGCAGGGGACTGAAAACATTTACCTTGAATCTCAGGGGGTTTTGTGGAGGAGACACCAGAGGAGAGATAGGCCTAAAGATGAACATATTATTGGAGTGTTTTTTTTTTCCCACAGAGAGACATCTCTGTTCTGAAGCAACAGCAAAAGTCAGAGATGAATGAGCAGCCAAGAGCAGGCAAGACCTCAGCTTGTAGTTAGTCAGCCAGTGATGCACGTGGGAGAAAGTATGCTGATAGCTAAGTCTCTTTCCAAGGCTCCAGGAGCGTAATGTGAGCCCTACAGACATTATAAGAAAATATGAACTACATCACGTCTGGAGGAGCTTGTTTTATTACAGAGATGAGTACTAACAACCTTCTCTCCACTGCATAATCTCTGAAGGGAACAAACTGGCTTTGTGAGGGAGAGACAGATGAGGGCAAATTAACTATACTGGGGTAAAAGAATAACTGGAAATATGTTGTTATGTAAGGGGAAGGTCTGGCAGAAACTGAGCACCTTCCAAAGCCTGAGAACTACTACCAGTGAGAACTTCTGTCATCAGACCTGCAGGTGAACATCCAGTGTGCTGCCAGGCCAGCAAACATCTCCAGACCTGCCTGAGGACTTGCCCAAACCAGCCCAGCTGCTGCGGCAGCCTCTGCTCCCAAGATTCTGAAGCACCATCTGGATACAACAGCAGGATCTTCAAACTCCCTGTTTCCCACATCTCCAACCCTTCCTCCTGTCTGTGAAGTGTGTCCTTGAACGAGTTAAACATCCTGCTTTCTGAGCAGGTGAAAAGATCCTCCTTTTTAGCATCCGAGGGGAGACATGGTAACTGCCCAGGAGTAGTAGAAGACTTTGAACATCCTCAAGGGTTTGAACTTGTATTGTCCTCTTGACACTCATGACTTGAATATAGTCTGGAACTGATTAACTTGGCTGCTTCGATCTCTAGAAGCGAATGTTCTTCCTGCAGTTAAATATTTACTCATCATTGCACATGGACCAGGCATTACAGAGGCACGGGCTGCATTTGCATTTTCTCCCCATAAATTGAAACAGAAAGGAGCATCCTCCAGTATTTCAGTGCTGCTATTTCCATCTTTCCTGGTAGTCCAGCCATGCCCAGTTCAACCTAGCTATCCTGTTAGCTTCAGAAGCATTCCTAAGCCCTATGGCCATGAGATTTGTAGCTCATGCCATGGGGAGCCCACATTGCACACCCAACAAATACCTTGCTTCCAAAGTACATCCTCAGAGAACAGCATGAATCGCGTTTCTGAAAATCACGTGTCTCTAGCACTTACAAACGCCTTTGCATGACATTGCTTTGGGAGAGATAGAGCTCCCCCCTCCCCAGCCTTCCACTGGGGTATCCCTATCTTCCCTCCAGTCCTAAATGCTGGTGTATGTGCCTTTGACATGCGAATACAGCCAACAGGTACCTATTACCACCCTCCACTGCTGCCCAGCATCAGACTGCTCCATCCTGACCATGGCAGGACACGGAGAGCTGCTTGCCAGCCCCAGGACCGGGTCTGGCTCCCAGGCCACCAGCAGGTCGGCCCTGCTGGATCTGTGTCAGGGAGGGAAGAGAGGGCGGGGATTGTTCTGGCTCTGCGCAGGGCTGAGCAAACACAGCAGCTTTTGCCTGGGAATAGGTGCAGTCCTTGGCCATGGCAATGACATCGCTGCCGAGGGAGTCTCCCGTTTCCTTTGGCTCAGGCAGGGACTCTTTTTTTTTCCCCATCTCTGTAGCACCAGCTGTTAGCTTACCATTTCAGGCACCAATGGCAGCAACCAAAATATAATACCACTGTACTCAGTTAATCCATAGGAAAATCCCACATTGGCACACAAAAGGTGGAGACAGTGCTCACACATTTTCCCCTAAGGGCCTTGGGCAATGGAAATTTTCTCAAGCTCCATTCATTAACGAAATAGATGAGCAGTTATGTAAGGTCATGTGAGGGAAGTGGTTGGGCTTTGGTCAATGAAACAGTTAGTCACACATCATCGAGCTTGATGTGCCTGGGAGGAAATGTGGAGCCACCCTTTGCTTGTTCAAGGACTGAAGAGGGAGAATTTTAGCCGTAAATCCTGACTACCCCCGAGCTGGGGCACCACCTTTACAGACTAGGCATTGCAGGAGGCATATGGTGGTGCTAAGCAAAAGCAGGGGGTTGAGATCCCCCCAACTTTCCCTTTCCCAGACCACTCACCCCTCTTCTGAAGGACTTAAGCAACCACCTGATGATTTTTGGGTGCAGTTGTGCTGTTGTGCGTGCTCCCAGCCAGTCTGCTCTGGAAGCACTCAGGGGTAACTAGAAGAACACAGTATGATTCAGCAGTCACAGGGCACATAAAATCTGCATTAGGGCTCTCAGGAACCACTAGGACTTTACTAGGACGTTCAGTTGGGGAAGGATTTTCCAGAATCTCTTCTGAAACTCACTCGTTCCCAAAGTTCGTTACTAGTTTGCAACTGTTGTCTCTCCAACTTTGAACAAAAGATGACACCCATTGTATAGAATTTCCCTTGGAGTGACTTCAGGAAGCAGAGAAGATAGGGCACTGACTGGGATCCACACTTCAGTACCCAGTTAGATGTGGTCTGGAATAATGATCTCCCACTTCTCACCAGCTCTCGTCCTCTCTCCCAAGAGCCCAGTCAGGAGTCCTCCATTCCTCTGAGTCTGGGTTACTTTGGCCCTTGGATCTTCTTAGCTTCTGCTTTGAGGCTTGCAGATCTGACTTTTAGACAATGGCGTCTTGCAGAAGACAATCAAACCAACTTTGTTTTCTCTCGTTTGCCCTAATCCCTGGATGCTGAATAACCAGCTTCAATCTGCTTGTGTAATTTCACCTTGCAGCCAGTCTCTTGAAGGTCATTTCAGACCGTTGGACTAGCAGGGCAGCAAATCTTGGCTGGCAGCCTCCTCCTGGCACAAGCTATCAGCAGGACTTGTGGCCTGACGAGTGGAGAGGGTGAAGGAGGCCTGGAAAGGGAGCTGTGGGGCAGATGATAGGGAGGATGTGGGTGTCAGGGTGTATCTGAAGTATTGTTTGATGCCTGAAGACTGGGAATAAGTGGGAATTGTGTAAACCAAAGTCCCTCCCATGTTTGCTGGTCTGCCCCGAGTGCTGAGCTTGTGAAACCCTGGAAACCTGCTGCGAGGTGCTGCTCAGGGCATCCTAACCCACCCGGGAGGGGCTGCATTGCAGTGTGCCGATTCAGCCCAGCTGTCTCCCTGAGCAGATGGTTTCCAGGAGGAGCCACATTCCTGACCATGAGGAGCTGAAAGGACCATGTATGGGATATGCCTTAAAATAGGCAGAGATATAGGAACAGACTTCACGTCCCAGGCAGCACGGACTTGGCATCTCAGGCGTTTGTTCAAGAAGTTCCCTTCTTGAACTGCTGCTAAAGTGCTCGAAGTTCTGCTGAAACTACAGCTGCCTCACCCTTGTCTGCAAGTGTCCCTGTAACCCTAGGGTAATTTTCACTCAAGGAAAGGATTCTGGTAGAGATTTTTTTTCCAGCCAAATTCCTTCCTGTTTTATTGTTTTCTGCTTCTCTAAAAGCCAAGCTGAGTGGGAAATAGATTCCCCCTCTCCCAAAGTTTCGAGGTATTGGGGAAAAAGATGGATCTTGAATTGGGAGAAAAGGTTAAAGTCTCTAACTTTTCAAACAATAGATATTTTGCTAGGAATAGGGGAAAAAAAAGCTCTTTTTGAAATATTTTATTTCAGTAACCTGATAATTTTTTTTAGCACCATTTAAATATATTTAACCTTCTGATTTTTAACAACTATGTATTGTAAATCTGTGATGAATTTTTTTTTTTTGCTTTAAAAAATGTCTAAATGTTACGATACTTAGAAAATGGATCCCCTCAGCAATATTTCAACCTGACAAGTTCTTTGTAAGAAGCTTTTCCCCAGAAATGATTTGGTTGTGAGGAACCAGCATTAAAATTTGAGAGAAGTTTGGCTAAAGGTTTCCAGCAAATTATCCTGAAACCTGTATCTTTGCGCTGTAAAGCTGTTCCTGGCTGTTTGCAAACCAGGCAGTGGTGGATTGCAAGACAGAGCTTCTTGACGGCAGCTGGAGAACTCAATGAGGTTAATTTCTCTTGCCTTCCTTTCTTACTCTTCCTACATAGTTTGGCTTTGCTCTTTGAAATAGTTGTCACCCCCCCCCCATTGAAATAATACACCATAGTGCCAGTTGTTTCTGTAAAATACTCAGAGTGTGCAGAGTCTGCAGAGTTCAAAGACCTGTCGAGACAGCGCGCTGTGGGTAGGAAGACCCAAGCACAGGCAGGTCAGGGCACAACATCAGCAAACAGAAGGAGAAATCTGTATTTCCTTACTGCCCACCTCGTTCTTAGCTCTCCAGCCAGCACAGCCTGGCTGCCCTGCAGCGTCTGCTGGGATGTGTGGCACCAGACGACCGTGTGAGTTAATTATTAAACAAAATGGAGTCATTATTCCCTGTGCCACCACTGTTCCTCACATAAATCTGCCGCACAGTAGAAAAACGATCCTGTGCAATGAGAACAAAGAAACCTTTTCAGGATGAGCAGACTTTCCTCTGCTGGAGAGCTGTTCCCACTTCACCTCTGTGGAGCTAGGAGTGATGCACTTGGTCTCCACAAAGGTGGAGTTTGGCAAAGGCAGATGAAAGTGATACAGAGACTTGCAGCACTGATTTCCATGAATAATCTCCCCGGCTGTTAGCCCAGGGCCAGAGCCATTTGCTTATCAGAGAATACATTTCTACTAGCAACATTTCAGAGTCCGAAAAGAAGTATTTTAAAGTTACCTTTGGCATTTCAAGGCTAGCACAATTTCCACGGAGCTTCTGTGGATGTTTAGATAAAATATTAACTCCCGGACAAGGTGCAGAGGACCCAGCCAGCTGTCAAGCAGCAGTACAAATGAGGAGACAGACTCTGGGACAGAGGTGGTGAGACAGCATCCAGTACTTTAAAATCCATCTGTGACTAGTTTCACCTGACAGACACACAGGAAAACCCAAAGGCTTACAGATGAGCTCTACTGATGCCAGCCACCCAGGAAGGGGGTCCCCTTTGCTGAAATAGCTGATCACAAATAACTCTGGGAGGGGGCAGCAGAGAACCAGTCTGGCTTCTGTGCTGCGAAGCCTCTCTGAAGCTCCTTCTTTCACACAGAGGGGGACGGTTCTCTCCTCTGTGGCTGCTAAACCTGGCAGGGGTGGGTAGTCCGGGAAGGGCATGTTCTGGGGCAGGAAAGGTGCACGGGCTGAGACCCCTGCAGAGCTCCGTCTTGCCTCCAGGCTGCAGGAGGGCCCTGAGTGAGGGCTAGGCAGCTGAGATGCTGGCAGCGGGGTGGGTCAGGTTAAGGGACTCAGGCATTGCTTAGATGTTTGGCTCGTGTCAGTAACAGTGGCATTCAGGTGCTTTAACTACTGTGAGGAGCCAGATACCTGAGCCTCTGCCTTGCACCACCTGTCAGAGCAGCTCCATGGAGGCAGAGCACTGCACGGTGGCTGGGGCGAAACAGATGGGCAATGTTGTCTAAGTCCCTGGGGATTTACTTCCTGAGGATCTGTGCTCCAAGCACTTTGGCAGGCAACCTCTGTACACGACATAGGTGTTACGCTCTCCTTGTCTTTGCTGGCTGCTGCCAAGCTGAGTTGGTCCTTTGCTGCCCTTCTCGAAGGGGGCAGACATCTTGTGGAAAGAGTCCTCCCCCTTTGCCACATGCTGTAATAGCATGGAAACAGAAACACAGAGGTCCTGTGACCTAGGCAAAGCCAAAATACAAGGTGACTGGCAAGGCTGGCCATGGGAGCCAGGGCTCCTGGCTCTTGGACGCTAACTGCTGGCTTATATCGCTTCCCCGAGTGTTGTCTAAAGGGACAACGTTGAGCACATGCTTGCTCCTGCTGGGCTCAGTCAGGTGCATCTGTGGCAGCTCTTGATTTACTTCAGGAACTTACCTTGGCTCTTTCCCTATTCCTCACTGGCACCCTGTGAAAGGACGGCAGCGACACTGGTCATCCCCTGGATGCAGAAGGAGTAGATGGATGCGGTCTGGAGTAGACTGAGGGGTCAAGAAATGTGCATGCCCTGGGCCTGGCTACAGGCTGGCTAGCTGTGCTTACAGGCCTGCTAACGCCCATCCGTGGCTGCATGTGATGCACACGGTGAGGTCCTGTCCCACTCCTTGCACGTATTGCACACCTCTGCAGCGCTGTGCTGTGGCCACCTTCCTCATCAGTGACCCCATAGGCTGCATGTGACTGCCCAGCCTGCACTGTAGCCTCTTGACTGCGATGTTGGGCATCAACCCCTGTGCGGTGCTGGGCATCACTGCATGCCCCAATGCAGCCACTTCAATGAGGCACCTGCTTCACTGATGGCTCATGCTACCAGAGCCACCCGGCCATACACCACCTCTGCTTCAGGGGCGCAGATGTTGTGCGAGAGGTCTGTAGTAACCTACAAAGAATGTTCAGCGGGCTTGCTAAAGGAAAGGAAAGCCGGTGAGAAAAGGGGCTGACACCTGACACTCCAGGGCTATGTTGTCCATTTTATCACGGACACTCCTTCACTATTCTCCCCCATCCCCCTCTCCAGACAGCATCAAGGGCAGATGGTATGAAGGGGCCCATATCTGCAAAGACTGAGGAAAACCTGGACGTTAATAAAAGGCACAGCTGAAAAGCTGACCTGCCTCAAGGTCACTGCACTATTTTGTTCCTCATAAAAGCAAGCGAGGGCACATCTGCACAGAGGGGAGGGACAAAGCCCATCTCCTTGCCTGTGCTCTGAATTGGCTGGATGTGAAGTAGTTCCAGTTCAAGGGAGACATAGGTGCATGAGACCCATGGCTGAGTTGTTGTACCCTGCCTCTCGGTGTCTGTAGTCCACATGCTTTCCACCTCCGTATGTTTACTGCTGACATAAGCCATAAGGGAGCTCTCCTGTCTTTTTCCTCTCTGTCTCTTTGTGTAGCTCAGAGGCTGTGTGTGACCAACCGGCTCTGGACAGGAGATAAGTGCAAAATGTGTTAAACGAATTTAGGTCCCCTATTTCCAAAACTGACCGACCCAGAAAGCTGAAAGTACACATGGCAAAGTTCCCTCTGGTGCCTTTGCAACCAGGATTTCTTGAGAGTTCAGCTGCCTGAGGATACAGGGGCAGGCTGGTCACTTGCAGATCATTCTGGACTGGTTCAGTGACCCCCCTGAGCTGCACCTCTCCCCTCTCCTCCTGCCTCCCTCATTGTCAGAGTCTCGGTCTAACCCTTGCAGAGGAACAGACACTCCTCTGTAACCGGACAGTCTGTCTTGCCTGCCTAGGGCCAGGACCTTGCAACTCAGTGCTTTGTGGACTCTCAGCATCTCCACTACTTCATGGCCAACAGGCATGCAAGCAGTTTCCCAGGACCGCTCTGTGTAAAATACTCAGCATCCCAACAGGAGCGGGGTGTCTCCAGTACGTGTCATATCACTTAGGCTCAGCTTAGCCACATGTAACTGTTTACAGACAGATTTTGTTTACTTAGAAATGCAACTGAGTCTGGTTCATGGATAGAGTCAAGTTACAAAAAAAGTAATACACAAATGTCACGCAGAATTAGAATTATTCTCAGCAGAAAGATCTCCTTTCAGGTGCTCAGGATCTTGGCTAGCATGTGAGGCTGACTGGCCTGTGCTCTAAACCAGGACTAAAATGCTGAGAAAGGTCCTCGAGCTTCATCTTCCCTGCCTCTGGTGTTAAAGGTGACTGAGGAGGTATCAGGGCTCTGGATACTGGCTCTGGGCAGCCAGAACCTTCTTTCTCCTACAGGTGAATGGCCAAGCCTTCTTCACGTGTCTGTGCAAACCTTAGCTTCCTTAGTTTTTGTGATGGGAAAACACAGGTAATTACGTCAGTTTGTCTTCCTTCCTTCCCAAAGAGCCTTTATTTATTGTTTCTACTTTACACCTTGACTGGATGTTATTCCTGAATTTGGATGTTAAAGTGTTTTCCCATACCTAAGCAGCCTCCTTCTAACTGTACAAGCTACACACTAGGAGATACATATCACAGCAGGGGATCTGGCACAGTGTTATTTTTTCTTCCTCTGCTTGGAAAGAGCAGGGACAAATATTAGTTTGAGATGAAAGTGAATGTCTTCACTTTGTTAGGAACAGGGCACTGATAATGACTCTGCCTCACATGCTTGGCTAGCCTCGTGCCATGCCCTGGGAAGCTGCCAAACTTGCATTCAACTGATCCCTTGCTATCTGCGAAGGAAGGCAGAGCCAATGACCACTCAACAGGACTTTGTCCTCCTGATGGCAGGCAGCTTATGAAACGTCAGCCTTTGCATGTGCTGGCATGGCAGAAAGGCTCTGATCCTCACAACAGCGGCGTTCTCTGTGGACTCAGCTGGGAAAGGCTAGCACAAAGTTATATCTGAGCGCAGGCAGGCTTAGTTTTCAGTAAGGTACCAGGCAGTGGTGGATTGCAAGACAGAGCTTCTTGACGGCAGCTGGAGAACTCAATGAGGTTAATTTCTCTTGCCTTCCTTTCTTACTCTTCCTACATAGTTTGGCTTTGCTCTTTGAAATAGTTGTCACCCCCCCCCATTGAAATAATACACCATAGTGCCAGTTGTTTCTGTAAAATACTCAGAGTGTGCAGAGTCTGCAGAGTTCAAAGACCTGTCGAGACAGCGCGCTGTGGGTAGGAAGACCCAAGCACAGGCAGGTCAGGGCACAACATCAGCAAACAGAAGGAGAAATCTGTATTTCCTTACTGCCCACCTCGTTCTTAGCTCTCCAGCCAGCACAGCCTGGCTGCCCTGCAGCGTCTGCTGGGATGTGTGGCACCAGACGACCGTGTGAGTTAATTATTAAACAAAATGGAGTCATTATTCCCTGTGCCACCACTGTTCCTCACATAAATCTGCCGCACAGTAGAAAAACGATCCTGTGCAATGAGAACAAAGAAACCTTTTCAGGATGAGCAGACTTTCCTCTGCTGGAGAGCTGTTCCCACTTCACCTCTGTGG